>OZ007556.1:6617784-7135550 GCA_963931855.1 Philhelius festivus | reverse complement strand
GTTAATGTTTATCACGAATATGAAGGTCTACTTACAAGTCTAAAATATTTATTTTGAGAAATGTCATTTTGATGTTCACAAAAAAAACAAAACTTCAAATTTTGAGCTACTGACTTCATTTTGTATTTTAATCCACCATTCACACGTATTCACGGATAGGGAATTTAAGAGAGTTTTCTCTTACTCACCTCAAAAAAAATTTGAGGGTGTTTCAGGCAAGAGGGGTACCGGTCGTGACTCTAGGTAATATATTTCCTCTATGATGCTGGTGCTGTTGCTGGTTTAATCTGTTTCGCGCATAAGCCCGTGGGCGAGACGTGTGGAAGCGGGTGCACAAAAAATTGTTGGTATTGGAGAAATAGCTAGCAGAGTTACCGTAATTTCTTCTTTGTAGTTTTCTATATTTCTCGGATATGTTTCTATTTGGCGTTCGCTCAGCGAACTGCGAACAACTAAGTAGAGTAAAGAGTGCGGAGAGATAACTCCATTGTATATAAAAACTATAGTACTCTCATGAAGAGGAACGAACGATGCGGTGCCATACGAGCGTATTCCATAACTTTTTACGTAGAGTTGTGGAGAGTAAGGACAGACGATAATCAGGAAGGGGTGATAATATTTTCGGTAAAAGCAAACCGAAGGTGCAGAACAAAGCGACGACAAGAAAGCTATTTTCTGTTTTCTTTTTATCAATTTTCTATACAAATAAGTATGAGGTGGCATTTTTTGATTTACGCATAGAGAAAAAACGGTATATTGTTTGGTTTGATTTTTTTCGTTCGCTGTTTGTATGTACGAGTATATTGGAGCAAATGTAGGATTTATATTCAAATAGACGAATTTTTAAACGGTTACCACTCAGAACAATTATTTTGTATAGATAGATAATTATTTTTGTAGGCAGATTTTTCAAATGCAGAATTTTGAGAATTGGAGTCTTGAGTATTATTCTGAAACACAGAAAAATTATATTGAAAGCTAAAATTTTGAAGAGTAGAATTTTGGAATGCAGAATTTTGGGAACTAAAATTTTGAAATGCATAAAAATTAATAAGTAAAATTTTGAAAAGCAAAAGTTTGAAAAAGAGATTTTGAAATGCAGAATTTTAGGAAATAAAATTTTGAAATGCAGAAAGCTTAAGCCTAGTACGCAGATCGGGAAAAATTTTGTCCCCCATACATTTTTTTTCCTGGGACAAATTTTGTCTCGGATATTTTTCCGACCAGTACGCAGTTCGCGCGCAAAATTCATACTATTGTGAATTGCTCTACAAAATGTCTCCGCAAAATTTTGCCAGGAAAAAGAATGATACAAGCATTATTTTGCAGGACAAATTTTGACAGCCACCGTATTTCCGAAAGTGATTTTTGTCAAATCTGGTTTTATGTAAAAGGTGCTGATGCTTCTCTTGAAAGCATCAAGAGGAAATTCCAAAAAGGTATGAACGATTTTTGTAAGACAACCCGTTCCAGAGATACACTACAAAACACATTAAATTAGATTTTCAGGTCTATCATGGTAACAATCGGGGAAAAAATCTGCCCGATTTGTACGAAATGTACGAAATTTGTATCATGGTAAACGTTCCGGTTCTCAAATCGGGGAAAATTACGAAAAACAAATGATGTGCGTTGGTATTTTAGAATTTAAGCGATGAATGACGATAAGCTGTCAAAATATAAGCAACGGACCGCTTTCTTGTGCGTTGCACGACGATTTTTTTCTTTCCGATTTGTCCGCCAAGAAATCATAAGTGAAAAGTTTCCCGAAGCCTGAAGAAGCAAAATTAAATTAGCAAAAATGATGAATGTGCAAAAAGATGAGTAAGTAAACATTTTTATTTAAAATAAATTGTTGTTATTATTGTTATTCATACAGAAATTATGTTTTACTCTTTTACCAAAAAGAAAAAAACAAACCAAATACAATTCGACCGTCTGCTTATTTTGGAATTGACAGATATACATAAATGTCAACAACCTGCGTTGGTATGCATCAATATTTCTTCTACAATTCTGTTACCATGAACACAATATAATCCCCGATCTTAACTTTTCCCCGTTCGTAGAATTCCCCGATCTGTTACCATGATAGACCTGTATATCTCTCCAAATTCAAACTTTTGCGCGAGATTTGGAAACGTTTTGTAGAGATTAAAATTGTAGAGATAAAATTTGTCTTGTCTCGATCTGCGTACTAGGCTTTAGTAAGTAAAATTTTGAAAAGCAAAATTTTGAAATGCAGAATTTTACGAAATAAAATTTTGAAATGCAGAAAGCTTAGTAAGTAAAATTTTGAAAAGCAAAATTTTGAAATGCAGAATTTTAAGAAAGAAAATTTTGAAATGCAGAAAACTTAGTAAGTAAAATTTTGAAAAGCAAAATTTTGAAATGCAGAATTTTACGAAAGAAAATTTTGAAATGCAGAAAACTTAAAAAGTAAAATTCTGAAAAAGGTATTTTGACAAGTAGAATTCTGAAATGCAGAAAACTTAATAGGTACAATTTGAAAAGCAGAATTTTGAGAAGTAGAATGAAATGCCAAATTTTGAGAAATTTTTGCTGGTCAGCGTGCTGTTTGCTGTTGACGATGCTGGTGCTGTTGCTGGTTTAATCTGTTTCGCGCATAAGCCCGTGGGCGAGACGTGTGGAAGCGGGTGCACAAAAAATTGTTGGTATTGGAGAAATAGCTAGCAGAGTTACCGTAATTTCTTCTTTGTAGTTTTCTATATTTCTCGGATATGTTTCTATTTGGCGTTCGCTCAGCGAACTGCGAACAACTAAGTAGAGTAAAGAGTGCGGAGAGATAACTCCATTGTATATAAAAACTATAGTACTCTCATGAAGAGGAACGAACGATGCGGTGCCATACGAGCGTATTCCATAACTTTTTACGTAGAGTTGTGGAGAGTAAGGACAGACGATAATCAGGAAGGGGTGATAATATTTTCGGTAAAAGCAAACCGAAGGTGCAGAACAAAGCGACGACAAGAAAGCTATTTTCTGTTTTCTTTTTATCAATTTTCTATACAAATAAGTATGAGGTGGCATTTTTTGATTTACGCATAGAGAAAAAACGGTATATTGTTTGGTTTGATTTTTTTCGTTCGCTGTTTGTATGTACGAGTATATTGGAGCAAATGTAGGATTTATATTCAAATAGACGAATTTTTAAACGGTTACCACTCAGAACAATTATTTTGTATAGATAGATAATTATTTTTGTAGGCAGATTTTTCAAATGCAGAATTTTGAGAATTGGAGTCTTGAGTATTATTCTGAAACACAGAAAAATTATATTGAAAGCTAAAATTTTGAAGAGTAGAATTTTGGAATGCAGAATTTTGGGAACTAAAATTTTGAAATGCATAAAAATTAATAAGTAAAATTTTGAAAAGCAAAAGTTTGAAAAAGAGATTTTGAAATGCAGAATTTTAGGAAATAAAATTTTGAAATGCAGAAAGCTTAAGCCTAGTACGCAGATCGGGAAAAATTTTGTCCCCCATACATTTTTTTTCCTGGGACAAATTTTGTCTCGGATATTTTTCCGACCAGTACGCAGTTCGCGCGCAAAATTCATACTGTTGTGAATTGCTCTACAAAATGTCTCCGCAAAATTTTGCCAGGAAAAAGAATGATACAAGCATTATTTTGCAGGACAAATTTTGACAGCCACCGTATTTCCGAAAGTGATTTTTGTCAAATCTGGTTTTATGTAAAAGGTGCTGATGCTTCTCTTGAAAGCATCAAGAGGAAATTCCAAAAAGGTATGAACGATTTTTGTAAGACAACCCGTTCCAGAGATACACTACAAAACACATTAAATTAGATTTTCAGGTCTATCATGGTAACAATCGGGGAAAAAATCTGCCCGATTTGTACGAAATGTACGAAATTTGTATCATGGTAAACGTTCCGGTTCTCAAATCGGGGAAAATTACGAAAAACAAATGATGTGCGTTGGTATTTTAGAATTTAAGCGATGAATGACGATAAGCTGTCAAAATATAAGCAACGGACCGCTTTCTTGTGCGTTGCACGACGATTTTTTTCTTTCCGATTTGTCCGCCAAGAAATCATAAGTGAAAAGTTTCCCGAAGCCTGAAGAAGCAAAATTAAATTAGCAAAAATGATGAATGTGCAAAAAGATGAGTAAGTAAACATTTTTATTTAAAATAAATTGTTGTTATTATTGTTATTCATACAGAAATTATGTTTTACTCTTTTACCAAAAAGAAAAAAACAAACCAAATACAATTCGACCGTCTGCTTATTTTGGAATTGACAGATATACATAAATGTCAACAACCTGCGTTGGTATGCATCAATATTTCTTCTACAATTCTGTTACCATGAACACAATATAGTCCCCGATCTTAACTTTTCCCCGTTCGTAGAATTCCCCGATCTGTTACCATGATAGACCTGTATATCTCTCCAAATTCAAACTTTTGCGCGAGATTTGGAAACGTTTTGTAGAGATTAAAATTGTAGAGATAAAATTTGTCTTGTCTCGATCTGCGTACTAGGCTTTAGTAAGTAAAATTTTGAAAAGCAAAATTTTGAAATGCAGAATTTTACGAAATAAAATTTTGAAATGCAGAAAGCTTAGTAAGTAAAATTTTGAAAAGCAAAATTTTAAAATGCAGAATTTTAAGAAAGAAAATTTTGAAATGCAGAAAACTTAGTAAGTAAAATTTTGAAAAGCAAAATTTTGAAATGCAGAATTTTACGAAAGAAAATTTTGAAATGCAGAAAACTTAAAAAGTAAAATTCTGAAAAAGGTATTTTGACAAGTAGAATTCTGAAATGCAGAAAACTTAATAGGTACAATTTGAAAAGCAGAATTTTGAGAAGTAGAATGAAATGCCAAATTTTGGGAAATAATATTTTAAAATGCACAAAACTTAGTAAGTAAAATTTGGAAATGCAGAATTTTGAGAAGTAGAATTTCGAAATGCAGAATTTTGAAAACTTTAATTTTGACAAGTAGTATATTGAAAACTAAAATTTTATCAATTAGAATCTTGAAATTCAAAATTTTGAGAAGTAGAATTTCAAAATGTAGAATTTTGAAATACAAAATAACAAAAAAAATCATGTGATACATCACTCCCTACATCACGAGTATGCAATTTTTAACTCGCTAAGATGCCTAGTTTAGCCAGAAATCACGTTTGAAAATGTCAACTTTAGGGGGTCTACAGAGCTCCGTTTAGCCGCAAATCGCATTTAAAGATAAACATTTGTTTTTCGAAAAAAAAATATTTTCACATTTTTTACTTCTAATGGAAGAAAAATATATGTATGTATTAAATGTATTTTTTTTGGTTAATTTGTAATAGGTAAACTTCAACTACTAAATCAGAAAAAAACAATTTCTGCTAAAATAATTAACATGGCGATTTTTAAATGTGGCAACCATGTCATATTTTTTCATATTTCAGCCGTTTTTTAGAGGCAAATGGATATGTAAAGGTGTTTGAGCAGCATTATACATTAATTGCCAATACATTTTCGCGTTTTTTCTTATCATCATTGTCTGTGCGATTGGCAGTGGTTATTTATTTTAGGGTAATGGTTGAAACAAAATTTTCAAAAAATGGGTATTTTTTGTACCCCCCATGGAACCATTTTTTTTGTTTTTTCATTGTATCAAAAACGGTACAACCGATTTTGATCATTTTTTTTTTTGCTAAGGGTCCCCAAAAAACTTAAATAGAATTGTGTATTAAAATTTTCAAAAAAAAATTTTTGGATTTTTAAAATAAGCTTTTCAAAACTCAATATTTCGAAAACCCCATGCTAGATTTTTTTTTAAACTTGATAAGTAAAAGTTTATTAATATAATCTACAAGATGTGAGAAAAAAAATTTATTTTACCTAAAAATAAAGCTACCCACCATACAAATGTAAAAAAAAAAAAATAAAAAATGGTTTTCAAAAATCGTATTTTTCTCGAAAACGGCGCCTGGAATTTTGATAAATTTTTTTTTCTTTGTATGATCTTTAATTTAAATTTTGAAATTAAGATATTACAGCTTATACCTACCATAGAACCATTTTTTCAAATTTTGAAATTTGACAATTTTCTCATTATCGAAATTTTGTATAGAGATGGTTCCAAAAGTTTAAAAACATTGCGTCTCAAAGCTTTGAAAAAAATATTTTTTTAATTTTTGGAAAAAAAGTATTTTTTTTTCTTGGAAAATTCGATATCTCAAAAACGGCTCAATATTTTTATGTGGAAAAAATTTAACTCGAGATTTTGATCAAAGTTGACTTTACTATGATAGAGAAAACGAAAAAATATTTTTTTATCTAAAAAAATTGTTTTTGAAAAATCAATGTCTTGAAAAAGTTTGAGCGATTAATTTTTGAAAATATTTCCTAGAATCTTTATTTTTAAATACTTAAAATTAATATCCCAAATTTTTTTCTAGAACAATTTTAAAGAAATTTCTTATATTTAAAATTAGTTTAATAATAAAAGGTTTTCAAAACTTTGTTTGCATAAATTCGTACTTTTTATATTTATATTAACAAAACACAAAAAAAAAAAAACAAAATTTTTATTTTAATGAATTAATAATTTCCAAATATGATGAAAATTCGTAGACAAACATTAAAAGAAATATTTGTTTGTTCAAAATTCGCAGGGCAAATATCTCTTATTTTTTTACAAAATATATGGATAAAAACTATTTTTTATAAAAAAATGTTTATTTTTATTTTCAAAGTTTTTCATGTGGGGTGCATCAATAATTTTTTTAAAATTGACACCATATTTCTTTTTTTTTTTAATTTTTCTAAAATTGCTTATTGGCAATATGTAAATGCAGACAACATATTTTTTCCAAGAAAGTTATCTGATTTTTTTTTAATATTATGTCAATAATAATTTTATTTTATTTATTCTAATTTTTTTTTAATTAATTTCAGTTTTCTAAAATTATTTTTTTCTCGAAAAACTTATTTGTTTATACATTTCTGAAATTGTTTATAAACACATAAAAAGTATTTAAAATTTTCTATATTTTTTGCAAACAAAATTTATATGAATAAATTTTAAGAACTGTTCTATACCTATTAACGAATACAAATATTTTTTTTGTAATCAAAATTATTTTCTACCATACCATATTTTATACAGTTATGTACATATCGACGGTTAACTATGAATACCTCCTAACATGCATTTTTTGTGAGATTCACTTTTTGGTGCAGTTTCGTTAATAATTTCCATCTGCTTCGCTGAATTTTTAAAATTTAAACTATTTCACATCAAAGATATTCAAAACTGATAATTATGTATAAAATTTTATTATTTTGCATTTTAATTTTGAGACTATAATCAGTTTTTTTGTGTCCCCTTTAAAGTTTACAAAATGCGACATAGGAGATATTCATAGTTAACCGTCGATATGTAAAAGCTATTTTCTTTAATAAAATTATGGGTATGCGTACCTATTAGATTTGCTTAAAGAAATAGTTTTATACCTACATATATAATGTACATAATTATATTAATTGCAAAAAAAAAAAAACAATTTCCACTACCTAACCACCCACTGCATCTAATGTAGGCAGTTAAACTAGTTGATTGCAATTATTATTTTTGTTCTTCAAAATTACACCAATTATTATACTTTTGAATAACAAAAATAATAATAATTGCAATCACCATAGGAAAGTTACCTAATATTTAAGATAAAGTTTCTATGAAGATATACAAAAATTCAAAAAAGCCTATTTCTAGCAAGAATCAATTTTCAAAATTATTCCTACTTAAATCTATTCAAATAGGTATGTGTGTCCATACAAATAAAAAGCAACGTTGTATTTTGGTTAGATAAGCCGAAATTGAACAACGTTGCTTTGTTGCGTATGAAATAACCAAAACAAAACAAATATTCTTGACAAAAAAATATAACAACAAAACACACAGAAGATCCCTCAAAAGAAAAATGCTACAAAACAAATTTCATTTTCTCATTCTCGTCTCTCTCATTGCCACGTGGGCTCAACTTTCCAAAACGACAGCAGGAATTTTCACATTTTTTTTATTCGATAGATAATCACTAAAAAACACTATTTATCGCAATTTAGAGTGAGGAAAAAACTATTTCTATTTTTAATTAATTTTTAAAGTTTCACTTTTTCATACAAATTGAACACAATAATGGCTGCGATCCACATGAAAAACTTTTTTTTTGCTTTATTTTGACGTTTCTCCTCTCTTTCTTTGGTTCAGTGATTTTATACGCGCTGTTTTTTTGGGATATTCTTGAAATTTATTGTTTTCGTTTGTATTTTTTTTAGGAAATTATTCATTTATTTAAGGGAAATTTCGGGGAAATTTCCTTTTTTCGAATTTGAATATTTAGAAACCATAATATTTACAACATTTTGGAAGTACAAAAGAAACTTTGCGGGCACCCAACCTCGCACCTACCCCAAATCCTTTAGTGAGCCCAAGCAGGGGGGTTGCAGGGGGGCAGCATGCCCCCCAAACATATCTCACTGTTTATGCGCCATAATGCTGGATGCTAGCACTGATGCATTTATGTAAGTATGTAAGCAAAAAACAAAAAGTAGTCTTAGTAATTTTCAATTTTCTCAAGAACTAAAAGACATAAAATCATTCGGTTTTTTGTGTTCGATTCAGAATAGATAGTAACATTGAATACATAAACCAATTAAGCACTTTAATTTACAATTTCGCCAAAAAAATTGAGTCAAACAAAAAGTGAGGTTAAAACCGAAAAAGAAAATATTTTTTTTTTAGGATTTAGGGGGGTTTCCTCACTCTAATATTTTAACCCTGTTCTATTGAGACCCATACCTAACTGTAAAAAAAAAATCAAAACTCAACTCCTGCTGTCGTTTTGGAAAGTCGCCCCGCCACGTGGCTAAAAAAATTTCCTCAATTACCACCCCACCCTAAATCAAAAGTCTCCACGAAACTTTTTCCTCCGACAGCGCCCTCGGTAGAGTGTATTCCATACTATTTTTTTCTGTTCCATGAGAGTACTATGACTGCTTTTACACGAAAGCGATTTTTAATCTTTGATTCTCTTTTGACTTCCTTTCGATTGCATGAATGCTTTTAAACACAGCGATTTTTAATGAAAGTTAACTTTTCTTCTATTGAAAAGGAGTCATCTCTCCGCACTCTTTACTCTAGTGAGTAGATCGAAGTTCACTGAGCGAACGCCAAATAGAAATGAAACATACCTGACAAGTAAAGAAAACCACAAAGAAGAAAGAACGATAACTCTGCAATTTTTCCAACACCAGCAATTTTGTGTACCCCCGCCACCACACACGCTTCTCTCCGACGGGCTTAAAAATCGCAAGGTAATATTGCTTCGTTTAAAAGCAGTCTATAGTTTATATATACAATGACTGTAGTTCACAATACCTTACCATAAAAAGCCATCTACCTGCCAGAGTAGGAACTAATTTTCGGATCTTTGAAATAGATCCAGATAGAAAGCTGGATCCCAAATTGTTTTTGTAATACGTGTTAAAAATAAATCCAGATCCAGACCCGTAGATAAGAAAACGCCCCTACTATAGGACACGAAAAAAGTGAGTTCCGAAATTCCGTCTGTCTATCTGTATGTCTGAACCTCGACCTACAGCCTAAACCACTGGAGGTATTTTTTTATACTCGCTGCTTAAGGGATTTCTGCGATTCCTTGGAGAAACTGAAATTTTGTTTTTAGCTCCAAAACTAACGGTAGCTATCATGTACAAAAAATTATCTAATAGAAGCATAACAAATTGCTTCCTTGTTCCTTTGCGGAGTTAAACATAGGATCACCAAGTTCCGAAAAGTGATGGGTGCGATCGATTGTACACATGTACAAATTAAGCGACCTGTGAAGGTTGTGGGACCTATTATAGCTGGCCACTACTGAAACAGAAAAGGTAGCTATATTATTCTTTTTTTTTTAAGTAGATGTTATGTCCAATACCAAACATTTTAATTTCTTAAAGGTCATTAGTCGCCGAATATGCAAATTGTAAATTCTTTGTTTGCTAAGATTTTTCAAATTTCTCGGTTCCTTGAGATATATGTAATTACTAGTTTATTATCGAAGCTTATTTATGTAAATACATATGTTACGAAGAGTTGGAAAGCTTAACATATTAACGGTAAGATTAACAAAAATTGAATACAGCTCTAGATCAGGGGTATATAATCAACATAAATCCGCTTTAAGACTTGAAATAACGACACATTTTATACAACCGTTAAAACACGGCAAGGAAAAAGCTTGGAATATAATTTTTTTTGCTTAAGTTTTATTTTTAATGTATTTATTCTTGTTATTTATAAATTATTTGCCTTTACACATTTTTTATTCATCATGTTTAATCTTTGCAGACGATGCGAAAATTTATAAAACAATAAGATCTTTTACTAATTGCTTTCAACTTCAAGGGAATTTAGACAAATTGCTTGAATGGTGATTTTCGAATGACATAATCTTTAAATATACATAAGTAAATGTAGGGTTTTATCATTTTCAAGATTATTCTTCCCTTTTATTTATGGTTACAAAATGTCAAGCAATGAGCTTGTGAGAGCTTATAACCAGAAGGACTTAGGAGTTATACCTATTTGATGCAAAATTAGATTTTAGAATGCACGTAGATTACATTATATCCAAAGACAACTCTATTCTTGGATTTTTAATAAGAAATTCTAAGCATTTTAAATGTCCTTTCACGTTGAAGTGTCTTTTCTTTAGTTTCATTAGACCAGTTTTAGAATACTGTCTCCATACTACCTATAAAAATGCTTCAAGTAGAATAGAAAGAATTCAAAATCGATTTACGAGGCTTTCGCTTCGACATCTAAATTGGATCGCTGCTATGCCTACGTATAAAGCTCGATGTGATTTGATTGACTTAAAAAGCCTTGAATCGACGAGTTTATTTTTCGATCTCATTGCTCATAATGTTGTACCTGGTCACATTGATTGTCCTCCTTTAAAACTGCTGTTTAAACTATACACTCTGGCACGTTGTTTAAAATAAGACCAAGGGTTAACCACTGTTTCCCTATTCCACATCATTCAACTAATTACGGTATCAATGAACCAGTAACACGAGCCTGTAACCTTTTTAATAAATATGCCAATATAATAGATTTCAAATTCTCTAAAAATGTGTTTAAGAATAAAATATTGAATGTGATTTTAATTGAACAGTAATAATTTACATATCTAACTATTAACAAATAGTTAACAAAATAATAAGGCCTATATTAGTCGAAAGCTCGAGTACAATTTCTATATCTGAGCAGGTGCTCCAAAAACCCACTTGAGTCTCTTGGACAGAATTCAAAAGAGAGCTCTAAAAATGATAGGCGACCGTTGTCTAACTGAAACATTTGTATCTCTCGAGCACCGCCGTAATGTTTCATGTCTATCATTATTTTACCACTATTTTCATAAACAGTGGAATAGCCAGTTCCATTCCTCCCCTCAAACAATTCAACCGTAATACTCGCACTTCTAGGAGTACTCATCAGTTCACCCTTGAGCCCAATTTCGGACGTACTGTCAAGTACAGATTCTTTTTTTAGCCGCACTAAAAGAATGTGGAATGATTTACCCGTTTCAATATTTCCCACTCATTACAATTTGCAGAGATTCAAAAGCAATGTGCATCGGTATCTCCTTTCTCATCCTATCCTACTTTCCTAATTGCTCGCATCGTGTTTAACATTATTGGGGTATTCATAACCGCGTATAAATTTAAATAGCCCTATCACGAATTCCATCGTAATCGAAAGTTTGTTACGAATCTCGAAAAAAAACTTTCACAGAATCCATCGTAGTGGAAAATCTTATACAAATTCGCCCTACGAACGGATTTGGTGATAGTTTTTTTCGGGATTCGTAGAAGTCTCCGATTACGATGGAATTTGTGATAGGGCTGAATATATATAAAAAAAGTATTTATATTATCTTTAGATCGTATTATTCAAACTTTTGTATGTTAAAAATATATTTTTTCAAGTCTTAGAAAGTTTTGTAATTATAGACAAATAAATAAATGAAAAAATGTTTTAAATGTCAACGAGACTTCAAAATAAGAAAATAATTTTTATTTAATGCAGAAATATTTATTTACACAATTAAAGTTCGAAAACTACTTCATTAATTGAATATATGCACTGAAAAAATCATAAAATACGAGAAGGAATTATGTATGAATAATAAACATATGTATGTACGTATTTAAAAGTAAGTAAATGTAATTAAAATGCAAACCTTAAAGCACAGACAATATGTTGTATGTGCCTTATGGAAATTTGAAACAAATTTAAAAGTTATTGCTATAAAAACAAGTCGTTACTGTAAAATTTACTGACTTTTGTTAAAGCATTGTGTGACCAAAGATTCAAATATCTCTGCTATTAAATGCGAACTAGTGATTGTTAAATTTTTCCAATCATCTGTTTTTATGATATCTATAGTATGATTATTTATATAATTTATAGTTTGTTCTTTCAACTGAACCGCTGAATGGCGATCAGCTAAAATTAAGATTTTAACTGCGTTGTCAATGGACAATTTGTCCAACAGTTCTTCTTCACAGATGAGTCTTAAATTCTTCAATTGATACTTATCAGCAGCAGAAAAAAGGCGATCGGGCATTTCTTCCATTTTTAAAACATCACCTGTATAGATGTATCGTATCAATTCTTGAAGAACATCATGATCAATATCGGTTATGGCAACTCGACCCGATTTGTCCTCCTCCATTTTATGTTCGAACATTGCTGCAAAGACATCACTTCTGGCAGATAATATTGCTTTGTGAGCTGGAAATTCATGTTCACCGACCACAAGTGTTATATCACTGAAATTTTGACTTTCAAGAAGGTTACCAAAATCACCAGAAAGCTTAAGACCATGATCTCCAGCGCTTCTGCAACGGGTTAACTTGACTTTATTTCCAACAATCTGGAGTTCACATAAGATTGTTAATGTATCCCTTGGCAGGAGAACGTTGGCTTCCTCAAGTAGAAGTTTTTTTTTAATTAAGTTGACGGTGATAGCACTTCCCGCTTGAAATTCATGGAGATCCGAAATTTTAGTTTCATATGTTTTACGGTATTTAATATCTATAATAGAACATTTGAATTTGGCTGGAATTTTAATTGCACTTTGAGGCATTGATATTAATTTTAATCGGATGTTAAAATATAATTCGTTTCCCCCCGTCGGGGCCGGTGGCAAAAGATCCAAGCACCATTTTATGTCGCCATTAGGACCGCCGGAAAATGTTGGTGATTCATGTGTTTCATTTTGTCCAAAAAAACTGAAATTATTTACAGCCCATGTAAAGCTGACTTCATACATTTTTGAATAAGTGAAACCCCAATTTCTATTAAATGATGGTCCTATAATTTCTGAAAGTTGTGGTGAAGATAAACGATTGACTGCCATTGTTGCACTCATTTATTTTGCAGCTGAAAGATAAATGATGTATTGATGTTGATCTGAATAGAGAAAGCATAAACTTAAAGTTTGTGCTCAGCCAATTAATTTATAGCTGGAAGGAATATTGTTAAACCATAAAATTATGAACCAAACTCACGTTTATAACTTTTTATATAGTTAATTGCTTGTGAAAGTAAATTTTAAATTAATATATTACTTTAGTAGCTTCTACATGGAATGGAAGTAGTGTTTATATGAGGTATTGAAGCGAGCTTGAAGCTCGCTTCGACCCTTTGTAAACGGGTATTGAGTTGAAATGAGCTTCGTTCGAATCGATCTCACTCGCTCAGCGGTGTCGAGTCGAAATATGAGACGAAAAACCATTGTATATATAAACTATAGTACTCTCATGAAGAGGAACGAACGATGCGGCCCCATACGAGCGTATTCCATAACTTTTTACGTAGAGTTGTGGAGAGAAAGGACAGACGATAATCAGGAAGGGGTAATAATATTTTCGGTAAACGCAAACCGAAGGTGCAGAACAAAGCGACGACAATAAAGCTATTTTCTGTTTTCTTTTTATCAATTTTCTATACAAATAAGTATGAGGTGGAATTTTTTGCTTCCACGCATAGAGAAAAAACGGTATATTGTTTGGTTTGAATTTTTTCGTTCGCTGTTTGAATGTATATTGGAGCAAATGTAGGATTTATATTCAAATAGACGAATTTTTAAACGGTTACCACTCAGAACAATTATTTTGTATAGATAGACAATTATTTTTGTAGGCAGATTTTTCAAATGCAGAATTTTGAGAATTGGAGTCTTCTGAAATACAGAAAAATTATATTGAAAGCTAAAATTTTGAAGAGTAGAATTTTGGAATGCAGAATTTTGGGAAATAAAATTTTGAAATGCATAAAAATTAATAAGTAAAATTTTGAAGAGCGGAAGTTTGAAAAAGGGATTTTGAAATGCAGAAAACTTAGTAAGTAAAAATTTCCAAAGCAAAACTTTGAAATGCAGAAAGCTTAGTAAGTAAAATTTTGAAAAGCAAAATTTTGAAATGCAGAATTTTAGGAAATAAAATTTTGAAATGCAGAAAATTAGTAAAGTAAAATTTTGAAAAGCAAAATTTTGAAATGCAGAATTTTAGGAAATAAAATTTTGAAATGCAGAAAACTTAAAGAGTAAAATTCTGAAAAAGGTATTTTGACAAGTAGAATTATTCTGAAATGCAGAAAACTTAATAGGTACAATTTGAAAAGCAGAATTTTGAGAAGTCGAATTTTGAAATGCCAAATTTTGGGAAATAATATTTTAAAATACACAAAACTTAGTAAGTAAAATTTGGAAATGCAGAATTTTGAAAGTAGAATTTCGAAATGCAGAATTTTGAAAACTTTAATTTTGACAATTAGTATATTGAAAACTAAAATTTTATCAATTAGAATCTTGAAATTCAAAATTTTGAGAAGTAGAATTTCAAAATGTAGAATTTTGAAATACAAAATAACAAAAAAAAATCATGTGATATATCACTCGCCCTACATCACGAGTATGCAATTTTTAACTCGCTGAGATGCCTAGTTTAGCCATAAATCACGTTTGAAAATGTCAACTTTGGGGGGTCTACGAAGCTCCGTTTAGCCGCAAATCGCGTTTAAAGATAAAAATTTGTTTTTCGAAAAAAAAAAAATTATTTTCACATTTTTTACTTCTAATGGAAGAAAAATATATGTATTAAATGTATTTGTTTTGGTTAATTTGTAATAAACTTCAACTACTAAATCAGAAAAAAACAATTTCTGCTAAAATAATTAACATGGCGATTTTTAAATGTGGTAACCATGTCTTATTTTTTCATATTTCAGCCGTTTTTTTAGAGGCAAATGGATATGTATAGGTGTTTGAGTAGCATTATACATATATTCATTGCCAATAAATTTTCGCGTTTTTTTCTCATAATCATTGTCTGTGCGATTGGCAAGGGTTATTTATTTTGAGTTAATGGTGGACAAAAATGTTTCAAAAAATGGGTATTTTTTGTACCCCCCATGGAACCATTTTTTTTTTGTTTTTCATTGTCTCAAAAACGGTACAACCGATTTTGATCATTTTTTTTGCTAAAGCTCCCCAAAAACTTAAATAGAATTGTGTATTAAAATTTTCAAAAAAAAAAATTTGGATTTTTAAAATAAACTTTTCGAAACTGAATATTTCGAAAACCCCTGGCTTGATTTTTTTAAACTTGATAAGTAAAAGTTTATCAATATAATCTACAAGATGTGAGAAAAAAAATGTATTTTACCTAAAAATAAAGGTACCCACTATACAAATGTAAAAAAAAAATAAAAATGGTTTTCAAAAATCGTATTTTTCTCGAAAACGGCGCCTGTAATTTTAATAATTTTTTTTTGCTTTGTATGATCTTTAATTTGAAAAAACAAATTTTGAAATTAAGATATTAGGTACACCTTGTACCTACCATAGAACCATTTTTTCAAATTTTGACATTTGACAATTTTCTCAGTACCGAAATTTTATAGAGATGCTTCCAAAAAGTTTAAAAACATTGCGTCTCAAAGCTTTGAAAAAAATATTTTTTTTAATTTTTGGAAAAAAAGTAATTTTTTTTCTTGGAAAATTCGATATCTCAAAAACGGCTCAGTATTTTATTTCGAAACCTAATTTCCATTCGTACAATAATAAAAACTTTAGGTTGGCGTACCAATTTTTTTTTTATTTTATTTTCACTTACAAAATTATGTAATTGCAAGTTTTGCATGTGAAATTTAACTCGAGATTTTGATCAAAGTTTACTTTACGATGATAGAGAACACGAAAAAATATTTTTTTATCTAAAAAAATTGTTTTCTTAAAATCAATGTCTTGAAAAAGTTTGAGCGACTAATTTTTGAAAATATTTCCTAGAATCTTTATTTTTAAATACTTAAAATTAATATCCCAAATTTTTTTCTAGAACAATTTTAAAGAAATTTCTTATATTCAAAATTAGTTCAATAATAAAAGGTTTTTTAAACTTTGTTTGCATAAATTCGTACTTTTTATATTTATATTAACAAAATACAAAAAACAACAAAATTTTTATATTAATGAATTAATAAATTTCCAAATTTGATAAAAATTCGTAGACAAACATTAAAAGAAATATTTATTTGTTCAAAATTCGCAGGGCAAATATCGTATATTTTTACAAAATATATGGATAAGAACTATTTTTTGTAAAAAAATGTTCATTTTTATTTTAAAAATTTTTCATGTGGGGTTCATTAATTATTTTTTTTTAAAATTGACACCAAATTTCTTTTTTTTTTTATTTTTCTAAAATTGCTTTTTATTTATATAAGCATTTACAAGGCACACATATTTATATAAGCATTTACAATGCACACAAAATATTTTTTTCTAAAAAGGTATCTGATTTTTTAAAAATATTATGTCAATAATAATTTTATTCTATATATTCTAATTTTTTTTTAATTAATTTAAGTTTTCTAAAATTATTTTTTTCTCGAAAAACTCATTTGATTTTTTTCACAATTGCTTTATGTGAATATTTATACATTTCTGAAATTGTTTATATACACATAAAAAGTATTAAAAATTTTCTATATTTTTTGCAAACAAATTTTATAGGTATGAATAAATTTTAAAAACTGTTCTATACCTATGTATATATCAAATTTCTTTTTTTTTATTTTTAATTTTATAAATACCTACCTATCAACGAATAGGTACATTCATAGGTACAAATGTTTTTTTTTTGTAATCAAAATTATTTTCTACCATACCATATTTCCTATATGTAGGTATGTACATTTGAAAAAGCTATTTTCTTTAATAAAAATATAGGTATACGTACCTATTAGATTTTCTGTACATAATTATATTAATTGCAAACAAAAACAATTTCCACTACCTAACCACCCACTGCATCTAATGTAGGCAGTTAACCTAGTTGATTGCAATTATTATTTTTGTTCTTCAAAATTACACCAATTATTATAGGTACTTTTGAATAACAAACATAATAATAATTGCAATCAGCATAGATAAGTTACCTAATATATTAAGATAAAGTACCTACCTATGTAGGTATACTAAAATTAAAAAAAGCCTAATCCTATCAAGAATCAAATTTCAAAATTATTCCTACTTAAATCTATTCAAATAGGTATGTGTGTCCATACAAATAAAAAGCAACGTTGTATTTTGGTTAAATATACCGAAATTTAACAACGTTGCTTTGTTGCGTATGAAATAGACAAAACAAAACAAATATTCTTGACAAAAAAATATAACAACAAAACACACAGAAGATCCCTCAAAAGAAAAATGCCACAAAACAAATTTCATTTTCTCATTCTCGTCTTTCTCATTGCCAGAGCTGATAAAATTTTCTCGCTCTTCCTCAATTACTACCCCACCCTAAATCAAAAGTCTCCACGACAATATTTTCCTACGACAGCGCCCTCGGTAGAGTGTATTCCATAACACTTTTTTCTGTTCCATGAGAGTACTATAGTTTATATATACAATGGAAAAACCTGGGGTCGAGGAGTTGGCTTAACAAAATGTTTCAGAATCGCTCAACACTACTTCAACTCAACTCCAAATCGAGCTCTCAACTCAAATGACGAAAAACCTGGGTCGAAAATCCGACCCTAAAGCGCGGAACAGATTGAACCAGCAACAGCACCGTCAACAGCAACAGCGGCCACCATTAATTTAGAGCCAATGTAATTCAATTGTTCAACACACATTAGAACAGCAACAGCAACGCCAACAGCGTCGTTAGGCCAAAGTCCTAAATTTGCTGTTGCTGGTGCGGTGTTGTCAACTTTCCCACTGCAATATTCAGTGGCACCACCATAGAGGAAATATATTACCTAGAGTCACGACCGGTACCCCTCTTGCCTGAAACACCCTCAAATTTTTTTTGAGGTGATTAAGAGAATAATCTCTTAAATTCCCTATCCGTGAATACGTGTGAATGGTGGATTAAAATACAAAATGAAGTCAGTAGCTCAAAATTTGAAGTTTAGTTTTTTTTGTGAATATCAAAATGACAGTTCTCAAAACAAATATTTTAGAATTGTAAGTAGACCTTGATGCTTGATTAGTTTTGTTCAGTGAATAAAAGTTCAGAGTAGAACAGAGCAGAGTAGAGCAGAACAGAGCAGAGCAGAACAGCTTCCATGAGAAATGTCAGACAAGTTAGAACAGTCAGTTATCTGTTCTACCTTGCTCTAACTAAAAAGAAAGGGCAAGAAATCTTGTTCTAAACTGTTCCAAACTGTTCCAGACAGACTCATTGAACAGCAAATCAGAACAGTTTAGAACAGAAAATTTCTCATTGAACAGCAAAAAGGTGTACTTTTCTGTTCCAAACTGCTCTA
Source organism: Philhelius festivus (assembly GCA_963931855.1). Lineage (NCBI taxonomy): Eukaryota > Metazoa > Arthropoda > Insecta > Diptera > Syrphidae > Philhelius > Philhelius festivus. The sequence continues at coordinate 7,116,655 of OZ007556.1, read as the reverse complement.
AACTGTTCGGAACAGCGTCACTGAACAAACCTATTATTATCACGAATATTTGATAAAAATTAATTGTTTTTATACTTAGGCTTATGTTAATAACTTAAATTAGAATTAGTTCAACAAAATGCACAAAACGCAAATAATCAACAGCGAGTCGTCTCATCAGACAGTAAGTGCACCTACAAAGACCATTCAACAACACCGACCAGCAGCGGGCATTACAAAAGCAGATTAACTAAATCAACTCCCAAAATAAATCTTACCACCAGCCTGAATCATCCAGAAAGCACCACGGTTACAAATGGAGAAGTTGATAGTCATGAGGATACAACCGCAAATAAAGATCAGCCAGATAGTTCAACGACAAGTGGTCATCAAAAAGTACAACACCAACTCGATCCAGAAGCACGTAATCCTGGTCCGGAATCAGTCTCATCAGCAGTCACGGATTCATCTTTATCGACGCTAAATCTACGAAGAACACTCCATGATAATCCAGCCAAAAAGCTTGTTGAAATTCTATCGAATCCCAATTCAAATGAAAGTCTATCGGAGCATTCGTTCAATACCTCATCCAGTCATTCCCTGTCACGTTTATCCAAACATACACAGCCAATAGTATGCCTTAGTTCCGAAGAAGAAACATTGTATATATATTTTAATAGTACTCTCATGAATAGGAACGCGACTAGGCGAACCAAGCGGGACCATAATTACTAAATTAGCAGAGATGCCTATGGCAGAGTTTTAACAGATAGACATTTAATACATGACAGTGACAGCAATAGGAATACTGTATATAAAGTAGGAGAACAAGCAAAGGCACATACTATGTACATTGGAGTAGAATGTAGGTGTGTGTGGGGATTTGGTAGTTGTTATTTTCTGTAGGCAAATATTTTCAAGGTCAATACTTTCAATACTTTTTTGGCGATTACGTATTTTTTGGGATAGAAGAAAATTATTTCTGTGCATAATATTGTCGTCTGAGTTATATCTTGTTCAAAAGAGCATTTTTGGCGAAATTTAGTTAGAAATGCAGTTTTTATAAATCAAACATGCTCTTTCGAATGGCATGCTCCATTTCTTTCTATCTCTTTTAGTTTTTAAGTTATGAAGAACAATTATGTTCAATAAACCACTTTATTAAACATTTGAGTTCGACTACAGCTAAACGGCTCGGCCGATTTTCTTCAAACTTGGTAGATATGGCTTTTAATTTTTCCCCCCCGGATGTTTTTTTCTTTGGAATTTTTTTCGAAATTTCATAAATATTTTTTTTCTCAAAAACTGTTCCACAGATTAAAAAAAAAAAAACAAAAAATTTCATTTAGTTAAAGCTAGGCATTGTATATATGTATATAAAATGAGCTAGATAAAGGTTGAAAAAAATTTTACAAAAAATTGTTATTTTTGGTACCCCCTTGGGACCATTTTTTTGTTTTCGATTTTCTCAAAAACTGTACGACGGATTTTGATCATTTTTTTTTTGCTAAAGGCCCCTAATAGTTTAAATATTATTGTGTATTCAAATTTTCAAAAAATAATTTTTTGGATTTTTAAAAAAAATTTCAAATTTTTTTGTTGAAAACTCAATATTTCGAAAACCCCATGCTCGATTTTTTTCAAACTTGATGAATAAAAGTTTTAACTCGAAATTTTGATCAAATTTGACTTTACGATGATAGAGAACACGAAAAAATATTTCTTTATCTAAAAAAATTGTTTTTGAAAAATCAATGTCTTGAAAATGTTTGAGCGATTAATTTTTGAAAATATTTCCTAGAATCTTTATTTTCAAATACTTAAAATTAGTATCCCAATTTTTTTTTCTAAAAGAATTTTAAAGAAATTTCTTATATTCAAAATCAGTTTAATAAGAAAAGGTTTTTTAAACTTTGTTTGCATAAATTCTTACTTTTTATATTTATATTAACAAAATAAAAAAAAAGCAAAATTTTTATTTTAATGAATTAATAATTTCCAAATTTGATAAAAATTCGTAGACAAACATTAAAAGAAATGTTTGTTTGTTCAAATTTCGCAGGGCAAATATCTTATTTTTTGTAAAAAAAAGTTTATTTTTATTTTAAAAATTTTTCATGTGGGGTGCATCAATAATTTCTTAAAATTGACACCAAACTCCTTTTTTTTTAATTTTTCAAAAATTGCTTATAAGCAATATGTAAATGCATACAAAATATTTTTTCCAAAAAAGGTATCTGATTTTTTTTAAATATTACGTCAATAATAATTTTATTCTATTTTTTTAATTAATTTAAGTTTTCTAAAATTATTTTTTTCTCGAAAAACTTATTTGATTTTTTTTTCAAAATAGCTTTATGTGAATATTTATGAATTTCTGAAATTGTTTATTATACACATAAAAAGTATTAAAAATTTTCTACCTACATACTATGCAAAAGCTATTTTCTTTTTATTTATTATTATTTTGGTTACCATAACGAAATAAAGCCAATTTGAAATTATTTAGTTTTCAAAAACGAAATAAAACAATTTGAGTTTATTAAGTTGAAATTCCTCTAGATCTTATTACAAAGTCGACAAAATGGCAACCTCGGTAATTAATCGTATCAGAATTTAAACAAACCAGAACTCTCATACACTCTCAATACTTCTTGCTTGTATTCATCTCGCGACTCGCATATGCAACTTTATATACCTACCTACAATTGATTCTGTCAGCAAAAAGAAACGCAGATAAGACTTTCTCCCTTACCCTCATTATTGTTGTCAGAATAAATATATCTCTACCTCGTCTCTTGTTTTGCTTATATTTTCTCCTTCCAAATCAACTCTGCACAGCTTAACATAGCCACACTTACGATTTTGCGGCACAATAATAGGTGTGTTTTTTTCGCAAAGCTATCCGTAGTGAAGTAAGATTTTATACGTATTACAAATACAAAGTCTTCACTGCCGATAAAAGTAGAAGTAGGATCCAACTGCGGATAGAATGTTGACGTTTGCTCGAGTCTCGAATACAAATGTTGGTACAATTGAAAACTCTTTTGTATCTCGAAGGCATGTTCGTAGAGTACGAAAAGTAGTTTGTTGTTTAGCATTTTCCATTGAGAGTTTACGTCTTTTTTTTAGAAAACCATTTTTATAAGAAAAACGCTGCATTTTGTATCGTGTTGGTGTCGAACTCTTATAGAAAGTTGTTTAATAACTAACGCGTTTTTGTAGGAGCGAAATGTCGTGGTCAGATGTTATACTTTAGTTAATCAGCGACATTTAAGAGTTACTAACGCGACAAAGCCTTCTTATGAAAAAAGCTGTTGAGAAATCCAAAACTAACTAAAGTCTGCGAACAGATCCCTTGACTTTTGTGGTGATAATTGTCAACAAAAAAAAAATTCACAAACAAAACTTCTGCTTTATGAAGAATGGCTGGTGAACAGAAAAAGTAAATACAAAATGATTTAAATTGAAATTCATAAATAAAAACCTCCATATATATTTTCAGAAACATGAAAATTACTTGGCAAAAAGTTATTGGTTGTTTTTTTTTTTAATTAAATATTTGACAACTAGTCAGTGGTACCATCTTTAAAGTAGAAAAATCGCACAACTGCGGATACGTTTTTTTGGGAAATCCTACTTCACTACGGATAATTTTCCCAAAAAAACACACCTAATAAAACTTTTTTTCGTGTTCCATGAGAGTACTATAAAAATATATATACAATGGAAGAAATCGTCAAGAAAGCTAGAGAGAGAGATACTTTATTTCTCTTCTGCCACGTGAACTGGCGCTACAAGTGTTGGCCTATTTGGATCGAACCGATCTTCGTTCTACAAAACCCTAACGTGCTTAGGAATTCTTCAGGCACTGTAAATAACTTTGATAATGGCCGATCAGAAGACAAAATCAGCTTCTATTGATATTTTGACTGCAATTGTCGAATTTTCGACATTGGTTGTTCGCAATTACACATTATTACACATTGCAAAAAGTGAGCCTGACGGACGGGGTAAGTGTTGCGAACTAATACAAATTACAATAGTTTTAAATGCATGTTTTTTTGTTTTTTTTTTTCTACAGGGATGAATGCTACTTAATATAGCTAGTGAACAAATGTTGACTGATTCCGAACCAAAGAACATGCTCACCGAGAGGGGCACTTCCTAAATTTCTTTTACAAGAATAGTATTCAAGCCTTAATTGGTAAAATAATTTTTATTTGGTTTATACAAGAAACTTAATTATTGTCTTTATCGACAGCTCCAGTATTAATGAATACCATGTTGATAGACTACAAAACGAAGATTATCAAACGGTGCAGTTGTTGGGTCTAGTTTTGGACATTCTATCATTCTGTGTAGAACATCACACGTATCGCAATAAGAATTTTATTATACAAAAAGATCTCCTCAAGAGAATACTAGTGCTTATGAAAAGCTGTTACCTGGTGCTTGGTTGGGAGACAGTGAGTGTGGGGATGGGACTTGAGAAGGTTTGAGGAAGTGGATAGGTAGGTTATGGGAAGCCGTTCAGGATCGGATTGGAATAGATTAGAGAAGGATCAGGAACCGGAAAAGAAACGATATTGCGAGTAAATGGTTGAATGAAAATGGCGTAGGTTTGTGTGAACGGAAGCGGTTTGGAAACGAGAATGAAACGTACAAAAGCATGAAGCTTTATATATCCGGATAAAAGTTGAAAAGGATAAGTAGGAAGAAAGAGTAAAAAGTAAGTATGGGGAAAGGAAATCGAAACATCTATGGTGGATACCTGAACGGGGGAGAGGAATGTCTGACCTTAAGAACTGGTACGCTAGCGAGGCACGGCATTAGCTCGTCGGATGTAGGGGGGGATCTTGTTCTAAGATCAGGCTAGACCAGGAACAAAAACAAAAAAAATCGTGCCAAACCAAAAAAAAATATATACTTGAATTGCCACCACACACATTAAACTAGCGTTTTGCTTACCGTCGAAGAGTCTACCATCGTGGGTTAATTTGTGGCACCGCTGATGTTGTGCGGTGCAGCCGCCCGCCCGACCTGGAATCCGTGGCCGAAATTTTCGGACTCCCCGAAAGCAGAGTCGATCGTTACCTTCACTCCATCTGTTTCTGTGTGGCGCTGGTAAAATTTTAGTTTCCAATAAAAAATGAAAAATAACTCAACTTTTGTATTACGTTATAACGTTTATTTTAATCTTAAAACCGGTGTTGTGTCGCTTACAGTTCTCGAAAGAATAACCTTCTTTTAATAAAAAGGTTAAAATATTACATAGTATTATTATATACATTATTTTCTATCATAGTTTGACATGAAGTGTCATATTAAATAGGCAAACAATTCAAATTAATTCAATTCGTTATTTTAAATGACAAGTTCACAATAAGTGTTTTAAATATATTGTTGTAATTTAAATTGTATTTAATTGTATTTAAGAAAAAAAATCATAATAAATAAATTGAGTGACGAACATTCTCCGCCCCGGTGAACAAGTTCGCAAAGGCCCTTTACATATTGAAGCCGGCCCTGTTCATTCTCTTCAGTATGTTCGCTTCAGTACGGCACACGAAAATTTGATTTGCTTTCTTGATTACATGCAAAGAAAAAAAAATTTTAAGCAAAAGAACATAAACAAAAAAAAACAAGTTCAAGGGCAAAAGACACAACTAAATAACAGTTATGCTCTTCTGCATTAACAACATTAGGTGTGTTTTTTTGGGAAAATTATCCGTAGTGAAGTAGGATTTCCCAAAAAAACGTATCCGCAGTTGTGCGATTTTTCTACTTTAAAGATGGTACCACTGACTAGTTGTCAAATATTTAATTAAAAAAAAAAACAACCAATAACTTTTTGCCAAGTAATTTTCATGTTTCTGAAAATATATATGGAGGTTTTTATTTATGAATTTCAATTTAAATCATTTTGTATTTACTTTTTCTGTTCACCAGCCATTCTTCATAAAGCAGAAGTTTTGTTTGTGAATTTTTTTTTTGTTGACAATTATCACCACAAAAGTCAAGGGATCTGTTCGCAGACTTTAGTTAGTTTTGGATTTCTCAACAGCTTTTTTCATAAGAAGGCTTTGTCGCGTTAGTAACTCTTAAATGTCGCTGATTAACTAAAGTATAACATCTGACCACGACATTTCGCTCCTACAAAAACGCGTTAGTTATTAAACAACTTTCTATAAGAGTTCGACACCAACACGATACAAAATGCAGCGTTTTTCTTATAAAAATGGTTTTCTAAAAAAAAGACGTAAACTCTCAATGGAAAATGCTAAACAACAAACTACTTTTCGTACTCTACGAACATGCCTTCGAGATACAAAAGAGTTTTCAATTGTACCAACATTTGTATTCGAGACTCGAGCAAACGTCAACATTCTATCCGCAGTTGGATCCTACTTCTACTTTTATCGGCAGTGAAGACTTTGTATTTGTAATACGTATAAAATCTTACTTCACTACGGATAGCTTTGCGAAAAAAACACACCTATTGTTATTTCGTTCCCTTTTCAGAAATTCCATTCAAAGCTTTCTGAACAGTTAATCCATTGATAAAGTGCGTAGTGTGGTTGTTGTTGTTTTTACAACCAAATGCAATTGTTTGCAATTGATAAAGGAATCATTAGTTTAGTGCGAAAATCATTAATGACGGTCGGTTCTTCGATTGAGTGGTGATTTTTTTTTTTTACGTGTTCGTCTTTTAATCCAAGTGTTGTTCGGGATAATAAAAAGGTAATACATAATTAAATTGTCTAATCGGTAGTGCGGTTACCGATTAATTTGTTTTCAATAATTATTAATTTAATTAAATTAATTAATGTGATTGTTGGTTTGTGATGTGTTGTGTTGTGTTCTGTTGGTTGCTGGATGCTGGGTTGCTGATGGGCGGTTGCTGCTGACGGGCGTTTGCTGCTGACCCTGCATATAGCGCGGGGTGGATTTTGTTTGATAAGTGTTATTTTTTTTTTGTTTATTTAAATTTGTTTCCCTTTTATTTTGTTATAATTTTGAATCATATTCTTTTCATATTTTAATTTTTTATTATTTGATTAATTTCCCTTTTTGTCTGTTGGTAGGTTTATGTTTGTGCTAGTGCTTGGGTTTTTTTTTTATCGTTACGGGTTTTTTTTCGAGTGAGTTATTTTCGAATCGGTTACGGAAAATTGTAGGCGGTACTTCGCAATGGGTTTTGAGTTATTTTTTGTTTTTGTTGAGTGCAAAGAATTAAGTTTGCAAATGGCTGACTTTTGCCAAAATATTTACATGACGTCATTGGTTTTCGATTTAAGTTTAAATACAATTTCGGTTTTTTTTTTAAATTAATTTAATAAAGTGAATTGTAGTGCAGTAAATTCAGTGACCAAATTCAAATAAAAGTGTTAAATTAGATGTGTTGTGCTTAAGTGTGGTGTATTTTATTAATAAAAAAAAAGTATTGTTAATGTTGAATTTCAATTTTTTGTTATGTGAAATGCCGTCGGCATGTTGATTTCTACTTTATAAAATGTATAGTGTATTATAATGCTTTTATTTATGTTGTGTTGAGTTTAATTCTGTGTGTGGTGAATATTTTAAATTATTTATTAATATTAAAATTTATTTGAGTTGTAATTCATAATGTTGATTTTTATGCTTTTATTTTATGAAATAAAATTATAAAGAATATATTTTTTATGAGTTTTTATTGTAGGGATAATGATTTTTTTTATCCGTTTCAATTCGGTTTTGATTTTAGCTGGGGTTTTCATCAAATGCGATATGATTCATTGTGAATTATTATTACTAAATTTTCATTTTTATTAATAAAGAAATTAATTTATTTAAATAATTGTGTCTCCATCATTGGATTTGTTGCTTGGAAGATAGCATATTTTTGTTAAAGGTCGTTTTATAATACCATTTTTCGTTTTGAGGGTTACGACGCGAATTAATTTATCGACTCCGGGGTGTGTTTCGGTGATTCTGCCTAATAACCATTGATTTGGTGGAAGCCTTTCATCTTTCACCAGGACAAGGCCACCGATCTTAGGCTCAGCTTCTTTTCTTGTCCATTTAGGCCGTTGCTGAAGTCGTGAAAGATATTCTCCGTTCCACTTACGCCAAAAAGAGTCGACGAATACTTGAGTTCTCGTCCATCTGTCAAGGTAATTTACAGGTGCTGAAGGTGATATGCTTTTTTGAGGTATGGATAAAAGAGGTTCTCCAATTAGGAAGTGTCCTGGGGTTAAAACATCTAAGTCATCAATATTGTCCGATAGAGGGCATAAAGGCCTTGAGTTCAAACATGCTTCGATTTGCGTAAGAAGCGTGTAGAGCTCCTCGAAGGTTAACTTCTCATCTCTTATGGTTCTTTTTAGGTGATGTTTGACTGATTTCACCCCCGCTTCCCACAGACCGCCAAAATGGGGAGAAGCAGGGGGAATAAAATTCCAGTTGGTTCCTGAATTGGCAACAACTCCAGCAATTTCTTTCCAATCGTGTTTAGCTTGTTCTAGCATCCGGGATAATTCTCTGTTAGCTCCCACGAAATTTGTGCCGCAGTCGCTATACATTTGGGTACAAATGCCTCGTCGTGCAGTGAAGCGACGAAAGGTTGCCAGGAATGCCTGCGTGGTCATATCTGTAACTGTCTCAAGGTGAATGGCCTTTGTGGCCAGACAAATGAAAATTGCGAAATATCCTTTGAAAGTTTTAGCTCCTCTTCCTTTCCAGGCTTTTATTTCAATGGGACCAGCGTAATCCACGCCAGTATTGGTGAATGGTCTGGCCATTTGTACTCGTGGGGATGGAAGACTTCCCATGAGCTGTTGTAAATTCATTTTTCGGTGTCTGAAGCATATTGGACATTTATGTATATAGCTTTTTACATGTTGTTTGATGCTTATAATCCAGTAAGTCATACGAATATAAGCCGCAGTCTGCTGATTTCCTCCATGCAGTTGTTTATTGTGTGCATCTCGTATCACAAGCTCAGTGAAATGATAGTTGGGTTTTAATATAATCGGGTGTTGCTGGCTATATGGGAGCAGTGTGTTCTGCAACCGGCCACCGACGCGTAGTATGCCATTACCATCGATGAAGGCGTTGAGTGAAAGCAAGGATTTTGGGACAGTATCCTTATTTTCATATTCATCCAATTCTTCGTTGAACATAAGCCTTTGTACTGCTTTATGGACCAACAACGCTGCACATCGTAGTTCCTCGGTGTTTAGTTCTCCTGAAATCCTCGACATTTTCCTTCTTTTAGCTAGGCCATTTGTTCGAAAACGACAACAGAAGCCTATTGCTCGGATAGTCTTCGAGAGTCTCGAGCATCTTAATATGCTTTGGTTGATGTCATCATCTGTTGCATCAGAGTTGGCTAAGGTACATTGCTTTTTAACAGCTCGTTTTTCTTCCTCAGTGTCGAATGTAGATGGCTGCTCGGGTACTTCATAGTGCCACTTCTCCCGCAAAAACGATGGCCCTGTCCACCATAGTTCTTGGGTTTCTAACATTGAAGGTGAGATGCCTCTCGATGCTAGATCTGCTGGGTTGTGATCGGTTGGAATATGTTTCCACGTATCGCAGCCTGTGTGGCGTTGAATTTCCGCAACCCTGTTGCTGACAAAAGTTGTCCATTTGGACGGTTGTGCTCTAATCCATGCCAACGTGATCATCGAATCTGACCAGGCGTATATTTTCGCGTTGTGTACATTGAGTACTTCTTTTGTGTAGCTGAGCAACGATGCAAGTAGAGCAGCTGCACAAAGTTCAAGTCGGGGTAGACTGATCGTTTTTAGTGGAGCTACTTTGGTTTTTGAAACTAGTATGTGCATGTGGATATTGTCAGAGCTGTCAAGAACACGCATGAAGACTACTGCACCATAAGCCTTCTCAGACGCGTCGCTGAAGCCGTGCAATTCCATACATTTTTGTGTGTTGTGTGTTTTTATCCACCTTGGGATTTTAATGTGTTGTATAGTAGGCAATTCTTTTCGAAAAGTTTGCCATTCTTGTTTTAAATCTGCTGGAATCGGTTGATCCCAGTCAGTTCCTCTGCACCATAACTTCTGCATCATAATTTTTGCCTTGATCACACATGGTGCAATCCAGCCAAGTGGATCATAAAATTTGGCAATCGCTGATAACATCGACCTTTTAGTAACTTCTTCAGTGTCGTGTTGAAAATTTTGAAACGAAAAAGAATCTTTTTCTGGATGCCATCTTATGCCTAAGGTTTTAACATGATCAGTTGATCCAAAGGGGAGTTCAAAGCTTATCTCACAATCTTCCTTAGGTAGGTTTAGTAAGAGATCTTTGCAGTTGGACGTCCACTTCCGAAGCTTAAAACCTGCAGAGGCCAAAAGATCGCGCGCTTCCTCACGTTTTATACGAGTTTCATCAATGGAATCTCCTCCACTTATAAAGTCATCAACGTACATATCGTCCTTGATGGCTAGAGCTCCTTTTGGATATTTGACAGCCTCATCTTCAGCGGCTTTGTGTAAAACACGGATGGCCAAGTAAGGCGCACATGCCGTGCCAAAAGTGACCGTTTTTAGTTTGAAAACCTTTGTGGGCAGATCAGGGTTTTCTCTACACAGAATAAGCTGATAATACTGATCTGGTTGTTTGACGGAAATCTGTCGGTACATCTTCTCTATATCAGCAGTCATTGTAAATTGATGTGTTCGCCATTTTAAAATTATATCAACGATGTTTTTTTGTAATTTAGGACCGATCATCAGGTGTTGATTTAGGGATGTCCCATCATGAGTTTTTGCAGCTGCATCAAAAACGACTCTTAGTTTTGTGGTGGAACTAGATTCTTTGAACACAGCATGATGTGGAAGGAAATAATGATAGGGTGATTTCAAAATTGAATCATTTATATTTACTTCTTCCATATGATTTAGGCTAAGATACTCCGTAATGCATTTGCTGTAGCTCACTTTCAGCTGTGGCTCCTTTTCAAATCGTCGTTCTAGAGATGAAAAGCGCCTCATTGCATTCTCAATGCTGGAACCAAGTTCGGGATAAAATCCTCCTAGGAACGGAAGTCCAACTTCATATCGTCCATCTGGCAGACGTTTGGTAGATTCCAAAAAATGCTTTTCACAGGTGGCATCTTCATCTGTCGGTTGAGTCACGAACGGAGTCTCTTCAGTTTCCCAAAACATTCGGATTTGCTTATCGAGATCCACGTGTTGAAAAAAGCTGCGGATGGTTTTCGGAATTGTCTCATGAATTTTACCTAAAAAAATCCATCCAAAATGGGTGTTCTGAGCAATAGGTGCGATTTCATGCTCATTACGAACTATCTCCGGTAAAACAATGTCTGGATAGACATCTGCACCGAAAAGTATGTCGATTGGAGCGGGAATACCAAAGTTGGGGTCTGCTAACTGTAAATTAGCAAGGTGTTCCCAATTATTGTGAAGTACCATTTTGTGGACCGGAAGAAAGCCAGTCAATGACTTGAGAATGAATGCGTTGGTTGTGCCTTCAAAATTTGATTGTTTGGAAGCAAACATTAGTTCAACGTAGTTTTGACTGATGCCATTACTAACTTTCCCTAACCCTGATACCCTAACATGTGTGTGATGTCGTGTTAAATTAAGTAGTTTTGCTGCAGGTTCGGATATAAAAGTAGCATCTGAGCCTGGGTCAATTAGGGCTCGTAGGTCAGCAAATTTCCCATCTCCAGACTGTACCTTCACAATAGCCGTTGCAAGCAAAATTTTTGTTTCGTCCAGTTGTGACGCAAAAAAATTGTGTCGAGTGCTGAAATTTGATGTACTTTTACCAGTGGGCTCAAAAGCAGAAGCGTTTGGGTTAACGGCTAAATGATCATTCCGAGGTTGAGCTATTTGATTTTGTGATTGGGTTGGTGTAAAAAAAGTTGAATTTTGTGTTGAGTTGGTTTTGTTAGAAAACAAATTGTGTGTGTATGATGAATTGTTGTGTAAAAGCGAGTGGTGTTTCTGATTGCAAAAGTAACAACTACGGTTACTTAGGCAATTTCGTGTTGTGTGGCTGTAAGCAAGACAGTTCTCACAAACCCCAATCTGATGAACAGCTTGTTGTTTTTGAGCATAATCCATAGCTAAAAATTGATTACATTTCCTAAGAGAGTGTTGGCCCTGCTTGCAAATTTGACACACGTATTGCTGCGTATTTGCTTGTGGTTTTCTCTGCGTTTTAGCATGAAAAGCTTTGGCTAAAACGGGTGGTTTTGTCAATGGCTTGGATTCTGGATTTGAACTTCCTTGCTGCACGATAGCTTCTAACGTCCTGAAACGGGATTTAAGAAAACCAGTGAATTCGGAAAATGTAGGAAGATTTTTATCATTGCCTAGCTTTTCTTCCCACAATTGTTGCGTTTTACTCGGTAATTTTTGAAAAAGAATATAAATTAAAATTGTATCCCATTGTTCCACTGGCAATTCTAAGTTTTCCAGGGCGTGAACGACTTCGGTAGTTGTATCTAATAAATTTTTAAGATTTTCTGAAGACTCTTTACTCTGTGTGGTTTGACCAAAGAGAACTTTAAGATAGGAGTTTACTAACACTCTCTTATGGTCATATCTCTCTTTAAGTAAATCCCAGGCCTTTTGGTAATTTCCTGTACTGAGGTCTAAATGATATAAAAGTCGTTCCGCCTCACCAGTCAAACTTTCCTTTAAAAAGTGCATTTTTTGAATTTCATTCAAGCTTGAATTATTGTGCACAAGAGAATGGAAAATGTCATGGTAAGAACGCCATGTTGTATAAGAACCTGAGAAAGTTGGAGGTTTAATAGCAGGAAGCTTAAGGACATTATTATGTGGAGCCTGTGTGGTTGCTGAAGGCAATAAAGCGGGATTTGTAGCAAGCATTGTCGGCGAAGTTGGAGCAGGAGCAGGTGGAGTGATCTTGTCAAGCGCATCCATCAAATCACTCTTATATTCCAGATACTTGTCGCGAATCTGGTCAAATACAGCTATCATATCTTCCTTTTTAAGTTCCTCCTCAAGCTTTCCCCCACTAACAATTTCCTCATGATATCTTTTGGCATTGACTAAATTTTCTTCCAAAAGTTCTAGGCGCGTTTTCAAATAATTGACAGTACGCCGAGCTTGGCCTGTCTTTTTAAAATTTGTGAAGTCACGTTCTATTTGTGACAAAACTTCATTTTGAAGCTCCCCAAACGACATTGTGGACTTTTATTTATCAAATGTAATAAAAAAAGACTAAAAAAATACTTTAAAAATAAGGACTTACGTAGTGTGCCTTCAGTAAAATGGTGATGAATGTGTTGTTGTTGGTTACAAGTCGCGGGAATCCCGATTTGCACAGCACAAATGTTCTTGAATTTTTAATTGTTCAATTTATTTTAAAATTAATTTAATTTAATGTGAAAGTGATATCTGATATATATGTATATATATATATATATACATATAACTATATATGTATGTACTTTTGTACTTATAATTTTCACTTTAATTAAATGTCAAAAATCTAAATTCACACACACACTTTTTTTTTTTATAGTTTTTCTTTTGTGTTGAATATATTTTATTTTAGGGCTCGAAGGACCAATGTTTCTGTGTGGCGCTGGTAAAATTTTAGTTTCCAATAAAAAATGAAAAATAACTCAACTTTTGTATTACGTTATAACGTTTATTTTAATCTTAAAACCGGTGTTGTGTCGCTTACAGTTCTCGAAAGAATAACCTTCTTTTAATAAAAAGGTTAAAATATTACATAGTATTATTATATACATTATTTTCTATCATAGTTTGACATGAAGTGTCATATTAAATAGGCAAACAATTCAAATTAATTCAATTCGTTATTTTAAATGACAAGTTCACAATAAGTGTTTTAAATATATTGTTGTAATTTAAATTGTATTTAATTGTATTTAAGAAAAAAAATCATAATAAATAAATTGAGTGACGAACACCATCTCTTTCTCCACTAGGTTCCTATAGTCACCTCTTTCCACCCCCTGAAAAAAATGTTCTTACTTCTCCATCAGGCTAATCTCATAGCCCATTAAAAGACGAAATGCTTGGCGCATATAAGGACATTTATTATTTTGAAAATGGAACTATTATTTATATTGAAATTTAAGATACATTTACAAAAAAAACTTAAAACTAACTGTCTAAACTGAAGTTTTACTAGGCATAAAATAAATTTTGGTTAAAACTAAGAATTATTGTTAAACCTATTTACTTAAATATTGCTAAATATTGTCTTAAGAGACTACAAATTTCTAACCTAATTATATATATACATATATTTTTTTTCTTTTTTTTTTTCTTTTATATTTAAAGACTACAGGAACCTTTGTATAATCAAAAAAAAAAGGAATTTGTGGTAAGAATTTAATCTCACGTGCCTACGCCTTCCCCTGGCTTAAAAAATTTACGTGCCCTTTATAGCACCGAAAGTAAGCAACGGATGTGTTACCGAAGACCCTACCTAGCTAGAGCTCTAATTAGGTCCACGTCTAACGGAATGAACCCGCAATAAACGGTTACCGAACGCGAGTGACACGGAGGAAGGCACGGTTCGTGCGGTTTCCTTTTTTTTTTCACTTATCTTTCCTTTGTTTTTTTTTTTCTTTTTATTTACAATTTCTTTTAAGTCAAACGATATATATTTAGTTTTAAAGAAACAAGAGGATTTTACTTATAATTAACCTGATATTACCTAATTATTACGCCAAAAAAAATTTTGATTCGCCACTTTTGGGGCATGTATACATCTATATATATTCTTTCCAATTTTTCTCTTCACTAATAGTACTTTTCGGTTATCTTGGTCAACGCAAAGGATTTGAAAATGGTTCACCGTGATGGAAGAAGCAGTAGAAAGTGCCGCGTACTAGAGACTTCGCTATTAGAGTTCAAAAAAATGGCGGGTTCCTCTGAGGCGACAAAACTTCGGCGGCCACAATGTTCTACTGGTGACCGCCACAAAAATCACTTCCTTTAACAACTTTTACAATCTCCTATCTTACTTCTGCTGTAATATCCTTTTTATTATTTTCCAGCTCCGTTCTTTTCTGAACTTCCAAGCCTTTCTGTGGCGATTTCGCACTTTCCTATTTCTTGCCTCACTTTCTTTGTTTCGTTCACCGTGATCTCAGGATTCCAGATTTTTTTTTCTTTAATCTATTTAATATTTCTTTATAAATTATCTCATTATTTAACGTCGATTTGAATTTTCTTTCTAACGAACTATTTAAAAATTTTTTTTGACAATCAACCACTCTTCTAGACTGTTTCTTCTATCATTTTCTACCTGAACTGTGACTAAACTTCTCGACCCGCAAGTAAATCCCGCTTTATAACTAAATAGACACTCATACCATCAACCATTCACCGCTCACCCACCAAAACCGATATATATATGAACAACTATCGTATGAGAAAAAAAAAGCTCTCTCGAATTTCTTTTCCTCCCCTGCAATCAATTTAGCTATTACCTAAGCCTCTCCTATTTACTATTCAACCTTACCGACATGAATATACCTCCTTACGTTCCACTAAATAACTAACGAAGTGTGTAGAACAAAACGGATTCCATTTCCAATAAAATTTTTTGGTGTGGGATGTATCAAGTAGTTATGGATTACAAGTATCTAATCTATTCTTCTCGCTCTCGCTTGTAACTCATTTAAAGTGATCGCGGTCGTACTTCTCCCACATCCTTCAATTCCCCTACTTTCATTCAATAAAAGATAAAAGAATACAAACGTTCAGGTCTATCATGGTAACAGATCGGGGAAAAAATCTGCCCGATTTGTACGAAATGTACGAAATTTGTATCATGGTAAACGCATTGTATATAAATTCTTATAGTAGTCTCATGACGAGGAACACCACGTAATTTACCAAGCGGCAGAGAAAACAACCAAACCCAATACCCAAACCGTATATTAGCAAATTAATTTAACATTTTCTCATATGCTATCCTTTTCTCGGCAGAGAGAGACATAAACAACAAACATGCTATATTGCTATAGCTATTCAGAGCACACCGACTTGCACCAGCCACTCAGCCAGTCAGCGCAGGCGCACACAAGCATGCATACATTATATTTATATGCAGAAAACCTACCATAGAGGAAATATATTACCTAGAGTCACGACCGGTACCCCTCTTGCCTGAAACACCCTCAAATTTTTTTTGAGGTGAGTAAGAGAAAACTCTCTTAAATTCCCTATCCGTGAATACGTGTGAATGGTGGATTAAAATACAAAATGAAGTCAGTAGCTCAAAATTTGAAGTTTTGTTTTTTTTTGTGAATATCAAAATGACAGTTCTCAAAACAAATATTTTAGAATTGTAAGTAGACCTTGATTATAAATATTCGTGATAAACATTAATTGTTTTTATTCTTAGGCTTATGTTAATAACTTAAATTAGAAAATGCGCAAAACGCAAATAACCAAAAGCGAGTAGTCTCATCAGACAGTAAGTGCACCTACAAGGACCATTCAACAACACCGACCAGCAGCAGGCATTATAAAAGCAGATTAACTAAATCAACTCCCAAAATAAATCTTACCACCAGCCTAAATCATCCAGAAAGCACCACGATTAAAAATGGAGAAGTTGATAGTCATGAGGATACCACCGAAAATAAAGATCAGCCAGATAGTTCAACGACAAGTGGTCAACAAAAAGTACAATAACAACTCGATCCAGAAGCACGTAATCCTGGTCCGGAATCAGTCTCATCAGCAGTCACGGATTCATCTTCATCGCCGCTAAATATACGAACAACACTCCATGATAATCCAGCCAAAAAGCTTGTTGAAATTCTATCGAATCCCAATTCAAATGAAAGTCTATCGGAGCATTCGTTCAATACCTCATCCAGTCATTTACTGTCACGTTTATCCAAACATACACAGCCAATAGCAATAGTATGCCTTAGTTCCGAAGAAGAAATCGTCATGAAAGCTAGAGAGACTTTATTTCTCTTCTGCCACGTGAACTGGCGCTACAAGTGTTGGCCTATTTGGATCGAACCGATCTTTGTTCTACAAAACCCTAACGTGCTTAGGAATTCTTCAGGCACTTTGATAATGGCCGATCAGAAGACAAAATCAGCTTCTATTGATATTTTGACTGCAATTGTCGAGTTTTCGACATTGGTTGTTCGGAATTACACATTGCAAAAAGTGAGCCGGACGGACGGGGTAGGTGTTGCGAACTAATACAAATATAATAGTTTTAAATGCATGTTTTTTTGTTTTTTTTTTCTGCAGGAATGAATGCTAGAATATAGCTAGTGAACAAATGTTGACTGATTCCGAACTAAAGAACATGCTCACCGAGAAGGGGGACTTCCTAAATTTCTTTTACAAGAATAGTATTCAAGCCTTAATTGGTAAAATAATTTTTATTTGGTTTATACAAGAAACTTAATTATTGTCTTTATCGACAGCTCCAGTGATAGACTACAAAACGAAGATTATCAAATGGTGCAGTTGTTGGGTCTAGTTTTGGACATTCTATCATTCTGTGTAGAAGATCACACGTATCACAATAGGAATTTTATTATACAAAAAGATCTTATCAAGAGAATACTAGAAAAATAAATGCACTTAAAGACACTTAAACGCTTGTCCCGCCTGTTAATGACATCTATCTTTCGAGGCAACAGAAGCGATTTTCTAAAATAAGAAAATTGAGAACTGTTGATCAATTGATTTTAAATCTAATTTTAATTTAGCTATCCTAATTGAAACTTGAATGAGTGGATGTGGTGTAAATATATTGTAATATTTTTCCTAGGTTCTTTAAATAAAACTTATTTATCTTTTTAGTATTTCTTCTTTATTTACACTTTTACAAATCAAAACAATAAATCTCAATTTATAATCAACTCTAATACTTTTATTCCAACTTAAATCCACTTTTTAATTACACTTTCCACAATCCAATAGTTCAGCTTTGCACACTTTCATAATCGAAAATAAACTGTGTTGTGCTCACCGCGAACACTCCCTTTTATACTCAAACCAGTTGTTCTCGAAGGTTCTTGTCTAGAATATTCTATTTGCTTGGAACGAGGGGAACTTTATATGGAGATAGAATGTTCTAGTAGTTTGGAATAAGGAGAAATTTAGATGCGAACTGCTGGAAAAGAGCTTTTTGGTTTTGTTCCTTCATAAAGCAGATATGTAATTGCCAACAGATGGTGCTGTAGGAGTATAAAGCTCTGTTCGCAACATTGCCCCCTTCTTAAGATTGTTCGTCCCGAACAACTCTATCACCAGCTTCGGCACTGTATCGGTGCAGTCGATCGCTATGCACAACTTTTAGCTTTCCTCTTAACCCTCTTTGAATTCGGTAAACGACATCATTGATTTTCGTGACGACAGTATAAGGGCCTTCCCAGTTTTGTTGAAGCTTCGGCGACAATCCCTTTTGACGATGTGGATTATACAGCCATACACGATCTCCTACTTGGAATCCTGTCGTGTTTGCTCTTGTGTCGTACCTTGTCTTCATTCGATCGCTGTAAGCGCTCATTCTAGTCCTGGTCCTTTCGTGGATGTCGATTAGCCTCTCTTGTAGGTCACTCACGTAATCCCTTGTTTCCTTAGACTCTTGTGATGGATGTCCAAACCTTATCTCACTAGGCAGCCGTATGCTTCTTCCGAACAGGATTTCAGATGGTGTTTGTCCTGTTGAGCTATGTACTGCACTTCGATAGGCCATCAAAAATAGTGGTATGTGCCTATCCCAGTTTCTTTGGTTGTCGCCTACGACCTTAGTGAGGTGCTCTTTTAACGTCCTGTTGAATCTCTCGACCATTCCATCAGATTGCGGGTGAAGTGGTGTGGTTCTCGTTTTCTTAATGCCAAGGAACGCGCACACCTCTTGGAATATGTTCGACTCAAAGTTCCTTCCTTGGTCAGAATGGAGCTCCATAGGCACACCGAACCTGCTTACCCAGTTAGACACAATCTGGTCGGCCACGGTCTTGGCTTCTTGGTTCGGGATAGCGTACGCCTCAGGCCATTTGCTAAAGTAATCCATTACCACCAGAATGTATTTGTTTCCATCATTCGTTTCCGGAAATGGGCCAGCCACATCAACAGCAATCCTTTCAAACGGTGAGCCAACATTATATTGCATCATTTTTCCTTGTAGTTTTCTACCAGGGCCTTTGGTTGCAGCACAAGCGTCACAATTTCGGCACCACTTTTCAATGTCGTCTCTTGCATGCAACCAGTAGAATCGTTGTCTCACTTTTTCTAACGTCTTGTTGACTCCCAAATGGCCTCCTGAAGGTCCATCATGCATTTCTCGAAGAACCTCTTTAATTTTTGATTGAGGTAACACAAGCTGCATCACATAGGATTTACCATCAGCGGACTCCCATTTTCGCCTAAGAACACCTTCTTGCACATGAAGTGAGTCCCATTGTGCCCAATAGGCTTTTAAAATTGGACTCCTATCGGAAATGTCATTCCATGCGGGTTTTTCTTCATGTTCTTTCCATGCGAGAAGAGGTTCAATGTCGGGGTCTTCTTGTTGAGCAGATCTTATTTCTTCATTGCTCCATCCACAAATGGGGTCAGCCCTTATTCGCTGAATGTTGATGGATTCCTTTTCTTCTTGTCGCATGCAATGCTTGCAATCTAATTTACAAGGCCTACGGGATAGTGCGTCGGCATTTGAATGCAGCTTTCCCCTTCGGTGTTGAATTTCGTAATCGTAAGTCTGCAGTCTTTCTATCCACCTTGCGACTTGTCCTTCTGGGTTCTTGAAGTTCAACAACCAGTTAAGAGCACCATGATCAGTTCGTAGAAGAAACTTCTGTCCATAGATGTATTTGTGGAAGTGTTTCGTTGCCAAGATGAGTGCCAAGAGTTCTCTTCTGGTCACACAGTAGTTCCTTTCGGTCTTCGACAGTACTTTGCTGAAATAGGCGACAACCTTTTCTTCGCCATTGTGCACTTGTGACAGAACAGCGCCGACTCCTACGTTGCTTGCATCAGCATCAATGATAAAAGGCTTGCCTGGAGTCGGATAGATCAGCACCGGAGCATTGCATAGACGGTATTTCAGTTCTTGGAAGGCTTTTTCACACTCACCTGACCATTTAAACTGCTTGTTCTTTTCCGTAAGCTGATGCAAACTCTTCGCAATTCCGGCAAAGTTCTTAACAAAACGTCTGTAATAAGTAGCAAGACCAAGAAAACTTCGTAGTTGATGTTTGTCCTGTGGTGTCGGCCAATTTTTGACGGTGTCAACTTTTTCAGGATCAGTCTTGACTCCTTGGGACGAGATGATATGTCCCAAATACTTTACTTCAGTCTGGAACAGTGCACATTTTTCTGGGTTCAGTTTAAGGTTAGCCTCTCGAAGTCTCTGGAACACACCCTTTAGGTTCTTACAGTGTTGGTCGTATGTCTTTCCATAAACGATAACATCATCCAAGTAGACACGACAAGTTTTCCACGTCAGACCTTGAAGGACACACTCCATCAAACGCTCAAATGTTGCCGGAGCGTTGCAAAGACCAAATGGCATCACGTTGAACTGCCATAGCCCATTACCTGTGGAGAACGCTGTCTTTTCTCGATCCTCAGGGTGAATTTCAACTTGCCAATATCCACTTTTCAAGTCCAGTGTTGAAAACCATTGTGCTCCTTCCATCGCATCTAAGGTGTCGCTAATTCTTGGCAGGGGATAGCTATCTTTCTTGGTCACGTCATTTAACCTTCGGTAGTCAACACAAAACCGTGTACTTCCGTCCTTCTTTTTGACTAGGACCACTGGTGACGCCCAAGGACTCTTGGAGTTCTCAATCAAACCATCCTTCTTCATGGTGGTAATCATTTCCTCAGCTTCACCTTGTTTGGCCAGTGGCAGACGTCTTGCGGGCTGACGAATGGGTCTTGCATCTCCTGTATTTATTCGATGCTGCACCATTTGTGTCCTTCCATATTTCCCGTTTGGTGAAGCGAAAATGTCGGCATACTCATTCAGAAGGCTTTCTGCCATTTTAACCTGATGTTGGTCTAGGTTAGATGAATTGAATATCTTTGCCTTGATGCTATTGAGCTCCTCAGTATTTAATGTCACTCTCGGTGTTTCAGCGTCAATTCGTGTTATGGCTGCGACATTTTCGCACTTACCGATAACTTCTCCTTTTGTTAACTTTACATCGTACGGTTTGGTGTTGAGTATCCGTACGGGGACCATATTGTTCTTTGGAGCCACAAGTGTCTTCCCAATGATGACGTTTTGGGAAGAACAATCTGGGCCTGGTTCCACCATTAGGTATCGATGGCGTCCACACTCACCTTCTAATTTCGTCCAAACGAATACCTCAGAAGAAGTTGGAATAATCACGTCTTCTTTGATGACAGTCCTTAGAGTTGTTGTTCCTTCGTGCCCATAGTTCATTGGAATCTCTGTATTCTGGTATTTGAGTACTTGTTTGCCAATATCCAAAATTACTCGATGTTCTTTCATGAAGTCCATGCCTATGATGCATTCGTCACATATATCTGCCACCAAAAATTTGTGTGAGAATTCTAGATCTGCAATTCGAATTCTAAGTCGGACTTCACCATAAACCCTAGCTGCTTCTCCTGTGGCAGTTCTTAGACGGTAACTATTGGTGTTGTGTAGCCAATTCAGGTGAACTAGGTCTTGACGCACAATGGAGGCTGTGGCACCGGTGTCGATGGTGACCACACGTTTGTTGCCATTTAATGTTGCCTCGACAGTCAGACTTCTATTGTCTCGCTTAGTTTGGGAGACCTGGATGGTGTTTCTGGGGCCATCGATACCAGAAACTAGCTTCTGCCCCTCGAAGTTGGTTCTTACTCGTTTCCCTGTTGGGAAACTGTTCGGGAAGTAACACTGGTGTTATGGTTACCTTGTTCTGAGTTCGAAACTCCGTGTCCACAATGTTGACAAGCTCTTCTTGGTGGTAACCGACATTGACGCTGTAAATGTCCAGTCTTATTACAATTCCAGCACTTTGCAAGTCCGTTTCGTTGGTTCCTTTGGACATCAGTTCTTTGACATGAGCATTCTTCGACGACGGCTTCTCTAAGTCGATGTACTCCGTGAGAAGCTTGCTCAGCTGCTTCCATTGTCAAGGCAAATGCTAATGTTTCCGAAAGCGTTCGTTTTCCAGCAGTTCGTACGGCCCTTTGAAGATGTATGTCGGAAATGGCGCGAACAAATGCCTCAACTGAAAACTGGTTACAGATTTCCTCTCCAACATCTGGATATGCAAGATGAACAAGCCTTTCAATGTCCGCTTGCAGTTGTTGTAGAGTTTCGCCCCTCTTCTGAACTCTGGAATTGAGTTGC
Source organism: Philhelius festivus (assembly GCA_963931855.1). Classification (NCBI taxonomy): domain Eukaryota; kingdom Metazoa; phylum Arthropoda; class Insecta; order Diptera; family Syrphidae; genus Philhelius; species Philhelius festivus. The sequence goes on along the minus strand of OZ007556.1, from coordinate 7,094,326 downwards.
ACTTTGAAGACTTCTTTCATGTGGCTGTTACCAAAGCGTTTGTCTATAGCCAAAACCAAGGAATTGAAGTCGCCGCTCTTATCTGCTGGTATGGTTTGCAACAACTCAGCAGCTGCTCCTCTAAGAGCAAGAGTTAAGGCTATATACTTGTCAGCCTCATCCCAGCCATTTGTTGTGGAGGCTGCCTCGAATTGCTTCTTGTATATAGACCAAGAAGTTTGTCCATCAAAGGTTGGAGGTTGCATCTCCTTTTTCCTCAAGGTTTCTCCAGAACTTTCCCGAATCTTTATATTTCGAATGCGTTCTAGCTCTTTTGAAAGCGTCTCCATTTTGTTGTCGACTTGATTCTCTAATAATGAAACACGTTCGGCTTGATTCTCCAACAATGAAACACGTTCATCAAGTGCAGATACATTCTTTTCGATGTTAACAAGCTTGCCTTCTAGCATGTTTCTCTGTTCTTCGAGAAGGTCTTTTTGTTCGCTATGCTGTTTCTCCAGGCATTCGAGAACATTCTTTTGTGCATTCTCCTGTTCTTTCTTTTGTTCATTTCGCTGCTCTTCGAGACGTTCGAGAACATTCTTTTGTTCTTTCTTTTGTTCATTTCGTTCTTTCATTTGTTCATTTCGTTGCTCTTCGAGACGTTCGAGAACATTCTTTTGTTGTTGAAGCAGAAGACTAATCATATTTGAAACATCTACATTTTTACTTACGTCTGCTTCCTCAGCGTCAGCTTCAAAGACGAAAATGTCCGGGTCTTCATTTTGTTGTTTCAAATATTCGGCCAAACGCAGAACAAGCTCATTTTTCGATCCTGCTCTAGAAAGTTCTCGCTTGCCTAATTCACTTTTCAGCTCATTACAGTTGAGCTCTTTCAGTAACTTGCTCATTTTTTTTATTTATTTATTTTTTTTTTCCGCACACTTCACTGCACAATAAGTTTTATTCCACTTTTCTGACACCAATGTAATATTTTTCCTAGGTTCTTTAAATAAAACTTATTTATCTTTTTAGTATTTCTTCTTTATTTACACTTTTACAAATCAAAACAATAAATCTCAATTTATAATCAACTCTAATACTTTTATTCCAACTTAAATCCACTTTTTAATTACACTTTCCACAATCCAATAGTTCAGCTTTGCACACTTTCATAATCGAAAATAAACTGTGTTGTGCTCACCGCGAACACTCCCTTTTATACTCAAACCAGTTGTTCTCGAAGGTTCTTGTCTAGAATATTCTATTTGCTTGGAACGAGGGGAACTTTATATGGAGATAGAATGTTCTAGTAGTTTGGAATAAGGAGAAATTTAGATGCGAACTGCTGGAAAAGAGCTTTTTGGTTTTGTTCCTTCATAAAGCAGATATGTAATTGCCAACAGATGGTGCTGTAGGAGTATAAAGCTCTGTTCGCAACAATATGCTGCGTACAAGTCAGCTATTTCAAAAAAAGACAGCAAATGACAACATCATCGATCACATTCGAAAATATCATGATTTTCGATGAAATTTTTGAAATGGTAGATAAAACATGATGTCATTTCTGAACTAGTTGCTTCATTTTGATGATTGAAACGGTTTTAGTTGTTGATTTTAATCCTCTAAGTGGTTATGAAAACGAAGTTTTAATTGTAACAAGAACTTGAAAAAACTTTCATATGGAGGACGTTTTAACAATTTCAATATGAATATGAAAATGTTGAAACGTCTTTGGCATGGAATTTTTTCAATATTCTTATCAGATTTAAAAATAGTTTTCACAAGCATCTAGAGGACTTAAATCAATACTCGAAACCGTTTCAATCATCCAAATCAAGCAAGTAGTTTGGAAATTACAACATGGTTTATCTACCATTTTCAAGAATTTCATGAAAAATTATATGATTTTCTTAAAAGTGATCGATAAACCATGTTGTCATTTCTGAAGTAGTTGCTTCATTTGGATAATTCAAACGGTTTTGAGTGTTGATTTGAGTCCCCAAAATGGTTCTGAAAGATTTTCGTATGAGGCACGTTCCAACATTTTCATATTCATATTGAAATAGTGAAAACGGTCCTCATATGCAAATTTTTCGAAGTTTTTGTTAAAATTAAAATTTGTTTTCAGAACCACTTAGAGGAGTAAAATCAACAATCGAAACCGTTTTAATCATAAAAATAAAGCAACTAGTTCAGAAATAACAGCGTGGTTTATCTACCATTTTCAAGAATTTAATGAAAAATTAGATTATTTTCTTGAAAGTTGTTTCTAAAAATTATTTTTTTTAAATTATAATGCGCTAGCGTTTTTAAGAAACAGCATTTGCTCGATTGATCCTATTTTGAATCCTATCGAATGATTCCTAGAACATATTTCCATAATCCCCACATCAATTCCACTCACAGGTTTAACCTAGTTATTCTATCAAAACTTCAGCACTAACTTGGCTGGAATTTTAGGTTATATTCCAGCGGACATCTAGTTAAAGGAAATTTTGTTAAACTATCAAGTTGGAAGGCCAATTTAAAATGGAAGAAAATTAAAAAAAGTAAACAAAACATTCTTGAGTATAAAATAGTATTTTTTTTTAATCAAGGCATTTTTTGTTTTCTTTTTTTTCCAACTGAATTGAACTTGAAGTTCAAGGACAAACAATTAAGTTGATTCAAGATCTAATTTGTTGACCTTTGCCGATTTTTGTGTTTAGATCTTGTTGAAAGCTGCGATATCAACAGATTGGAGAAAGTCCTCGAACTCTTGCATCATTTCTTGCAACAAGTCAATTGAAACCTTGTCTTCCTCGATGACTCACATGATTTGCAACTTGTTGATGCCATAGCCGACTGGAACGAGTTTGCAGGCACCCCATAACTGACTGTCCATCTCGACGGTGCGGACACACTTTTCCATTTCTTTCATGTCGGTCTCGTCATCCAAAGGCTTTACGTCGAGCAGGACGGATGATTTGGCAATGAGGGCGGGTTTCTTTGATTTCTTGGCAGAGTAGGCGGCTTCGACGTCTTCTTCTTCATCGTCTGATCTGAATAGATTTAAGTCTATATTGGGTAAACAGAGATTTTTAAATTTAGATGCCAATTGGCAAGAACAGTGACATTCGAACTTACCATCATCGTCTTCAGCTACTGTGGGCTTGGCGCCAGCAGTTTGTGAAAGTGCTTGACCGCCCCATGCGGGTCCTTCGGCGGAGGTAAAGGACGCAATGTGTTATACCAACTGCGGACCACTAGTTTGAAGTGTTCCTTGGATGCGAATACCATATGGTTGTTATTTTTGATTACCAAAGTTTGGGTGGCACCTACTGTTTGAGAGTTCTGCTGCTGCTGTTGTTGGTGCTGCTGCTGCTGATGGTGTTGCGGCAGACCTGCAGCCGACGTTATCGTCTTGATGGTGGTGGTGTTGGGCAGCTGGGCCGTGGACACGGCTTGCAGAATGGATGCAGCCTGGCTCTGCGAGGCGATATTGATTGAAGAACTGGTGAAAACTCTCTTTGATGGCATTATGGCAGACGGCAATTCTGTTACATACACCGCACCGAACTGATTTTACTATAAAGTAAAAAAATCGCCAGCACAATGAGTTTTATTAACAAAACTATATCCCAAACGATGTGTAATTAAATAAACTAACGTTCAATTATACTTTTTCACACTTCTCTTTAAGCTTTCTCAAAATTATTCGCATATGAGTGTCTCGTGCGAAATGTCCAAAGTTGACATTACGATGATAGCGAAGACGAAAAAAGTGGGACTCGCAATTCTGTCTATCTGTCTGTTCGACTATAGCCTAAACGGCTCGGCCGATTTTCGTCAAGCTTGGTATGTATCGTTTTTAAATTTCCCCCCCTCAGGGTTTATTTCTTTTTTTTAAGACTACTTTAAGGCCATAATTTTCAAAAAAATGATTTTTTTTTAACTTTGAATACACAGTATTATTTTAACTTCTAAAGAGCTTATGCGTCAAGAAATTGACTAAATTCAGCTTTACCGTTTTTAATAAAGTGGAAGCCTCTAATAAATGAAAATGTTTGATTAAAAAAAAATATCAGTGGAAGTTTAAAAAAAAAATTGTAAAATTTTGAAAATGCTATCTACCAAGTTTAAAGAAAATGAGCCGAGCCGTTTAGGCTTTAGTCGAACAGGAAGACAGAATTGCGAGGTGCACTTTTCCGTTTCCTATCATCGTAATGGGTCTAATCAAAATCTTGAGATTGATTTTTTTTTTACGAATGCATAACTTACCTATGGACAAAAAGATATAAGTAAAAAAAGTTGGGAGTTAAACTTCCGATGCTACAAGGCAAACTGAACTGATGAAAACCGAAAAAAGTACAGGCAAGCCAGGAATACCCGTAATGGTCTTCTTTGAAGAACAAAGTTATTACATGACCAAAATCTACATAAAAAAATACTACAATGCCCCAAGAGTATTAAAAGCACTTCTAAATCATCGGTTCCACTCGTTCACAATAATACTCCTTTCGTCAGCTCGCAAGAAAAAGCAAATCTGCTTGCAGCGTAGTTTGCTGCAAATTCAACTTTGCTACAGTGTTATGACTCCCCCTGACTGTCGCAAGAGTTTTTAAATTCCTTGAAATACACAAATCCGCTGGTATGAACTACATCTCAACTTTACCATTGCGTAAGCTTTTCCATCTGTCTTACTCTTCGGGGCTCTTTCCTCCAATTAACGACCAATTGCACTAACGTCCCTACTAATATCTCGAAGAAAGAAAGCTCTTTAACGACCGTCAGTACGGCTTTCCTAGGTATAGGTGCACTAGTGATCTGAATGCATATCTTACCGAAAAGTGGCACCAATCTTTCATCATTTTGGTGAAACAAAGGTTATAGTCCTTGATATTTCATAAGCATTTGATACAGTGTGGCACGAAGCTCTCTTATCGAAAATGCGTGCATTTGGTATCGATGAATTGCTCCTTCGTTGGATACGAAATTACCTCTCGGACCGTTCAGTTTATGTTGTTTTGGACGGTTTTAGTTCTGATAGTCAAAAAATAAATACTGGTGTGCCCCAAGGCTCCATTTTGTGAGCAACACCTTCCATATTTATATCAATTATCTTTCGTCTAAAACATCTAATGCACTTCATTGTTTCGTTGACGACAACACCCTCAGCTTTTCATATTCGCTTCCAGACTCACAACACTACTCTTCGATCGTGGAACTGAAATGGCAGCGTATGTGCTTAGCATTCTGATTCTGATTGCGACAATATTACACAATGGGGAATTAAAAACCGTGTGGAGTTTAACACTACGAAAAAACGAAACTCTCTTCTGTCGGCGAAGCAAAATATTAAAGAAACCGAAAAGCTTTCTTTTGTTGATATGTATGTTACTGAAATTTGTTTCCCTCTCTGATCTGGCTACCATCTATAAGGCATAAATCCGCTCAAAACTTTAGCACAACTCTAATATCTGGGCTAGTGCCCACATTACTCATTTGAATCTGGCGAATAGAATCCAGAACATAGCTATAAAACTTATAGGAGACAGATTAATTACGGAAACTTTGTCTCTCATAAGCATCCGTCGTAATGTTTCCTGTCAAATAAATACTCAAATGAAATAGCCAGTTGCATTCCTCGCTTCAAACACTCCGGCCGTAATACTCGTCTAGCTATGAATACACATCAGTTTACCCTGGAGCCTTATTTCGGACTTACTGTCAAATATATAGGTTCTTTCTTAAGCCGCACTACTAGAATGTGGAATACTTTGCCCTTCTCGATTTTCTCCCCTCATTGTCATGTACATCTCCAATTATATCCTCTTCAATTTTCCTAAAAACTAGACCATAACATTAGATATTCACATTGACAGATCATAAAAAAAGTTTATGAATGTATCATATAATAAAACGGCAAACATGTTTTTTGTGGTACACTTTTCTCCAAAAGTATTTAACCGATTTCGATAAATTTTATATGGTTGGAAAGCCACAGTTACGGAGATGTGCAGAATATACTTGAGACACGCATTTACACACTGTGGATCATTTTTGTTTTTGCACTGTCGAACACTTTGCATATTACATAAAATAAAATTTAATTTAATAAATTTGTTGAAAACACTGCCAATAATATAAATAATAAATAAATTGGCACTCGAATTTCGAGAGCTGGGTCGGCTAGTTTATATTAAAATACAAAATTATAGTCACCCATATTCTCAAACTCGTATTTATGACTCGTATTCGACTATAGTCGTATGTTAGTATTTCAGGAGTCGTACATTCGACTTCACTTGTACTAATATTGGGAAACGCAAAACATCGCATACGACTATTCATATTTTATCGTTCATCCGAATCTCGTATTCGATTTACTTGAAGTCGTATTTGTGTACTTCATTACTCGTGCTAAATTTTCTAAACGAGACTTGTTTTTTTTTCGATAAAAATGGACAAAAAGTTAATGTAAGTACATTGGTACCTCTTGGCACAATGGTTTGTGGGTTGAACTATCATGCGGCAGGTCTGGAGTTCGATTCTCAGCCGCAGCAAATTTTTCAAATTTTTAGAAGCTTCTCGATATAAAAAAATTTCATTAAAATAAGTTATGACGATATAAGAATTTCAAAATTCGAAAAAATAGTTCTATGGTAGGTATTGGGTACGAGAAGAAATATACTACACCCTCGAAACAAATACCATCAAGAGGTACACTGATGGATCGATAACAAGCCAAGGGACTGGTGTATGAATTTTTGGGCCTAGAACCAAACTTTCCATGCATTTTCCAAGCGGAGGTAACCGCCATAAGGAAATGCGTGGATCGAAATCTCGAAAGGAACTGTCGTAACAAGAACATTGCCATCATGTCAGATAGCCAAGCTGCACTCAAGGCGCTGAACTCATATTCCATCAGCTCTAAATTAGTGTGGGAGTGCACAAACAGGCTAAACAAACTTGGCAAACAAAACAGGGTTACACTTCTCTGAGTTGGTGTTTGTGGAAACGAAGAGGCAGGCTCCTTAGCAAAAATAGGCCATCGACCCCTTTAATAGTGCCAGAGTCCTATTGCGGAATAGGAGAAAATGTTATCAAAACCAAATTAAACAAGAAAAGGAGGCAAGTGGATCCAAGAATTAGAAAGAACTCCCAAAGCTAAGGCAGGCGAAACTATTACTGGGTAACTACAACTAGGAACGTGTCACTGCATAAACTTAAGTAGAAATATTCTGAAAATAAAAACAGATATCCCAACTTGACACTAAAAAATTAGAAGACACCTAGGTTTACTTGGTGTGGTAAGCAGTACAACATGTAGATTCTGCAACATGCATGAGGAAACACTGTACCACATACTAGGAAATTGTTGTCCACTCATGCAATACCCCTAATACATAATTCATTAGTTCATTCATGGTAGGTACAGTCAGCAATAGTTTATTTTAAAAATTTCTGTATTGAATAATAAATCGTAAAAATTAATCGATAGGAAAAAAAATTTATCAAAAAAGAAAAAAACGTGTGGGGGTGAAAATTAAAAAAAAAAACGCTCTCTACGCTCTCTAGTTTAAAGGCTGTAGTCGACCAAACAGACAAACAGAATTGCAAGACCCACTTTTTTCGTGTTCTCTATCATAGCAATGTCAACTTTGATCAAAATCTCGAGATCGATTTTGTTTACGAATGCATAACTTCCTATATAGTACCTTGTATATGTCGCAAGTAAAAACTAGAACTAGAAAATTCAAGGAGCATGATATACTCCAAAAGCAATTTTCAAAAGCAGCTAGACCCCAAAATCTTAACGATTCTATAACAGCAGCGTAGCATTATGTCAACTCTTCATCAAAGCGTGAAACTTTTTTGGAATAAACTACCACCAAAAGTAAAACTAAGTGGAGAAAATCATTGGGAAGTGAAATTACATCATTTAATGAAAATAGATGCATCTGATCCACTTTGGCGTCTAAGGCTTCATCTAATAGACCGAGAGCCCACAGCAATTTTTGGATGTGATTGATAACAAAAAATAATTAGCATAATTAGATAGGCCCTTAGTAGTTATTTACAAATGCGAACGCCTTGCATGCTCAAGTGGAAGTGCATAATAGTGCATCATATATGCAATTCTTTCCAAGTCTAAATAATTATGATATCAACTTTGCCAAAATGTAGAGTTAAGCCCTCTGATTGAAAATATCGAGGTCCAAGACGTTTTGCAGACAGCCTTCTGCCTGCCAGACGCGATAAGAATACGGTACTTCTTGCACGAAAAGGGCCGCCTTCAAAACGTCGTGGACCTCGATAGTTGCAAGTTATGGCAAATTTCTTATCACAATTTTTTAGACTTTGGAAAGAACTACATACCTGATGCACTCTTGTGCACTATTGCTCCCACTAGAGAATGCAAGACGTTTCCGAACTGAAAAATCTGCCTTATGGATCGAACTTAAAAGTGAACATTTTGAGATACTTACACTTTCTGTTCAGCATTTGCCTTTGTACAGCGACGCAGCAGCGCTGCCAAACTTACTCCCATAGTAGTATTTTACTCCTTTCGTGGAGTCGATGCTCCTATACTCCCCATGTTACAAAAATACTCCCCAAAAAAATAAATAAAAATTAAAAATAAAACAAAATTGCAACAAACCAACTTAAAGCAAACATATTGTTTTTTCGACAAATTGCACATTTTTTTTTTCCATACAAGATCGCATATCGTTGAACTTGCAAACATCCCTGGATAACAAGATAAAAAGACAGAGATAATAAATATTGTTTCCTCTTTTTAATTTATCAAATGCGAGCGAGATAGTTAAATCGGACTTCGTTCAATCAATTGACCGTTTCTAAAAAAATACAAATTGATCGTTACAAAGCAAACAAGTACAGATGAAAGTTATTTCGCAGTTTTTCAGACGAACATTTTGTTAAAAAAAGATATATCAGCTTACTCTAGAGAATTGATTGATTGATTGATTAAACATTTTATTTCTTAAAATCCAAATATGTAAGTACATTATTTATAAAACGAAAGAAAGAAATAAGTGACAAAAGTAGAATGATTTAACATGTATTATTTTAAATGGGTGGGGTGACCCTTAAAAAAGAAATATTAAAAAAGAAATTTAAAATATCATTAAATTAATAATGCATACAAAAATTAAATTGAATTAAGTTAAATACTTATTTCATGAAAATATCAGGCAAAACCTTTTACAAAAAATTCGATACTCTCATTATCAAGACTAAGGAGCCAGTTTTTAACTTGTTTCATAAATACAAAATGAGAAGTTTGCATCCTGATAGAATTAGGGAGCCTATTAAATATTCGACATGAGGAAATATTATAAAAATTTCGAAATGCGGTTGTTCGAAACACCGGTATAGACACTTGGTTCAAAAAATGACCACGTAAACTATAACTATCAATTAATCTAAAATTAAGATTACCTGATCTTTTAAAGAAAATTTTTAGAACTTTATAGCAATACATATGTCACACTGGAAGAATTTTGAAATCCCTAAATAGTGGAAAACTAGGGTACAAACGAGGCTTACCACATATTTTCTTCAGAACACTTTTTTGTAAAACTAAAAGAGGCTGTATTTTGTTGTAATAGAAACCTCCTCAACAAGAAATTCCATATTCTAGTTTGGAATAAAAAATGCCATAGTAAATTTTAAGGAACAGTTTAGAAGAGCAAACTTTACGCAAAAAGAAGAAATTTCTAAGAGTGCACCGAAAATACTGTCTAAGATTTTCTGTGTGGTTCTAAAAATTCATTCTAGAATCAATAATCAATCCCAAATACTTGAATTCATTTACTATTTCTAATTTAAAACATTTATCACTGCAGCTCGTGGAATCAGTAAAGTTTGTAGAAGTATTCATAGGACTACAGGTACAGTTAAAAAGTTTAAATTTTTGACACTCAGTAGCATAGAAAAAGAGATCAGCATCAACAATATTTTGGCCAGACAAACTCAAAAACATTACCTTAGTTTTAGAACCAATTATCAGTTTGTGCTCTGCAAACCAGATTCTTAAGCAGCTGAGATCCCAAATTATATCAGATATAAGATTAAGACGACTATCTGTACCATAAGAAAAGCTGTCAAAGAACCCCTAAATGGCAATATTAATAAAGAATTGATATATACCAAAAAAAAGTATTGGTCCCAAAGCCGAACCATGTGGCACTCCCAAATCGAATGTCTTTGTATCCTAATACCATCAAATTTCACTCTTTGGGTTCTTACATTTAAATGTAATCTTAACCAATCACTTATGAAATTTCGAAATCCAGCACTTATCCATCCAGTTTGCTTATCAAAATTGCGTGATTAACCTTGTCAAAGGCTTTTGATATGTCAACGAATAACGCGGCTCTATTCTCTTTCTTATCAAGGCTTACAAATATTTGAGAACAGAAATGTAACAAGGCATCTTCGGTTGATTTATTTCTTTGAAAACCAAACTGAACATCGCTGAAAAATTTCGTTCTCGCTAAAAAGCTCACCATTCTATTTTTTACAGCTTTTTCAAAAATCTTACTAATCGAAGGCAGGAGAGATATAGGCCTAAAGTTCCTTTGGATGACCTTTTCCCAAATTTAGTGGATGAGTCCGAAGTTGAGGAGCTTGATAATGAATGGCGTATATTTTAAGAAACCAGTCATTAGTTTCAAAGGATTTAGACTTTGCCGAATTTTATAGGAATGTATTTACTATTAAAAACGGATTAATTGAATTCATGTTTCCTCATGTACGTTAATTTATTGGAACAATTATTGCTCTTCCACATAGCAGTGCAACAGCAGAGAGAAAATTTTCTGATGTTAGCCTTATAAAGGACAAAAAGCGGAATTGCCTGCATGTGGAAACAGTAAATACCATACTTACTGCCAAAGAGCTTTTAAACGGCAATTTTGCAGAAAAGTGGGAGCCATCAAAAGACTTGATCGAAAAATACAAAAAACAAATTAAAGTTTTAATTTTGACTTTTGTTTTTCTTTTGTCAAATTCTTGTTTAAATAAACAAAATACAAAAATTAATATTAATATTAATAACCAATAAATTGCTTGAAAATCAATGTACAGTATATATTTACATAGTTTAAGTAAGAGTTAATTTATTATTAACTCTCTGTTTATTAAAAAACACAAATATTGAAGTTCCTATTTTTATTATAAATGAATTAAAAAAATGTAATTTATAGAAAACATTTCTGTGTTTTTTTCATTGAACTAATAATTTTCTTGATATTTTGGCGATACTCTTCAACTATCGTAAATACTCCCCAAAAAATACAAAAAATACTCCTCTGGAAATTTTTAAAACGGCAGCGCTGCGACGCAGCATTCTTTCCTCCAAGTCGTTCAACTTGTTGGTTTCCTTAACAATGTCCTTACAATAATACAAAATAATTTTTCTGTCTTTCAGTTATTGTTCACTGCAAAATTACATAAAGCAATTTAAAAAAGTTAGGCCTGCCACTTTAGAACATGCTGTGGAAAGGACGTCCAGTTTCATCGAATTCAGCCGCTTTCCGTGCTGGAAACACTTGATTGAGACTTTTCATAGCGGGTCTGGCGAATTTATCATAAATTCCCGATGGAAAAATGGCATCATCAACGTCCTCTAGGGTGAATGTTTCACGATCTTCTCCCATCATATTGGCCGAATGTCTTTTACCGATTTTATACTGTGTTGCGTTTTCATGAACTGATCGTGCTCTTGAGCCCGTTGTAGATAGGATTTCATGGCTTTGCTTACTTTTTGTTTATTGACAGCCATTAGAGTAGCCTGCCCAGTAACTTCTGTACTGTAAGGAATTGCAATTGATTTTAATCCGGTATTACTTATACTTTTAAGAAAAACATTGTTTTTTGTTTTTAACAAATTTAAAATTGATAAACTTCGAAGGGCTATCCTGGGATTTTATTAAAACAAACTTGCCTCCGAAATTTAACAATTGTTTTTACTGGGTTTCTCGAATTTTGTTTTTATAGCATTTGTTTTTTTATCGATTTGTTTACTTGTCAAAATATTCACCTTGGGCTAAAATGTCGGTGTTCCGTGGTAAGTGTTCAGCACTATACGCATTGAATTTCTAGGGTGCGCTTCTACTTTTGCTTGGATTTTTTTAGTTTTTAACAGAAATATACATAAATATTAAGGAATTTGTATCCGAAAAGCAATAAAATTAATATCTAATACAGTTTTTATTGATAAAGAGATAAAAAAAGCGAAATTAATACAAAAATATTTGTATTTTAAAATTTTTGAATTTAACGGATTCCTTTTTTGAATATTCAAACGCACTTATTCAACCTTTTTGCGCATTGAGCAAAAACCCACAAAATTTGAACAAAGCTGTGTTTGTTCCCATTTAAAATGCATGGGGCAACTAACACATCTTTGGACTGTGGGTTTTTTCCTCTCAATTCAGCTTGTAGGGTTAAAGAGAGCAAACCCCCGAAGTCGTGACTCTAGGTAATATATTTCCTCTATGAAACCTACTGAGAAGGACAGCCTACGCACGATTGTTGGTGGCGGCGGCGGCGGTGTGGTGGCGACGGCACTTTGCGAATGAAATTTTGTGTATAAGTTTTTTTACAACGTTGCTTTGTTTTTTTTTTTGGATACCTCTATGAGAAATGAGAATATGCATTAGGTATATGAATGAGCGAATAAGGTAGCAATATATTGCCAGAGAGGGGTTTGCATTTGATGGCGGTCCATTGTATTTAGTTTTTGCATATACATGTATGTATTTATATAGGGAAAGACATATGCATTCGTAAAAACAATCGAACTCGAGATTTTGATCAAAGTTGATATAACGATAGCGAAGACTAAAAAAGTGGGTTTCGCAATTTTGTCTGCCTGTCTGTCTGTTCGACTACCTACAGCCTAAATTGCTCGGCTGATTTTCTTTGAACTTAGTGGATATCACTTTGAATATTTCCTCCCCACGTTTTTTTTTATGACCAAAAATACGAATTTTTTCGAAATTTTATAAATATTTTTTTTTCTCAAAAACTGTTCGACAGATTTTAAAAATAAAAATACAAAAAAATTTCATTTAGTTAAAGCTAGATAGTATAGTTGAAAAAAAAATGGTTATTGAGGGTATACTCCCCATGGAACCTTTTTTTCGTTTTTGATTTTCTCAAAAACGGTACAACCGAATTTGATAATTTTTTTTTTGCTAAAGCTCCCAAAAAACTTTAATAGAATTGTGTATTCAAATTTTCAAAAATTTTTTTTTTGGATTTTTAAAAAAAACTTCAATTTTTTTTTCAAAACTCAATATTTCGAAAACCCAATGCTATTTTTTTTTAAACTTGATAAATGAGAGTTTCTCAATATAATCTACAAGATGTGAGATTTTTTTTTTATTTTACCTAAAAATAACGGTACCCACCATAAAAATGTTAAAATATTGTTTTCAAAAATCGTATTTTTCTTGAAAACGGCGCCTAGAATTTTGATATTTTTTTTTCTTTCAATTAATTTTTATGATCTTTGATTTAATAAAAAAAAAATTAAAATTAAGATATCACAGCTTGTACTTACCATAGAACTATTTTGTCTAATTTTCAATTTCTCACATATCGGCATTACGAATTTTAATGAAATTTTTTATAGAGATGCTTCTAAAAAGTTTTAAATAAAAGTTTAAATATCAAAGAATAGAAAAGCTATGAAGCTGTTTACGAACAAGAATGCTAGCAACGCTTCCTGATAATAAACAATAAAGTCTGATTTTCAACTTTGACATCGCTTTTTGATGATTTAAAAAAAGGGTAACTTTGGTGTACCCTGACCCATGTTAAAATAAATTTCTCTGTCAGTACTCACAGTAGGGACCTCATTCTGCACTTTTTTTTTAGTATAATACTGTAATATTTTTCCTAGGTTCTTTAAATAAAACTTATTTATCTTTTTAGTATTTCTTCTTTATTTACACTTTTACAAATCAAAACAATAAATCTCAATTTATAATCAACTCTAATACTTTTATTCCAACTTAAATCCACTTTTTAATTACACTTTCCACAATCCAATAGTTCAGCTTTGCACACTTTCATAATCGAAAATAAACTGTGTTGTGCTCACCGCGAACACTCCCTTTTATACTCAAACCAGTTGTTCTCGAAGGTTCTTGTCTAGAATATTCTATTTGCTTGGAACGAGGGGAACTTTATATGGAGATAGAATGTTCTAGTAGTTTGGAATAAGGAGAAATTTAGATGCGAACTGCTGGAAAAGAGCTTTTTGGTTTTGTTCCTTCATAAAGCAGATATGTAATTGCCAACAGATGGTGCTGTAGGAGTATAAAGCTCTGTTCGCAACATTGCCCCCTTCTTAAGATTGTTCGTCCCGAACAACTCTATCTCCAGCTTCGGCACTGTATCGGTGCAGTCGATCGCTATGCACAACTTTTAGCTTTCCTCTTAACCCTCTTTGAATTCGGTAAACGACATCATTGATTTTCGTGACGACAGTATAAGGGCCTTCCCAGTTTTGTTGAAGCTTCGGCGACAATCCCTTTTGACGATGTGGATTATACAGCCATACACGATCTCCTACTTGGAATCCTGTCGTGTTTGCTCTTGTGTCGTACCTTGTCTTCATTCGATCGCTGTAAGCGCTCATTCTAGTCCTGGTCCTTTCGTGGATGTCGATTAGCCTCTCTTGTAGGTCACTCACGTAATCCCTTGTTTCCTTAGACTCTTGTGATGGATGTCCAAACCTTATCTCACTAGGCAGCCGTATGCTTCTTCCGAACAGGATTTCAGATGGTGTTTGTCCTGTTGAGCTATGTACTGCACTTCGATAGGCCATCAAAAATAGTGGTATGTGCCTATCCCAGTTTCTTTGGTTGTCGCCTACGACCTTAGTGAGGTGCTCTTTTAACGTCCTGTTGAATCTTTCGACCATTCCATCAGATTGCGGGTGAAGTGGTGTGGTTCTCGTTTTCTTAATGCCAAGGAACGCGCACACCTCTTGGAATATGTTCGACTCAAAGTTCCTTCCTTGGTCAGAATGGAGCTCCATAGGCACACCGAACCTGCTTACCCAGTTAGACACAATCTGGTCGGCCACGGTCTTGGCTTCTTGGTTCGGGATAGCGTACGCCTCAGGCCATTTGCTAAAGTAATCCATTACCACCAGAATGTATTTGTTTCCATCATTCGTTTCCGGAAATGGGCCAGCCACATCAACAGCAATCCTTTCAAACGGTGAGCCAACATTATATTGCATCATTTTTCCTTGTAGTTTTCTACCAGGGCCTTTGGTTGCAGCACAAGCGTCACAATTTCGGCACCACTTTTCAATGTCGTCTCTTGCATGCAACCAGTAGAATCGTTGTCTCACTTTTTCTAACGTCTTGTTGACTCCCAAATGGCCTCCTGAAGGTCCATCATGCATTTCTCGAAGAACCTCTTTAATTTTTGATTGAGGTAACACAAGCTGCATCACATAGGATTTACCATCAGCGGACTCCCATTTTCGCCTAAGAACACCTTCTTGCACATGAAGTGAGTCCCATTGTGCCCAATAGGCTTTTAAAATTGGACTCCTATCGGAAATGTCATTCCATGCGGGTTTTTCTTCATGTTCTTTCCATGCGAGAAGAGGTTCAATGTCGGGGTCTTCTTGTTGAGCAGATCTTATTTCTTCATTGCTCCATCCACAAATGGGGTCAGCCCTTATTCGCTGAATGTTGATGGATTCCTTTTCTTCTTGTCGCATGCAATGCTTGCAATCTAATTTACAAGGCCTACGGGATAGTGCGTCGGCATTTGAATGCAGCTTTCCCCTTCGGTGTTGAATTTCGTAATCGTAAGTCTGCAGTCTTTCTATCCACCTTGCGACTTGTCCTTCTGGGTTCTTGAAGTTCAACAACCAGTTAAGAGCACCATGATCAGTTCGTAGAAGAAACTTCTGTCCATAGATGTATTTGTGGAAGTGTTTCGTTGCCAAGATGAGTGCCAAGAGTTCTCTTCTGGTCACACAGTAGTTCCTTTCGGTCTTCGACAGTACTTTGCTGAAATAGGCGACAACCTTTTCTTCGCCATTGTGCACTTGTGACAGAACAGCGCCGACTCCTACGTTGCTTGCATCAGCATCAATGATAAAAGGCTTGCCTGGAGTCGGATAGATCAGCACTGGAGCATTGCATAGACGGTATTTCAGTTCTTGGAAGGCTTTTTCACACTCACCTGACCATTTAAACTGCTTGTTCTTTTCCGTAAGCTGATGCAAACTCTTCGCAATTCCGGCAAAGTTCTTAACAAAACGTCTGTAATAAGTAGCAAGACCAAGAAAACTTCGTAGTTGATGTTTGTCCTGTGGTGTCGGCCAATTTTTGACGGTGTCAACTTTTTCAGGATCAGTCTTGACTCCTTGGGACGAGATGATATGTCCCAAATACTTTACTTCAGTCTGGAACAGTGCACATTTTTCTGGGTTCAGTTTAAGGTTAGCCTCTCGAAGTCTCTGGAACACACCCTTTAGGTTCTTACAGTGTTGGTCGTATGTCTTTCCATAAACGATAACATCATCCAAGTAGACACGACAAGTTTTCCACGTCAGACCTTGAAGGACACACTCCATCAAACGCTCAAATGTTGCCGGAGCGTTGCAAAGACCAAATGGCATCACGTTGAACTGCCATAGCCCATTACCTGTGGAGAACGCTGTCTTTTCTCGATCCTCAGGGTGAATTTCAACTTGCCAATATCCACTTTTCAAGTCCAGTGTTGAAAACCATTGTGCTCCTTCCATCGCATCTAAGGTGTCGCTAATTCTTGGCAGGGGATAGCTATCTTTCTTGGTCACGTCATTTAACCTTCGGTAGTCAACACAAAACCGTGTACTTCCGTCCTTCTTTTTGACTAGGACCACTGGTGACGCCCAAGGACTCTTGGAGTTCTCAATCAAACCATCCTTCTTCATGGTGGTAATCATTTCCTCAGCTTCACCTTGTTTGGCCAGTGGCAGACGTCTTGCGGGCTGACGAATGGGTCTTGCATCTCCTGTATTTATTCGATGCTGCACCATTTGTGTCCTTCCATATTTCCCGTTTGGTGAAGCGAAAATGTCGGCATACTCATTCAGAAGGCTTTCTGCCATTTTAACCTGATGTTGGTCTAGGTTAGATGAATTGAATATCTTTGCCTTGATGCTATTGAGCTCCTCAGTATTTAATGTCACTCTCGGTGTTTCAGCGTCAATTCGTGTTATGGCTGCGACATTTTCGCACTTACCGATAACTTCTCCTTTTGCTAACTTTACATCGTACGGTTTGGTGTTGAGTATCCGTACGGGGACCATATTGTTCTTTGGAGCCACAAGTGTCTTCCCAATGATGACGTTTTGGGAAGAACAATCTGGGCCTGGTTCCACCATTAGGTATCGATGGCGTCCACACTCACCTTCTAATTTCGTCCAAACGAATACCTCAAAAGAAGTTGGAATAATCACGTCTTCTTTGATGACAGTCCTTAGAGTTGTTGTTCCTTCGTGCCCATAGTTCATTGGAATCTCTGTATTCTGGTATTTGAGTACTTGTTTGCCAATATCCAAAATTACTCGATGTTCTTTCATGAAGTCCATGCCTATGATGCATTCGTCACATATATCTGCCACCAAAAATTTGTGTGAGAATTCTAGATCTGCAATTCGAATTCTAAGTCGGACTTCACCATAAACCCTAGCTGCTTCTCCTGTGGCAGTTCTTAGACGGTAACTATTGGTGTTGTGTAGCCAATTCAGGTGAACTAGGTCTTGACGCACAATGGAGGCTGTGGCACCGGTGTCGATGGTGACCACACGTTTGTTGCCATTTAATGTTGCCTCGACAGTCAGACTTCTATTGTCTCGCTTAGTTTGGGAGACCTGGATGGTGTTTCTGGGGCCATCGATACCAGAAACCAGCTTCTGCCCCTCGAAGTTGGTTCTTACTCGTTTCCCTGTTGGGAAACTGTTCGGGAAGTAACACTGGTGTTATGGTTACCTTGTTCTGAGTTCGAAACTCCGTGTCCACAATGTTGACAAGCTCTTCTTGGTGGTAACCGACATTGACGCTGTAAATGTCCAGTCTTATTACAATTCCAGCACTTTGCAAGTCCGTTTCGTTGGTTCCTTTGGACATCAGTTCTTTGACATGAGCATTCTTCGACGACGGCTTCTCTAAGTCGATGTACTCCGTGAGAAGCTTGCTCAGCTGCTTCCATTGTCAAGGCAAATGCTAATGTTTCCGAAAGCGTTCGTTTTCCAGCAGTTCGTACGGCCCTTTGAAGATGTATGTCGGAAATGGCGCGAACAAATGCCTCAACTGAAAACTGGTTACAGATTTCCTCTCCAACATCTGGATATGCAAGATGAACAAGCCTTTCAATGTCCGCTTGCAGTTGTTGTAGAGTTTCGCCCCTCTTCTGAACTCTGGAATTGAGTTGCACTTTGAAGACTTCTTTCATGTGGCTGTTACCAAAGCGTTTGTCTATAGCCAAAACCAAGGAATTGAAGTCGCCGCTCTTATCTGCTGGTATGGTTTGCAACAACTCAGCAGCTGCTCCTCTAAGAGCAAGAGTTAAGGCTATATACTTGTCAGCCTCATCCCAGCCATTTGTTGTGGAGGCTGCCTCGAATTGCTTCTTGTATATAGACCAAGAAGTTTGTCCATCAAAGGTTGGAGGTTGCATCTCCTTTTTCCTCAAGGTTTCTCCAGAACTTTCCCGAATCTTTATATTTCGAATGCGTTCTAGCTCTTTTGAAAGCGTCTCCATTTTGTTGTCGACTTGATTCTCTAATAATGAAACACGTTCGGCTTGATTCTCCAACAATGAAACACGTTCATCAAGTGCAGATACATTCTTTTCGATGTTAACAAGCTTGCCTTCTAGCATGTTTCTCTGTTCTTCGAGAAGGTCTTTTTGTTCGCTATGCTGTTTCTCCAGGCATTCGAGAACATTCTTTTGTGCATTCTCCTGTTCTTTCTTTTGTTCATTTCGCTGCTCTTCGAGACGTTCGAGAACATTCTTTTGTTCTTTCTTTTGTTCATTTCGTTCTTTCATTTGTTCATTTCGTTGCTCTTCGAGACGTTCGAGAACATTCTTTTGTTGTTGAAGCAGAAGACTAATCATATTTGAAACATCTACATTTTTACTTACGTCTGCTTCCTCAGCGTCAGCTTCAAAGACGAAAATGTCCGGGTCTTCATTTTGTTGTTTCAAATATTCGGCCAAACGCAGAACAAGCTCATTTTTCGATCCTGCTCTAGAAAGTTCTCGCTTGCCTAATTCACTTTTCAGCTCGTTACAGTTGAGCTCTTTCAGTAACTTGGTCATTTTTATTCACTTTTTTTTCCGCACACTTCACTGCACAATAAGTTTTATTCCACTTTGCTGACACCAATGTAATATTTTTCCTAGGTTCTTTAAATAAAACTTATTTATCTTTTTAGTATTTCTTCTTTATTTACACTTTTACAAATCAAAACAATAAATCTCAATTTATAATCAACTCTAATACTTTTATTCCAACTTAAATCCACTTTTTAATTACACTTTCCACAATCCAATAGTTCAGCTTTGCACACTTTCATAATCGAAAATAAACTGTGTTGTGCTCACCGCGAACACTCCCTTTTATACTCAAACCAGTTGTTCTCGAAGGTTCTTGTCTAGAATATTCTATTTGC
This sequence comes from Philhelius festivus, assembly GCA_963931855.1. Taxonomy (NCBI): domain Eukaryota; kingdom Metazoa; phylum Arthropoda; class Insecta; order Diptera; family Syrphidae; genus Philhelius; species Philhelius festivus. Next base: position 7,074,629 of record OZ007556.1, on the reverse strand, counting down.
TTGGAACGAGGGGAACTTTATATGGAGATAGAATGTTCTAGTAGTTTGGAATAAGGAGAAATTTAGATGCGAACTGCTGGAAAAGAGCTTTTTGGTTTTGTTCCTTCATAAAGCAGATATGTAATTGCCAACAGATGGTGCTGTAGGAGTATAAAGCTCTGTTCGCAACAATACTAACCTTTAAAACTACGTTTAAATTGAGCTGATATGTTTTTAGGGTTGCCAGATATTCGATTTTAAATGGTGTTCAATTTTTCTTTCCCGAGCAAAATTTTGACTTTGAGGTAAATTTTTTTTTAATGCGTCATAAACACAAAGTTTTCTTATTTTTACCTGATGAAGAAAACAATAATAAAAAAAAACTCATTAACTGCACCCAAACACCCATACATCTTTTGATACATGGGAAAATCTTAAACAGGTAAAAATGTTGGGTTTTTTACCTACTTTTATTGCAGCACTTGGCAATTGGAGTGGTTTTCCAAAAATTGATAGTTTTTACCTAATTTTTAATACTGTGCGATCATGAAGAGGGTTAAAAATATACTTATAGAGCAAGAGCCCGTGAACCCCAAACCTTCTTTATTTTATAAAAGCTGAAAGTTTGTCAGTGCATGCTCCCAACAAAGTTAAGAACAATGAACTATTATGAAGTTTGTATTTTACTTGTATTAAAAAACAGTTGAAATATGAAATAAAATGCACGACTGGATCGCTCTTATGTAAAAAAATTTTGAATTTTAAATACATTTTACAAATTTACAACATGGATTTAATGAGATAAAAATTTTCAAATGCATGGAATTACCGTCTGATTTCCAAAAAAAGTATAAAATTCTGCAAACGAAGTTTGTAAATCAATCGTTTTATTATAAAAGTTATTTTTTATATAAGAAATATTGAATATTTCACGCGTATACATATTTTCTTTTTTCCAAGAAATTTTCATACTTTTTTGAAACCCAATATTATAATATAAGTTTTTTCTTATTTTAATAAATTAATAATTCGCAAATCGCGACCTTAGAACAATAGGGTTCTTACTGACTTTTTTCAAAACTGAGTTATACATGTGGTCGTAGCAAATCGAGTATGCTCTTTCGATCTGTTTCATCCATATTTGTCTCCTTTAGTTTTTAGTTTTAGTCAATAAATATGCAGGAAGCAGAGTTCTATGTACATCAATTTATTAAAAAACTGAGTTCACAAAGTTCTAATTGATAAATAGAACCTAGTGTAGTTAGAAAAATTTAAAAAAAATTCACATCATATAACTTTTTTACACAAAAGGATGTAGATTGAAGTTTGTTGCTTCAAAAGGCTATGAATTTTTTGTTAAAATTGAATTTTATCTGAAATGCATTTTAAAAATTTGTGCTGTGTGATTTTCAAAATGTTTGTTCTAAATATGCATAAATTTTAATAAGTAATGGTGAGTATTTCTATTTCAAAAGAAAAAAGGAAATCAAAAGATGTACTGTATTAAATATACCGCTCATTTAAAATGTCCTGTTAAAGATAGCTTTTACAGGAATGTTTTCAGTACGAACTTTAACCTTGATTTTCACCATCCCAAGTTTGATAAATGTGTTTGATACATTAAGTAAAAAATTTACGAAGGAACCACGAAGGTCCACTTAAACTTAAAAAAGATTTTATTATATCATGTAAAGGTGAAAAAACTTGCCATATTTGCCAGGCTTGGATGCATCACAAAGCCCGTGTAGGGCTTACTAGAACGGAATATCAAAAGATAAGCAAGCTAGATTCCAATGAAATTGTGCCAGATACTCTATAGTTGTTATAATGCCACCTCGTTAAGAAGGATTCAAGGCTGTTAGCTTTGCCAAACGTATTATAACTTTCAATGAAAGTTTTGCGCCTCTTGGAACGAAAAGCAAAGAAATACCTTTTACTACAATTTGGCATGAGGGTACTTCCAGTCGACACTGAGTTCATAGTACTTAACTTTTAAAAAAGTCAATAAGTATATAAAGTCAACTTTTGTTGAACCATCATCATTTGTTCGCTCCCAGCCAATAGAAATATCAATCGACAGAATAAATGTTATTGAAAAAAATCTCTCCCAACTGTTTCCTGAAAATAGAAAACAATTCATCAATCTTCCTGTGATCGAGCTTAAAAATGGTGCAAAAACAATTTTTTCTTAATAAATGATTAAATTTTGTTGACATAAATTTATGTTTTCTTTTTTTATTTACAGTTCAGTTAAAAAAGAAGGAATTTTAATAGAAATAGTTTACAAATCGGTGTATAATGTACATAGGGCTTTTTAAATATATCACTATAATTAATTTCTATATTCGGGTTGCTGTAAAAGATTTAGAATTTAGTATTTTCCTTTATAACTCGAAGTATCAAATATGTAGTTAGGGCCTTCACGATATTATGGGCAGTGTGAGCTTTACTATTAATTAACTTTTCTTTAATAATGTTTATTTGTTTTCCTTTATAAGAAATTCAAAAAAAAAGGAATAAAAACTTCGTTCAACAAAAATTCTTATTTCTTTCACATAACAGGATTCTATCTGAACAATTAAATTTCTTATCATGTTACTTAGTATCAGGTAATTAGAACCTTATTGTTCTATGCTCAAATGACTTAGCGTTGAGTAACAAGGTTCTATCCATTTTTTCAACCACCGGTTACTGCAAAATTATGAATTAAATATGTTGTAGATTTTTAAATTCAGATCAACATAACTTAGTACAAAATTTGTGTTTTCAAAAAATCATGTACATAGATCCGAACCAAAATATAAAAGTTATTGACAAACAAAATTCAATCTCTGTGACTTGAGTGTAGTTAGAACCCTATTGTTCTAAGGTCGCGAAATTTGCTCAAAATTCGTATAGATAAACATGAAAAGAAATATTTGTTAGTAATTTGAAATTGGAACGCCAAATATCTCCTTTTTTATTTCTTTTTAACAAAATGTTCTAGGTTATGCATACAAAATATTTTTTGCAAACGAAGTTATCTTATTTTATTTTCTAAATATTAGTTATGTGTATATCAATAAATTTCTAAAATTGGTATACTACATTTTTTCTAATTTTATTTTTTTTTAAATTTTCCATACTACATTATGTTATGTTTGTATGTCGAAACGAGTATAGCCAAATGAATTTGCACCTTGCAACAACAAAATTGAGTTTTTATGCTGTGAATTAGCGATATATACTTCATTTCCAAATTATTATAAAAACAGTGATGGATTGGTGATATAAATTGAAGCAGTTCAATTTAGTCTTTCTTTTGTTATAGTTTATTTTAGGTTGTTCAAGCTGGTTGAGTTTTTTTTTAATATAAACCCATGTCCGGCAGCTACCAGTTCAGGTGTGGTAGGAACTTGAAATTTCACACACTGTCTATTTTTGGTCTAATTAGAGAAAATCTGAAAAAAAATTTTTTGGAAAAGCTTTTAGTTTTCCGGAAAATTCACGTTGCGTTTTCGCAACATCCGCATTTATAGGTATAGAGTTCAAGTCAAATTTAATCAAATATTTATTTGATAAAGCGTATTAAAACAGAAAATAAATTAATAATGCGTTATAATTTAAAAAAAAATTAACATTATAGGTATGTACATATATAGCTATGTATGCTCATGAAATATTAATTTTTGTATGGTAATCGCATTTAAAGATAAACATTTGTTTTTCGTTACATGCGGTACGTGGATTGAAAGGTGGCACTCCCTTCACGAATAACAATTTTTAACTCGCTGAGATGCCTAGTTTAGCCAGAAATCACGTTTAAAAGTACATTGGGTGGCAAATTTTTGTCAAGAAATATTTTTGAAAAAAAATGTATGAAAAATCAAAATTTCTTAAAAAAAATTGAAAAAAAAAATTTATTGGAAAAAAGTTTTTTGAAAAAATATTTTTGATAAAATGTCCAAAAATATTTTTGGCAAAAGTTCAAAAATATTTTGGTCAAATGTCCAAAAATAATTGGCCGAACCATTGAAATTCATCTTATCTCTCTAAAGATGGAGGAGGTTTACCTCCTCGGAGTTCTAAAATTTCTTTCCATTTGTTAAAAAATAAATCAAAATAAAATATTCTGAATTCGGTTTTATTACCAAATTCTGTTTGGCACTATTTCGGTTACCATAACGAAATAAAGCCAATTTGAAATTATTTTGTTTTCAAAAATGAAATAAAACCAAATTTAGAATTTGAGTTTATTAAGTTCAAATGCCTCTAGATCTAATTACAAAGTCGAAAAAATGGCTGCCTCGCTGATTAATCGTATCAAAATGTAAGCAAACCAGATTGTATGAGAAATGAAACAAAATTCACAAAACTATCATACACTCTCAATACTATTTGTTTCTATTCATCTCGCACCTGGCATATACAACTTTATATACCTACCTACAATTGATTCTGACAGCAAAAAGAAACGCAGATAGGATTTTCTCCCTTACCCTCTTTTAAAAATATATCACTACCGCATCTCTTCTTTTATTTTCTTATATTTTTCCCTTCCACGTAGTATATCTTATATCACAACCGCATCTCACTGGCGATATTAATATTTCTGCGGCAGAGATAAGAAACTTTTAATTCAGTTCCATGAGTTTGGTGTTTTAGAATTTAAGCGATGAATGACGATAAGCTGTCAAAATAATAAGCAACGAGTCGCGTTCTTATGCGTTGCACGACGATTTTTTTCTTTCCGATTTGCCCGCCAAGAAATCATAAGTGAAAAGTTTCCCGAAGCCTAAAGAAGCAAAATTAAATTAGCAAAAATGATAAAAGTGTAAAAAGATGAGTAAGTAAACATTTTTATTTAAAATAAATTGTTGTTATTATTGTTATTCATACAGAAATTATGTTTTACTCTTTTAGCAAAAAAAAAATAAAAAACAAATACAATTCGACCGTCTGCTTATTTTGGATTTAAAGTTTTGATAGATATACCTACGTAAATGTCAACAACCTGCGTTGGTATGCATCAATATTTCTTCTACGATTCTGTTACCATGAACACAATATATTCCCCGATCGTAACTTTTCCCCGATCGTAGAATTCCCCGATCTGTTACCATGATAGACCTGGTTTACTCTGGATCTGGACGATGCTGACGGACATGGCGGCGGTTTTTACTCAGGTAATTCTTTTTGATATTTTTTTCTATCTTTATGCCAGCCTTAGTTTTTTATTTACGTAGATTAGAGTAGATTAGTGTAGATATTAATAAATAAAAGCAAAAAAAACAGTCTTTTCTAACTTTGTTTTTCCTTTTTTTTTCCAGGCTTTAACTTGCAGCAGCGGCCAGAATCAAGGAGAAGTTCGCCAGCGTGGCAGTTTGACGGGTAATTTAAATGTTTTATTTTACTTCCTTTGAAACGAATTTGATTTTCCATTTTCTTGCAGGTTTTTATTTGCAGTTACCAGAACCAAGGAGAAGTTCTCCAGCTTGGCAGATGGACGGGTAAGTTAGATTCTAAATTATATTTTTATTGAAAAGTGATTTGATTTTCATTTTTCATATTCTAGGCGATTGCAACAAAACACCGGATTCGATGGTGACTGGCTCACATTGGGGACGGTGGCCGATCCCGAGAATCATTCCGTGGGGAGATTAACCCACGCTACAAGCCGGGCAATTTTTGGCTATTTGCCTATCCCTAGGGTATGGCCTGCTTAAATAGGGGCTCACGAACTGTCGACTGGGTCGTACTATTACTGCATAAGAAAGGTATTCTAACTAGGAATATTGTTGCATAATATTTTTTTTTTTCGGCGAGGGTGTCTTTTTCGTAAGACTAATTTTCAGTCTCAGATTTTGAGAATTGCGATGCGAATACACTGTCTTGGCATCTATTCTCAATAATTTTAGTTTTATGGCCGTGAAATTAAGCTTATAATTGTCTTCTAGGCTTGTGATTGTTTTTATATATGTATATATGGACGTGTTTATCTCATAATATGAGAGAACAAAAATCTTCATGGCTTCTTTCTTTTAGTACTCGGGTGTATGTGTATGGCGAATTAACCGAATTGTTATTACCCACTTTAAATTTTCTAGAGATATTATTTACTTTTGTGTTTTGGATTACAACTGAAAAAAAAAAGTTACGCCAAATCAAAGCAGTATTTACTATTAAGGCTGAAAACTGTTAATATTAGTCCGGGCTGGGGTGTATCTGCTAAAAAAAATAAAATCTTGATTTTCGAGTATTATTTAAAAAAAAAACAATAATCTGTTTTGATTAAATTAACACAATCGAAATTAGGTTGAAGTATTTTATTAAAGCATAAACGACATTATCATTTTATCAAGTTTTACGAGTCGCTTGGTGCTGTTGTAATTTCTTAAAAAAACTACGCCGACGATATGAGGTGAAGGGTATAAATTAAGGTAGCCTTGCAGGGTATTGCCTGTAAATACTTCATTCATTTCTTTCTTTGTTTACTATGGAATTCTATGAGCCATGAATTCTTGGTTTTCTTAAATTCTATCGAATGCTATGTTCCGTATTATGAGACTATTTGGCTAAATTTAAAAACAATTACAATTTAGTTACACACTTTCGTATGTTAGTTTTCCTTGTTTTATTTTATATAAAATAAATATTAAATATGTAGTTTCTAGACTTACTAATATTCGGAACCAACAAAAACTTTAAGTGTCGAATGTCTTTGGTATAAATTACGGAATTTTGAACAAGTGCAGTGACTATGAATTCACAAGTAAATAGTAAATAAATATTTTATGATCGGGTGGACTAGTACGATATTATTGCACGGCGAGATGTTATGGCTATGCCTATCACAGATGGTTATTATCACAGTTCAATTATTGCTTTATATCCTTCGCGTGAAACACGCCTAAGCTTTTACCAGAAAGATTTTCTAATTCGTACATGTTTTTACCTATGCATTTAGTTACGCGACATTTGATGAATTTTGGGCAGAGTTTTGAAGAGAGGTATTTTGACGAATCGCTGAGCACGAAATTTCTGCGATAAACCTCTTGCCCTGGAATGAAACGAATGTTACGACTTCTGATGTTGTAAGTTTTGGCGCTTTTTTCGTTAGCTCTTATAAGGTTTTCTTTGACTTTATCGCGAATACACTGCAGACGGTTTATCCTCGGAAGCGTTAACAGTTCACCGTCTTCCACCGCTTTGAGTTTTTGGACTAGTTCGTAACTCTTGCCGTGTGTCATCATATTCATCCCAAATAGGATGAAATATGGTGAGAAACCGGTCGAAGAATGTACAGAACTTCTCAACGCGCATGCGATATCACTCAAGTGCATATCCCATTCGCGTTGATCGTCTTTTAGGTAAGAACGTATTGAGGATAGCAATGTTCTATTCACCCTTTCGGAAGCATTGGACTGAGGGGAATAAAACGCGGTTTTGAAATGTCGAATTCCATAACTCTGTAGCAAATTCTGAAAATCTTTGGCTACGAAGTGCTTCCCGTTATCAGAATGAACAATCTGTGGTACTCCAAATGCATTGAATATTTCATTTTTCAAGAATTTAATCACATTCGTTGTGTTAGCTGACCGCAAAGGTTTTAAAAAAACATACTTTGAAAAATGATCGAGTACCACAAAGACATAAGCATTCCCTGTTTTTGATCTCGGGTACGGACCCAAGAAATCAATAAACAATTTCTGAAAAGGTAAATCTGTAACGTAGTTATTATTTATCATTGGACGAAGGATTTGATTGGAGGACTTACTTTGTTTGCATACCTCGCATTGGGCAATAAAGCGCTTAATCTGAACTACCATGTTTGGCCAGAAGAAGTACTGCCTTATGCGGTGCATAGTCTTAGCGATGCCTCCATGCGCCGTCTGCGGGGGTTCATGAGCTTTTCTAATGACTTCTTCAGTCAAACCTGAAGGGATCCACAGACGCCACGAATAATTCATCAGTGGTGCATCAGTATTTGATGTAAAAACTCGCTTATAAACATATTCGTCTTCGGCTTTCAAGTCAGGCAACTCGGCGAGATTGTTTCTTACCGTCTCTATAAGTGTCAGATACTCTTCGGAACGAAACTCTTCAGAATCTAGATCGATCAAGGGGGCGACTTCTGCTATTTCCAAACTGTCCAAGTGTGCCCGAGAAAGAGTGTCCGGTACGACATTTAGCGAACCTTTCCGGTGCTCTATGTCGAAGGCATAGGATTGCAGCTCTAAGCTCCATCTAGCTAAGCGACCGTTAAGGTCTTTCATGTTCATTAACCATTTTAAGCTAGAATGATCAGTTATTATGGTGAACTCCATGCCCTCGACATAAGGCCGGAATTTTTTTACTGCCATAACTGCTGCCATGCACTCCTTCTCGGTCACACTGTAGTTCTTTTGGCACGAATTTAGTTTCTGCGAAAAATACGCGATTGGAAATTCTTCTTCAGCGCTGTTCTTTTGAAAGAGTACCGCCCCAATTCCGGACTCCGAAGCATCGCACTGGATATAAAATTTTCTATTGAAGTCTGGGTGTGAGAGTACCGGAGCGGTGGTTAATGCTTTTTTCAGACCTTTGAAAGCAGTTATTGCCTCTTCAGTCATTCTAAATTTGACATTTTTCTTTTTCAATGTATCAGTTAGAGGAGCCGTTAAGGTTGAAAAATCTCGAACGAAACGTCTATACCACCCTGCTAAGCCAAGCAGTCGACGTACCTGTCTCGGATTTTTCGGCAACGGAAAATCCACTACCGCTTCTACTTTAGCTGGATCCGGTTTCAACTTCCCACCACCAACGATAAAACCCAAATACTTAAGCTCCTTGAAGCAAAACTTTGACTTCTTCACGTTGATGGTGAGATTTGCTGTTCTTAGGCAGTCGGCTACTTCGCTCAGCAAGGCTATATGGGTCTCGAAAGTTGGTGCTATAATAAGCAAGTCATCAAGATAGACGAAAACTCGATCCCTGAGTCGTGCAGGAATCACCTTGTCCATTAAACGGCACAACCTTTGGGCAGCATTGCACAACCCAAAGGGCATGACCGTAAACTGGTACAAGGGTCTTCCCGGTACCGCAAACGCAGTTTTCTCCCTACTCTCCCTCTCCAACGGTATCTGCCAGAAAGCCTCCTTCAGATCAACACTACTAATATAGTAGGTGTCTGGTAAACGACTGAGAAGCCCGTCGATATGAGGAAGAGGGTTGGCATCCTTTTTACTCAACGCGTTGACCTTACGCGAATCCAGGCAAAAACGGTATTTAATAGTACCGTCTTCGCCTGGCTTCTTGATAAGAACGACGGGCGAGCACCAAGGGCTTTCACTCTCCTCTATAACGCCGAGCTTCAACATTCTGTCCAACTCCTGAAACAAAATAGCTTGCACCGCTGGAGAAACAGGGTAGTGTCTCTGCTTTACAGGAATCGAGTCCTCGGTATCGATGACGTGCTCCATTATAGACGTCTTTCCGAGATCGTGACGATCATAATCTAAAAATTTCCCTTTTACTTCTTCCAATTTAGATAACTGTTCGGGCGTCAGCTGATGGGCGTTCCTCACCTCACCGGCCTCTTCCAGAATTGAGACGGTACTAACAACGTTTGGAGCGATTTCAAAAGTTTTCCAAAAGTCGACCCCGAGATATAATTCTTGATCTAAATTTGGCACTAAGTAAAACGTAATTTCGTGTTTCTGGTTCTTGAATCTTACTTCTAGCTTAATTTTTCCGATAATTGCTTGATTTTTGCCATCGGCCGTTTTTACGTCTGACTTGTATGGCTGTATTGGTAATTTGAGTGAATTTACAAAACTCACACAATTTTTCCCTAAAATACTGATACTGGCCCCACTGTCTAACAAGCCCAGTATCTCTTTACCCGCTAAATCGATTTTCGCATACGGTCTAGGATCTGTGCTCGTGTCAACTACTGAAGATAGGATCTGCTTTCGGATGTTTCTTCTCAGAATGTATCTTTCACGCGTTTTTAAAATTCTTTTCGATATTGTACTGATTTGGTTTTTAAAAATTCTTTCTCTTGCTAAATTATATTCCCTAACTCTTACGTGCAGTGGTTTTATTTCAAAGTTCTTTTTTCCTAGATTCTTTATTTCTGTTCTTTCCAATATTTTAATTTTTTCCCCCTTACTTCCGTTCATATTAACAATTATTTTTGCATTATTACACGCACCTGCCCTTTTTTCTTCTTCTAATTTTTCTGTACACGTTCTTGGGGTATCTGGGACGAACGCGTATCCCCCAGAGATGTCGCGTTCCTCGAAAAGTTTTCCGGGTTGCATATACGACATTTTGGGGTGATTATTCCTTCTTGTCCGCATCTGTAACAAAAAATATTTCTTACCGCTGAGGGACAGTCCATAAAGGAATGACCTACAATCCGACAATTCCAGCAGGTTAACGATTTACTGTCCCTATAATCTCTCGAGTTGTTCTGTCGATTCTGCGTATGATGAAAAGCAGCCAGATTTTCTTCCTGAAGCTGTTGAGTGGCATCATTACTGAACTCTATTTCATTTGCTGAATACCGAGCTGGTGGCCTATGAGGTTTCGGGCCATCCTTGTCTCGACCAGGGAATACACGCTCAGCATCTTTGCACACTATCCTCAGATGATCCAGAGAATAAACTTCCTGAGGGTACACCAACCATTTTATGCGCTCGTTTAAACTCGCCTTCAGCACTCGCACCAGTTCAGACTACGGAATTGGCATCCTGAGCTGAGATCTCATTTTGTTAACGGCCGCAAAATAATCCTCACTGGACTCCCAGGCACCCTGTCGGCGGTCCATTATGTCCCTCATGATATCTAACCGGGATTTTGGATTCCGAAACTGGCGCATTAATGCGTCCCGTAGCATTGGCCAATCCGGATTGTAATTCGACCGCTGAAACTGCCAGTACCATTCATGGGCTGTACCTGAGAGCAGGAGATGAAAATCTCTTAAAATCTCGGCCCAGGTGCAAGTGTGCCTGTACTGCATCAGTTCCACACTAAAGATGAAATCCTCCACGGAAACGGATTCAGGCTTTCCGTCCAATTTCAACCCCCATTTATCCAGTCTGATTGGAATTCTGGTTCCTCTGGATGGCTGAGAGTCGTTTGACCTATACCCGTCGCCAGGAGGGTTTCCGACGTGCTGAGGGTAGTACTGACCGTATGCCCCGTGGTGCATTCCATTCTGCCATCCTCCGGATCCACCTGGTCGCTGGTTCTCGTAATCGCGAAAACCTTCACCTTGCGATTTGAACTGGCCTGCACAAGCTCTTTGGTCACCTCCGAACTCTATGTTTTGTGTATTTGGTGCATTATTACCGGGGTAAACTCTGGCCCTTACCGACGGTGTTTTCGGAGGCCTTATCTCTGCTGGTGGTGGTTGAGTTCGTACTGTTCGGTTTATGTCCCCCAAAAACTCCAGAAAGTTCTTTCTAACTTCCACCTTCAGCGACTCGGACAGTTCACTTTTCAGGGAATCAGTGTATGAATCGTACGCCTGCACAACCGCCAAATTAATGACTGTTTTCAATTCCGCTGATATATTTACCTCGTCTGAGGTCGGTTTGGTTTTCCCCTTATCGTTGCCTACTGTTGGTCTATTTTCAGTATGTTCTTGAGCAACTGCCTCTCTCGAGCGACTGTCTTGAGCATTGTTAGACCTAACTAATGTCGAAATCCTACCCCCACCTAACGGAGGTTCGTTGCTTATCATTTTTGGAATCGCGCCTGTTCCTTCGAAAGTATTTCTACCAATCAAATTTTCTTTCTCATTTTCTAAATTCCTAGAGAGCTGTGCGTTTATCGGTCTCGGCCCTATCACAGTTTCCCACTCATATCGAATGGATCGAAAATTGTCCCTATTATTTACTCCTCTTAGAGTTTCAGCATCCCTCGGAAAAAGTTCGCCTTGAAGGCTTCTGGCTCTTGATCTACTATCTAGATCCCAATCGATCGGTTCAAAAGCACCGCAGGCCATCATATCTCTTTGACCTAATGACGTTGTTCTCGGAGCCAGACCACTAGCGCCTTCTAGACCTAATGCCCAATCTTTCAATGCCGCGATTGGATTCTCTGTTTGCATACCTCCCTCGACCAAAGTTTCTGAACCCCTAGCCTGCCTTTCTAATGGCGGAGTTCCCAACCCTGATAGGCTACTAAACGACGGAGCGGCTATTGATTCGGCGCTATCAGATTTTCTAGATGGTTGAGGTGGTACTTGGCTGGGTAAACTGTCACCTACTTCCTGAGAAAACGGTTTCTGTGTGGTTTTTCTGACCGGACTATGCTTCACGGGAGCCATGTCGAGCGAATAGTCTAAATATTGTTTTGCTAATGACCGAGTGATTACTCTATTCTTTGTTATTAAATATCTCTTATTAATTTTGTTTTCTTTTACTTTAGATTTCATCCCTCGCCACTCTTGGATAAGACGAAGCCCTGATTGATCGAACGGCAATCCCTTACTAGCAACACTATCTATAATTTCTATTAATCTAAATCTTAATTGAACAACAAAAAAAAATGTATGAATATTAAAAATGATCGGAACAAATGTACTATACTGGACACTTACACCTGTTACAACACCTTAATTAATTTAACGTACTTTTCAAAATCCTAATACTAACTTATTTTACTTATTGTTGAACTATACTGACTTAATTCTAATTCGGATTATAATTAAAAAGAAACTAAGCCTAGAATTTAACTGCCACGATATCTAAAAAAAACAAAAAATTACTATTGAGGAGAAAAAACCTATTTGCTATCTATAACTATGTAATACCTATGCCTAAAAAAATGCCTAAAAATGAATTAATACTAATGCTCAATATAATCTTACTATGACTATGTTCCTATATCCTATATGCTAACAAAAAAACTTTTCTAAAAAGAATTTATACTATTATTACAGAATATAAACATACTATGACTATGTACCTATATGCTAACAGAAGAAATGCCTAAAAAGAATTAATACTATTGCTGAATATAAACTTACTATACTATGTAAAGGAACTACTACTAATTCTCAATATAAAATTACTATAACTATTCACCTATATGCTTAAAAAAACTGCCTAAAAATAACTACTACTAATATTCAAATAAAATTTTATAACTATGTACTTATGCTATGCCTATGTATAACTACAACTATGTACCTATGCTAAAATGTAAAAAAAAATCTCTAAAAAGAACTAATTCTACTTCTCAATATACAATTACTAACCAATTCTTTTTTTTTTTTTTTATTTAAACTACTTAGCTATTATAATAATTTTCTCTACCTATAAGTAAATGTTTGTTAAATTATGTATGTGTATCTTGTATCTATTAAAAATATTTGTTTTGGTGGTTTGTTTTCATTCATGATTGTCGGGGGTGTAGGAGGTAACTTCCTGTGGAGGTGTTTTAGTTGGCGATGACTGTGAGTACGGTTGAGGCAACTCTCGTCTGCATATGACGTAAACTTCCGATTGGTAAGCAAAACGTAGATGATAACAACATACATACAATACTGACTATTCCAAATTGATGTAATCGATGAAACCGAAGTATCTAGTCGCTATTGCTCAGTCATTCTGAAGAGCAATCCCGAGAAAGACGCAAAACCTCCAGCTGCAGCGGTCACACCAATCAAGAAAACATACATTGAGTTGGTACACATCTGTTGTTGCTGTCGGAGCCGAGATGACTCGTCGCTATTGTTCAGGCATTCTAGAGAGCCATCCTGACCAAGACATACGATTCATTTCGCTCCGACATCAACAGCATCTGTGTATTGAGCTGATACCTCCGTTTTCGGATCGAAGATTCCTGTCGCAATCCAAAGGTTTGTTGAAACTTTCCATTTGAAGACTTACAGAAATCCCAGACTCCGGCCACGGCGATACGGAGAAAAAAAAATTTTCGGTTCATTCTGTTCTCGGTGGCATTACCCAATTCCACGTCGCAGATGATTGGGTATTCTTATGAGCGATCCCAATCACGACATACGTTTCATCAGATGATGTCACCGGGACCAGCATGAATGATGAGATAGGGTTAATGGACAAAAGACTAGGACTACACGGATGGGCGCCATTTGTTACCTGGTGCTTGGTTGGGAGACAGTGAGTGTGGGGATGGGACTTGAGAAGGTTTGAGGAAGTGGATAGGTAGGTTATGGGAAGCCGTTCAGGATCGGATTGGAATAGATTAGAGAAGGATCAGGAACCGGAAAAGAAACGATATTGCGAGTAAATGGTTGAATGAAAATGGCGTCGGTTTGTGTGAACGGAAGCGGTTTGGAAACGAGAATGAAACGTACAAAAGCATGAAGCTTTATATATCCGGATAAAAGTTGAAAAGGATAAGTAGGAAGAAAGAGTAAAAAGTAAGTATGGGGAAAGGAAATCGAAACATCTATGGTGGATACCTGAACGGGGGAAAGTAATGTCTGACCTTAAGAACTGGCACGCTAGCGAGGCACGGCATTAGCTCGTCGGATGTAGGGGGGGATCTTGTTCTAAGATCAGGCTAGACCAGGAACAAAAACAAAAAAAATCGTGCCAAACCAAAAAAAATATATACTTGAATTGCCACCACACACATTAAACTAGCGTTTTGCTTACCGTCGAAGAGTCTACCATCGTGGGTTAATTTGTGGCACCGCTGATGTTGTGCGGTGCAGCCGCCCGCCCGACCTGGAATCCGTGGCCGAAATTTTCGGACTCCCCGAAAGCAGAGTCGATCGTTACCTTCACTCCATCTCTTTCTCCACTAGGTTCCTATAGTCACCTCTTTCCACCCCCTGAAAAAAATGTTCTTACTTCTCCATCAGGCTAATCTCATAGCCCATTAAAAGACGAAATGCTTGGCGCATATAAGGACATTTATTATTTTGAAAATGGAACTATTATTTATATTGAAATTTAAGATACATTTACAAAAAAAACTTAAAACTAACTGTCTAAACTGAAGTTTTACTAGGCATAAAATAAATTTTGGTTAAAACTAAGAATTATTGTTAAACCTATTTACTTAAATATTGCTAAATATTGTCTTAAGAGACTACAAATTTCTAACCTAATTATATATATATATTTTTTTTCTTTTTTTTTTTCTTTTATATTTAAAGACTACAGGAACCTTTGTATAATCAAAAAAAAAAGGAATTTGTGGTAAGAATTTAATCTCACGTGCCTACGCCTTCCCCTGGCTTAAAAAATTTACGTGCCCTTTATAGCACCGAAAGTAAGCAACGGATGTGTTACCGAAGACCCTACCTAGCTAGAGCTCTAATTAGGTCCACGTCTAACGGAATGAACCCGCAATAAACGATTACCGAACGCGAGTGACACGGAGGAAGGCACGGTTCGTGCGGTTTCCTTTTTTTTTTCACTTATCTTTCCTTTGTTTTTTTTTTTTTTTCTTTTTATTTACAATTTCTTTTAAGTCAAACGATATATATTTAGTTTTAAAGAAACAAGAGGATTTTACTTATAATTAACCTGATATTACCTAATTATTACGCCAACAAAAATTTTGATTCGCCACTTTTGGGGCATGTATACATCTATATATATTCTTTCCAATTTTTCTCTTCACTAATAGTACTTTTCGGTTATCTTGGTCAACGCAAAGGATTTGAAAATGGTTCACCGTGATGGAAGAAGCAGTAGAAAGTGCCGCGTACTAGAGACTTCGCTATTAGAGTTCAAAAAAATGGCGGGTTCCTCTGGGGCGACAAAACTTCGGCGGCCACAATGTTCTACTGGTGACCGCCACAAAAATCACTTCCTTTAACAACTTTTACAATCTCCTATCTTACTTCTGCTGTAATATCCTTTTTATTATTTTCCAGCTCCGTTCTTTTCTGAACTTCCAAGCCTTTCTGTGGCGATTTCGCACTTTCCTATTTCTTGCCTCACTTTCTTTGTTTCGTTCACCGTGATCTCAGGATTCCAGATTTTTTTTTCTTTAATCTATTTAATATTTCTTTATAAATTATCTCCTTATTTAACGTCGATTTGAATTTTCTTTCTAACGAACTATTTAAAATTTTTTTTGACAATCAACCACTCTTCTAGACTGTTTCTTCTATCATTTTCTACCTGAACTGTGACTAAACTTCTCGACCCGCAAGTAAATCCCGCTTTATAACTAAATAGACACTCATACCATCAACCATTCACCGCTCACCCACCAAAACCGATATATATATGAACAACTATCGTATGAGAAAAAAAAAGCTCTCTCGAATTTCTTTTCCTCCCCTGCAATCAATTTAGCTATTACCTAAGCCTCTCCTATTTACTATTCAACCTTACCGACATGAATATACCTCCTTACGTTCCACTAAATAACTAACGAAGTGCATTGTATATAAATTCTTATAGTAGTCTCATGACGAGGAACACCACGTAATTTACCAAGCGGCAGAGAAAACAACCAAACCCAATACCCAAACCGTATATTAGCAAATTAATTTAACATTTTCTCATATGCTATGCTTTTCTCGGCAGAGAGAGACATAAACAACAAACATGCTATATTGCTATAGCTATTCAGAGCACACCGACTTGCACCAGCCAGTCAGCGCAGGCGCACACAAGCATGCATACATTATATTTATATGCAGAAAACCTACTGAGAAGGACAGCCTACGCACGATTGTTGGTGGCGGCGGCGGCGGTGTGGTGGCGACGGCACTTTGCGAATGAAATTTTGTGTATAAGTTTTTTTACAACGTTGCTTTGTTTTTTTTTTTGGATACCTCTATGAGAAATGAGAATATGCATTAGGTATATGAATGAGCGAATAAGGTAGCAATATATTGCCAGAGAGGGGTTTGCATTTGATGGCGGTCCATTGTATTTAGTTTTTGCATATACATGTATGTATTTATATAGGGAAAGACATATGCATTCGTAAAAACAATCGAACTCGAGAT
Source organism: Philhelius festivus (assembly GCA_963931855.1). Classification (NCBI taxonomy): domain Eukaryota; kingdom Metazoa; phylum Arthropoda; class Insecta; order Diptera; family Syrphidae; genus Philhelius; species Philhelius festivus. The sequence goes on along the minus strand of OZ007556.1, from coordinate 7,057,714 downwards.
TTTGATCAAAGTTGATAATAACGATAGCGAAGACTAAAAAAGTGGGTTTCGCAATTTTGTCTGCCTGTCTGTCTGTTCGACTACCTACAGCCTAAATTGCTCGGCTGATTTTCTTTGAACTTAGTGGATATCACTTTGAATATTTCCTCCCCACGTTTTTTTTTTATGACCAAAAATACGAATTTTTTCGAAATTTTATAAATATTTTTTTTTCTCAAAAACTGTTCGACAGATTTTAAAAATAAAAATACAAAAAAATTTCATTTAGTTAAAGCTAGATAGTATAGTTGAAAAAAAAATGTGCGAAAAATGGTTATTGAGGGTATACTCCCCATGGAACCTTTTTTTCGTTTTTGATTTTCTCAAAAACGGTACAACCGAATTTGATAATTTTTTTTTTGCTAAAGCTCCCAAAAAACTTTAATAGAATTGTGTATTCAAATTTTCAAAAAATTTTTTTTTGGATTTTTAAAAAAAACTTCAATTTTTTTTTCAAAACTCAATATTTCGAAAACCCAATGCTATTTTTTTTTAAACTTGATAAATGAGAGTTTCTCAATATAATCTACAAGATGTGAGATTTTTTTTTTATTTTACCTAAAAATAACGGTACCCACCATAAAAATGTTAAAATATTGTTTTCAAAAATCGTATTTTTCTTGAAAACGGCGCCTAGAATTTTGATATTTTTTTTTCTTTCAATTAATTTTTATGATCTTTGATTTAATAAAAAAAAAAAATTAAAATTAAGATATCACAGCTTGTACTTACCATAGAACTATTTTGTCTAGTGGATTAAAAACAACACTAAAGACCGTTTAAATCGTTGAAATCGAGCAAGTAGTTTAGAAATGACAACGTGGTTTATCGATCACATCTAAGAAAATCATATGATTTTTCATTATATTCTTCAAAATAGTGGATAAATCATCCTGTCATTCCTAAACTACTTGCTCGATTCCAACGATTTAAACGGTATTTAGTGTTGTTTTTAATCCTCTTGGTGATTCTGAAACCCATTTTAAAATCTAACCAGAACATCGAAAAAATGTCATGCCAGAGACGTTTCAACATTTTCATATTCATATTGAAATTCTTGAAACGATACCCATATGCAAATTTTTCGAAGTTTTTGATAAAATTAAAGTTGGTTTTCAGTTCTACTTAAAGGACTTAAAACAATACTCGAAACCGTTTCAATATTCCAAATGAAGCAACTAGTTTAGAAATGACAACATAATGTATCGATCACTTCCAAGAAAATCATATAATTTTTCATGAAATTCTTGAAAATGGTAGATAAACCATCCCGTCATTTCCAAACTACTGTCTCGATTCAGATGATTTAAACAGTCTTCGGTGTTGTTTTTAATTCTCTAGGTGATTCCAAAAACTTATTTTCATTTAAACAAAAACTTCGAAAAATTTTCGTATCGGGAACATTTAAGCAATTTCAATATGAATACGCAAATGTTGAAACGTCTCTTGCATGCATTTTTTTCGAAATTTTTGTCAGATTTGAAAATGGTTTTCAGAACCATTTTAGGGACTCAAATCAACACTCAAAACCGTTTGAATTATCCAAATGAAGCAACTACTTCAGAAATGACAGCTTGGTCTATCTACCATTTTCAAGAATTTCATGAAAAATCATGTGATTTTCTTGAAAGTGGTCGATAAATGATGTTGTCATTTATAAACTAGTTGCTTTATTTGGATGATTGAAACGGTTCCGAGTGTGGATTGAAGTCCTTTAGGTGATTGTGAAAACCGTTTTTAAACCTGATAAGAATATCGAAAAAGTTCATGCCAGAGACATTTCAACATTTGCATATTCATATTGAACTTGTTAAAACGTTCCCGATATAAAAATTTTTCGAAGTTTTTGTTAAATTTAAAATTAGTTTTTTAAATCACCTAGAGGATTAAATACAACACTCAAAACCATTTCAACCATCCAAATGAAGCAAGTAGTTCGGAAATGTCGACATGGTTTATTGATCACTTTTAAGAAAATGATATAATTTTTCATGAAATTCTTGAAAATGGTAGATAAACCATCCTGTCATTTACAAACTACTTGCTCCATTCGGATGATTTAAACGGTTTCGAGTGTTGATTTATGTCCTCTAGGTGGTTATAAGAACCATTTTTTAATCAGACAAGAAATTCGAAAAAATTTCATACAAAAGACGTTTTAAAATTTTCATATTTGTATTGAATTTGTGAAAACGTTTCTCATATGAAAATTTTTCGAAGTTTTTGTTAAAATTGAAATTTGTTTTCAGAACCACTTAGAAGACTTGAATCAACACTCGGAACCGTTTTAATCATCCAAATGAAGCAACTAGTTCAGAAATGAGAACATGGTTTATCTAACATTTTCGAGAATTTCATGAAAAATCATATGAAATTTTCGAAAATGATCGATAAACCAAGCTGTAAATTCTAAACTATTTGCTTCATTCGGTTGATTGAAACGGTTCCGAGTGGTGTCTTGAGTCCTCTATGTAAGTGGTTCTGAAAACCAATTTTAATTATAACAAAAACTTCGAAAAATTTTCGTATGAGGCACGTTTCAACATTTTCATATTCATATTGAAATTGTGAAAACGGTCCTCATATGCAAATTTTTCGACGTTTTTGTTAAAATTAAAATTGGTTTTCAGAACCACTTAGAGGATTAAAATCAACACTCGAAACCGTTTCAATCATAAACATAAAGCAACTAGTTCAGAATTACAGCTTGGTTTATTTACCATTTTCAAGAATTTCCAACAGCATTTGCTGGATTGATCCTATTTTGAATCCAATCCAATGATTCCTAGAACATATTTCCATAATCCCAACATCACTTCCACTCACAGGTTTAACCGAGTTATTGTATCGAAACTTCAGCACTAACTTGGCTGGAATTTTAGGTTATATTCCGGCGGACATCTAGTTAAACAAAATTTTGTTAAACTATCAAGTTGGAAGGCCAATTTAAAATGGAAGAAAATTAAAAAAGGAAACGAAGCATTCTTGAGTATAAAATAGTATTTTTTTTAATCAAGGCGTTTTTTTTTCAACTGAATTGAACTTGAAGTTCAAGAATAAACAATTAAGTTGATTCAAGATCTAATTTGATGATGTTGGCAGATTTTTGTGTTTAGATCTTGTTGAAAGCTACGATATCAACAGATTGGACAAAGTCCTCCAACTCTTGCATCTTTTCTTACAACAAGTCAATTGAAACTTTGTCATCTTTGATGGCGCACATGATTTGCAACTTGTTGACTGGAAGGAGTTTGGAGGCACCCCATAACAGACCGTCCATCTCGATGGTGCGGACACACTTTTCCATTTCTTTCATGTCGGTCTCGTCATCCCAAGGCTTCACGTCGGCCAGGACGGACGATTTGGCAATGGGGGCGGGTTTCTTTGATTTCTTGGCAGAGTAGGCTGCTTCGGCGTCTTCTTCTTCGTCGTCTGATCCGAATAGATCTACGTCTATATTGGGTAAACAGAGATTTTTAAATTTAGATGCCAATTGGCAAGAACAGTGACATTCGAACTTACCATCAACGTCTTCAGCTACTGTGGGCTTGGCGCCAGCAGTTTGTGGAAGTGCCTGACCGCTCCATGCGGCTCTTTCGGCGGAGCTAAAGGACGCAATGTGTTATACCAACTGCGGACCATTAGTTTGAAGTTGTCCTTGGATGGGAATACCACCGGGTTGTGATTGTAATGTAAGGCGAAATTGATTGTGCCGTTGGGTAGCGACTGACTCGTAAAGGTGATCCGATTCCCGCTAGCCGCCTGGTTGCTCGAGTTCATGCTGGTTGGTATCTTGGTGGTTCTTATGAAACTTATTCGAGAGCTGGTATTGCGTGGTGTGCTGTTGGTGTTGCTGTTGGTGCTGCTGAGGCTGTTGCGCCTGTTGCCTGTTGCTTGGGCTCCTCCACCTGTTGAAAGTCCACCAGTTCTCCTTACTTGCTTCTTCCACTAGCTGCACTTATTGTTGTGCTGTTTTTTAAATTATCAAAATTTATATTATTGTTATTTAGCTCGCGGGCTGTTGTTGAAGGGAAAACAGTTTTTTTCGGTCACTGTCGATGCTGTTCGTTGACGAAGTGGACGTCAATGTTGACGACAAAATTAGTGGGTCGCTTACACAATTTCTGGTGGTATTTAGTGTTTGTTCAATGCAAACAGAAGATTGTTGACCCATTTTGTTGTTGTTGTTGATGATCGAAGACGTTTCTAAGAACTGGTGAAAACTCTCTTTGATGGCATTATGGCAGACGTCGATTCTGTTACATACATCGCACCGAATTGATTTTACTATAAAGTAAAAAAATCGCCCGCACAATGAGTTTTATTAACAAAACTATATCCCAAACGATGTATAATTAAATGAATTAACGTTCAATTATACTTTTTCACACTTTCCTTTAAGGTTTCCTAAAATTATTCGCATATGAGTGTCTCGTGCGAAATGGTTGTCTGTGGAGCATGCTTTGCTTCCGCCTCCTGCATTTGTTGAATGATTAGTACTACTAACTAGTTGCCCCGCCGATTTCTTCGAAAGCATTTATAGACGGCAATTGTCCGGGTGAACTAAGCTCGCTGCTGGGTGAGTGTGGAGGAGTAGCATATAGCGGCGACATACATTCCATATCATACGTATCTGCTTCATTGGATGCTGTCATCAGATGTAAATAAAAAATTGGAATAATATTAACAAAATCAAATTATTTTCTTGGTCTTCAATTCGAAATTTGAAAATTTAAGAAAATTGTATATGTACTTATAAAATGCAGATATCCTTAAACAATTCAGAATGAAATCCACGATTTAGTCACACGAATTTGCTCTTTTCGTAAAAACAATCGAACTCGAGATTTTGATCAAAGTTGACATTACGATGATAGCGAAGACGAAAAAAGTGGGATTCGCAATTCTGTCTATCTGTCTGTTCGACTATAGCCTAAACGGCTCGGCCGATTTGCGTCAAGCATGGTATGTATCATTTTTAAATTTCCCCCCCTCAGGGTTTATTTCTTTTTTTTAAGACCACTTTAAGGCCGTAATTTTCAAAAAAATGATTTTTTTGTAACTTTGAATACACAGTATTATTTTAACTTCTAAAGAGCTTATGCGTCAAGAAATTGACTAAATTCAGCTTTACCGTTTTTAATAAAGTGAAAGCCTCTAATAAATGAAAATGTTTGATTAAAAAAAAATATCAGTGGAAGTTTAAAAAAAAAAATTGTAAAATTTTGAAAATGCTATCTACCAAGTTTAAAGAAAATGAGCCGAGCCGTTTAGGCTTTAGTCGAACAGGAAGACAGAATTGCGAGTTGCACTTTTCCGTTTCCTATCATCGTAATGTGTCTAATCAAAATCTTGAGATTGATTTTTTTTACGAATGCATAACTTACCTATGGACAAAAAGATATAAGTAAAAAAAGTTGGGAGTTAAACGCTTCAAACACTCCGGCCGTAATACTCGTCTAGCTATGAATACACATCAGTTTACCCTGGAGCCTAATTTCGGACTTACTGTCAAATATATAGGTTCTTTCTTAAGCAGCACTACTAGAATGTGGAATAATTTGCCATTCTCAATTTTCTCCCCTCATTGTCATGTACATCTCCAATTATATATCCTCTTCAATTTTCCTAAAAACTACACCATAACATTAGATAGGTATTCACATTGACAGATCATAAAAAAAGTTTATGAATGTATTTATATTAAAATACAAAATTATAGTCACCCATATTATGAAACTCGTATTTATGACTCGTATTCGACTATAGTCGTATGTTGGTATTTCAGGAGTCTTACATTCGACTTCACTTGTACTAATCACCCTTATTCCACAAGTCGTATTTTGTCTCGTACTCGTAGTCGAATTCGAACTCGTTTCGTATCAAAATCATTATTCTTCAAGTCGTATACGTTGCGTACGAGAAGCTTAAAAAAACAATCACCTATATTCTGAAACTCGTATTTATGACTCGTATTCGACTATAGTCGTATGTTAGTATTTCAGGAGTCGTACATTCGACTTCACTTGTACTAATATTGGGAAACGCAAAACATCGCATACGACTATTCATATTTTATCGTTATTCCGAATCTCGTATTCGATTTACTTGAAGTCGTATTTGTGTACTTCATTACTCGTGCTAAATTTTCTAAACGAGACTTGTTTTTTTTTCGATAAAAATGGACAAAAAGTTAATGTAAGTACATTGGTACCTCTTGTTACAATGGTTAGTGGGTTGAACTATCATGCGGCAGGTCTGGAGTTCCATTCTCAGCCGCAGCAATTTTTTCAAATTTTTAGAAGCTTCTCGATATAAAAAAATTTCATTAAAATCCGTTATGACGATATAAGAATTTCAAAATTCGAAAAAATAGTTCTATGGTAGGTATTGGGTACGAGAAGAAATAAACTACACCCTCGAAACAAATACCATCAAGAGGTACACTGATGGATCGATAACAAGCCAAGGGACTGGTGTATGAATTCGAAAAAATAGTTCTATGGTAGGTATTGGGTACGAGAAGAAATAAACTACACCCTCGAAACAAATACCATCAAGAGGTACACTGATGGATCGATAACAAGCCAAGGGACTGGTGTATGAATTTTTGGGCCTAGAATCAAACTTTCCATGCATTTTCCAAGCGGAGGTAACCGCCATAAGGAAATGCGTGGATCGAAATCTCGAAAGGAACTATCGTAACAAGAACATTGCCATCATGTCAGATAGCCAAGCTGCACTCAAGGCGCTGAACTCATATTCCATCAGCTCTAAATTAGTGTGGGAGTGCACAAACAGGCTAAACAAACTTGGCAAACAAAACAGGGTTACACTTCTCTGAGTTGGTGTTTGTGGAAACGAAGAGGCAGGCTCCTTAGCAAAAATAGGCCATCGACCCCTTTAATAGTGCCAGAGTCCTATTGCGGAATAGGAGAAAATGTTATCAAAACCAAATTAAACAAGAAAAGGAGGCAAGTGGATCCAAGAATTAGAAAGAACTCCCAAAGCTAAGGCAGGCGAAACTATTACTGGGTAACTACAACTAGGAACGTGTCACTGCATAAACTTAAGTAGAAATATTCTGAAAATAAAAACAGATATCCCAACTTGACACTAAAAAATTAGAAGACACCTAGGTTTACTTGGTGTGGTAAGCAGGGGGCCTAGTATGTATTTCGATTCTACAATGAAACTGTTCGAATTCGGAAAATCGGTATTCCGTATTTCTATTCTCAAGTTTTTTTCAACGAAAGTCGAACAGGTCCAGTAGTGCCAACTTTTTCTTTTGTTTCTACTAGCAATTCGGGGAATTACCTAATCCGAAAGTCGATAGCAAAACAGTTCGATTTCGTTCTTATTCATTCGACATCAAAAGTGTTTGCGAGAAGGTTATTAAATAATATTACGCATCAAAAATGTAAGTAAATATAGATAAAAATTAATTTATTGGATTTAAAATTATCATTTAACTATTTATCTTACTTTTTTTTTAACCAGGCAATCAACAAAAACAGTTAATACCAAACCATCGCAATATGAAATGTTGGTTGAATATCTTGAAAAACATCGTGACTTAAGCAAAGGCTATTTGAAAAACTCAGAAGCACGGCAAAAGTCCAACCAAATGTGGACAAAATTGGCAGAAAACCTCAACGCTGAAGGTCCACCGCAACGAGATGCAAAGGGATGGAAGAAGGTAAGAACTTCTAAGGCAACCAATAGGTCAATGTTCAATGTTTTACTTCTAGGTTTGGTCGGATTTTAAGAACAATGTGAAGGGGAAATTAAGGACAAATAAAGTAAACTTATCAGGAACTGGTGGCGGACCATCGAAGCAAAAACTTCTCACTCCACTAGAAAGTAAGGTGGCCGAAATACTTGATCTTACAACAGCCGTCGAGGGAATGTCTAATGTTGCTTGCTTTGGGGTTTCTACAATTACGTCACATCAAGATGATATAGAAATTCTTGACATCCAAGATGATGGAGACATCTATGACTCAATGGTTGCGGATATAGAAAACGAAATAGTTGAAGAAAATAGTTCGAATCTCTGCAATACCTCTCAACGAAGAACTCAATCTAAAAAACGACAGGAAACTCTTTTAGAAAGACAAGTTGAAAATCAAATTGTGTTCCAAAATAATTCAAATGATTTATTGAAGAACATCAATGAAAATTTAAATGGAATTTTAAAATACACAAAAAGACAAAACGAAACCAGCGAAAAGATGTACAAATTAAAAAAACAAAAACTCGAACTTAAGAAAGAAATATTCGAATTTAAAAAAAAAAAAGCAACATAGAAAAAACTAAAATACGAATTGCGAAGTTGCAGGCTAAGGACGAAATTTTAAAACTCCGCCAAAGAATGTAGTGTAGTGCCTATGCACATATTGTGATTTAAAATGAATTTTTTTATTTATTTGATTTTATTACCAATTATCCTATTCTAAAATGTGTTACCTAATTTTCATTTCCAAAGACTGAATTAATTTTTATGTTTTATTAATTTATTTATTTATATTTTATTTAAAATTACTGAAATAAAAAGATATGCATATCTTTTAATTGTTGAACAAATCATTTTTTATATTTTCTCTTGTTCTTTTGGCTAAATTTGAATAGTGTTCGTTTTCAAGCGAATGTTGTTCTAAATTAAAATTATTTACATCGTCCAAATTAACCTCTTGTGCTGGTTCAGGTAGTCGTACTTTGAACTTTAAACACAGATTGTGGAGGGCACAGCAGACATTTATAATTCGCGCAACCTTCTCGGGCGAATAGTGAAGCTCTCTTGCTGCCAAAAGGCATCGGAACCTTGCCTTTAAGACACCAAAAACCCTCTCGATAATTGATCTTGAAATTGAATATTTTTCGTTGAATTTCGATTCCAAAGATCCTTCAGCTGCTGTTCTATATGGTGTCATGATCCAAGGCTCCAAGGGATATCCGGAATCTCCTATGAAAAGTATTGAATAATGTAATATATTTATCTTAAATCTATTGTTTAACTTGCCTAATAACCAAGATGACGTGTCTCCATTTTCAAAGCGGCGTTTAAGGAACGCTCTTTCGGCACTGAGGGCCCATAGGTATATGGGAATCGTGTGATGCACCACCATATCGTGCATTTACCGACCTTATTACCATATTATAGTCACAAATCTAGATAACAGAATTTTAAAATAAAGATGTATTCATAATATGTTCATATGTACATACAAATATAAGTATATTATATTTCCACTATTTCTACTTACCACCATGGCATTAATGCTATGTTTGAGTTTCCTGTTGATGAAAAGGTGTTCGTTGGTAGATGGACGAATAAGTTGAACATGGGTCCCATCTACAACTCCAAATATTCCTGGAATCCGCGACTTTTCCCAAAAAAATCTTTTTGATTTTCTTTTTTCTTCTTCAGACATCTCAAAATTTATTAAAAGGGGGCACATAACTCTTTCTATTGACCTTAACACATCTGCCATAACCTTGGACATAGTTTCTTGTGCAAGTCCAGCATGCCTGTCACCACCAATTTGGTTTTGGTATCCACCTGTAGCCAAAAACTTTAATGTTGCCGATATCTTAATAATATTCGGGACAGAACTCTGTCTTCTGCGAATAGTCATATCCGAAGATATCTTATTAAATAAAAACATAAAAGCGGCTTTCGATAGGCGGTAGTTTCTGACAAAACTGAAAACAATGTTTTACAATTAGATATATTTATACATAATTATATTGGAACAAGAATATATCCACATTAAGTACCTTTTCTCGCTTAGTTCCATCACGTTGGATTTGTCTCTAATAATTCTGCGTTCTATTTGTGATGTTCTTTCTTCATTCTCATCATATTGAAGCCATACAGCGACACTATCCATTTTTTAATTTGATTTTCACCTTTAAAATAATTTATTTTCGTGCACTTTATTTGACTTTTTAATGTGAGTAGCAATTTCTATTGTTTGTTTTGTTTTTTTTTTTTTTTGTTTTTTTTTGAATAAATATAATTCGAGGCTCGTTTGAAAATCGAAAATATTTGTATCACTTAATTGGCATTACTGCGATCCGATTCTACTTTCTTAGGTGGTACCATTTCAAAGTAGAATCGGAAATGACTTTCGAATAGAATTGAAAGAAGAATCGAAATACATACTAGGCCCCCAGTACCACATGTAGATTCTGCAACATGCATGAGGAAACACTGTACCACATACTAGGAAATTGTTGGCCACTCATGCAATACCCCTAATACATAATTCATTAGTTCATTCATGGTAGGTACAGTCAGCAATAGTTTATTTTAAAAATTTCTGTATTGAATAATAAATCGTAAAAATTAATCGATAGGAAAAAAAATTTATCAAAAAAGAAAAAAACGTGTGGGGGTGAAAATTAAAAAAAAAAAACGCTCTCTACGCTCTCTAGTTTAAAGGCTGTAGTCGACCAAACAGACAAACAGAATTGCAAGACCCACTTTTTTCGTGTTCTCTATCATAGCAATGTCAACTTTGATCAAAATCTCGAGATCGATTTTGTTTACGAATGCATAACTTCCTATATAGTACCTTGTATATGTCGCAAGTAAAAACTAGAACTAGAAAATTCAAGGAGCATGATATACTCCAAAAGCAATTTTCAAAAGCAGCTAGACCCCAAAATCTTAACGATTCTATAACAGCAGCGTAGCATTATGTCAACTCTTCATCAAAGCGTGAAACTTTTTTGGAATAAACTACCACCAAAAGTAAAACTAAGTGGAGAAAATCATTGGGAAGTGAAATTACATCATTTAATGAAAATAGATGCATCTGATCCACTTTGGCGTCTAAGGCTTCATCTAATAGACCGAGAGCCCACAGCAATTTTTGGATGTGATTGATAACAAAAAATAATTAGCATAATTAGATAGGCCCTTAGTAGTTATTTACAAATGCGAACGCCTTGCATGCTCAAGTGGAAGTGCATAATAGTGCATCATATATGCAATTCTTTCCAAGTCTAAATAATTATGATATCAACTTTGCCAAAATGTAGAGTTAAGCCATCTGATTGAAAATATCGTGGTCCAAGACGTTTTGCAGACAGCCTTCTGCCTGCCAGACGCGATAAGAATACGGTACTTCTTGCACGAAAAGGGCCGCCTTCAAAACGTCGTGGACCTCGATAGTTGCAAGTTATGGCAAATTTCTTATTACAATTTTTTAGACTTTGGAAAGAACTACATACCTGATGCACTCTTGTGCACTATTGCTCCCACTAGAGAATGCAAGACGTTTCCGAACTGAAAAATCTGCCTTATGGATCGAACTTAAAAGTGAACATTTTGAGATACTTACACTTTCTGTTCAGCATTTGCCTTTGTACAGCGACGCAGCAGCGCTGCCAAACTTACTCCCATAGTAGTATTTTACTCCTTTCGTGGAGTCGATGCTCCTATACTCCCCATGTTACAAAAATACTCCCCAAAAAAATAAATAAAAATTAAAAATAAAACAAAATTGCAACAAACCAACTTAAAGCAAACATATTGTTTTTTCGACAAATTGCACATTTTTTTTTTCCATACAAGATCGCATATCGTTGAACTTGCAAACATCCCTGGATAACAAGATAAAAAGACAGAGATAATAAATATTGTTTCCTCTTTTTAATTTATCAAATGCGAGCGAGATAGTTAAATCGGACTTCGTTCAATCAATTGACCGTTTCTAAAAAAATACAAATTGATCGTTACAAAGCAAACAAGTACAGATGAAAGTTATTTCGCAGTTTTTCAGACGAACATTTTGTTAAAAAAAGATATATCAGCTTACTCTAGAGAATTGATTGATTGATTGATTAAACATTTTATTTCTTAAAATCCAAATAAGTACATTATTTATAAAACGAAAGAAAGAAATAAGTGACAAAAGTAGAATGATTTAACATGTATTATTTTAAATGGGTGGGGTGACCCTTAAAAAAGAAATATTAAAAAAGAAATTTAAAATATCATTAAATTAATAATGCATACAAAAATTAAATTGAATTAAGTTAAATACTTATTTCATGAAAATATCAGGCAAAACCTTTTACAAAAAATTCGATACTCTCATTATCAAGACTAAGGAGCCAGTTTTTAACTTGTTTCATAAATACAAAATGAGAAGTTTGCATCCTGATAGAATTAGGGAGCCTATTAAATATTCGACATGAGGAAATATTATAAAAATTTCGAAATGCGGTTGTTCGAAACACCGGTATAGACACTTGGTTCAAAAAATGACCACGTAAACTATAACTATCAATTAATCTAAAATTAAGATTACCTGATCTTTTAAAGAAAATTTTTAGAACTTTATAGCAATACATATGTCACACTGGAAGAATTTTGAAATCCCTAAATAGTGGAAAACTAGGGTACAAACGAGGCTTACCACATATTTTCTTCAGAACACTTTTTTGTAAAACTAAAAGAGGCTGTATTTTGTTGTAATAGAAACCTCCTCAACAAGAAATTCCATATTCTAGTTTGGAATAAAAAATGCCATAGTAAATTTTAAGGAACAGTTTAGAAGAGCAAACTTTACGCAAAAAGAAGAAATTTCTAAGAGTGCACCGAAAATACTGTCTAAGATTTTCTGTGTGGTTCTAAAAATTCATTCTAGAATCAATAATCAATCCCAAATACTTGAATTCATTTACTATTTCTAATTTAAAACATTTATCACTGCAGCTCGTGGAATCAGTAAAGTTTGTAGAAGTATTCATAGGACTACAGGTACAGTTAAAAAGTTTAAATTTTTGACACTCAGTAGCATAGAAAAAGAGATCAGCATCAACAATATTTTGGCCAGACAAACTCAAAAACATTACCTTAGTTTTAGAACCAATTATCAGTTTGTGCTCTGCAAACCAGATTCTTAAGCAGCTGAGATCCCAAATTATATCAGATATAAGATTAAGACGACTATCTGTACCATAAGAAAAGCTGTCAAAGAACCCCTAAATGGCAATATTAATAAAGAATTGATATATACCAAAAAAAAGTATTGGTCCCAAAGCCGAACCATGTGGCACTCCCAAATTGAATGTCTTTGTATCCTAATACCATCAAATTTCACTCTTTGGGTTCTTACATTTAAATGTAATCTTAACCAATCACTTATGAAACTTCGAAATCCAGCACTTATCCATCCAGTTTGCTTATCAAAATTGCGTGATTAACCTTGTCAAAGGCTTTTGATATGTCAACGAATAACGCGGCTCTATTCTCTTTCTTATCAAGGCTTACAAATATTTGAGAACAGAAATGTAACAAGGCATCTTCGGTTGATTTATTTCTTTGAAAACCAAACTGAACATCGCTGAAAAATTTCGTTCTCGCTAAAAAGCTCACCATTCTATTTTTTACAGCTTTTTCAAAAATCTTACTAATCGAAGGCAGGAGAGATATAGGCCTAAAGTTCCTTTGGATGACCTTTTCCCAAATTTAGTGGATGAGTCCGAAGTTGAGGAGCTTGATAATGAATGGCGTATATTTTAAGAAACCAGTCATTAGTTTCAAAGGATTTAGACTTTGCCGAATTTTATAGGAATGTATTTACTATTAAAAACGGATTAATTGAATTCATGTTTCCTCATGTACGTTAATTTATTGGAACAATTATTGCTCTTCCACATAGCAGTGCAACAGCAGAGAGAAAATTTTCTGATGTTAGCCTTATAAAGGACAAAAAGCGGAATTGCCTGCATGTGGAAACAGTAAATACCATACTTACTGCCAAAGAGCTTTTAAACGGCAATTTTGCAGAAAAGTGGGAGCCATCAAAAGACTTGATCGAAAAATACAAAAAACAAATTAAAGTTTTAATTTTGACTTTTGTTTTTCTTTTGTCAAATTCTTGTTTAAATAAACAAAATACAAAAATTAATATTAATATTAATATTAATAACCAATAAATTGCTTGAAAATCAATGTACAGTATATATTTACATAGTTTAAGTAAGAGTTAATTTATTATTAACTCTCTGTTTATTAAAAAACACAAATATTGAAGTTCCTATTTTTATTATAAATGAATTAAAAAAATGTAATTTATAGAAAACATTTCTGTGTTTTTTTCATTGAACTAATAATTTTCTTGATATTTTGGCGATACTCTTCAACTATCGTAAATACTCCCCAAAAAATACAAAAAATACTCCTCTGGAAATTTTTAAAACGGCAGCGCTGCGACGCAGCATTCTTTCCTCCAAGTCGTTCAACTTGTTGGTTTCCTTAACAATGTCCTTACAATAATACAAAATAATTTTTCTGTCTTTCAGTTATTGTTCACTGCAAAATTACATAAAGCAATTTAAAAAAGTTAGGCCTGCCACTTTAGAACATGCTGTGGAAAGGACGTCCAGTTTCATCGAATTCAGCCGCTTTCCGTGCTGGAAACACTTGATTGGGACTTTTCATAGCGGGTCTGGCGAATTTATCATAAATTCCCGATGGAAAAATGGCATCATCAACGTCCTCTAGGGTGAATGTTTCACGATCTTCTCCCATCATATTGGCCGAATGTCTTTTACCGATTTTATACTGTGTTGCGTTTTCATGAACTGATCGTGCTCTTGAGCCCGTTGTAGATAGGATTTCATGGCTTTGCTTACTTTTTGTTTATTGACAGCCATTAGAGTAGCCTGCCCAGTAACTTCTGTACTGTAAGGAATTGCAATTGATTTTAATCCGGTATTACTTATACTTTTAAGAAAAACATTGTTTTTTGTTTTTAACAAATTTAAAATTGATAAACTTCGAAGGGCTATCCTGGGATTTTATTAAAACAAACTTGCCTCCGAAATTTAACAATTGTTTTTACTGGGTTTCTCGAATTTTGTTTTTATAGCATTTGTTTTTTTATCGATTTGTTTACTTGTCAAAATATTCACCTTGGGCTAAAATGTCGGTATTCCGTGGTAAGTGTTCAGCACTATACGCATTGAATTTCTAGGGTGCGCTTCTACTTTTGCTTGGATTTTTTTAGTTTTTAACAGAAATATACATAAATATTAAGGAATTTGTATCCGAAAAGCAATAAAATTAATATCTAATACAGTTTTTATTGATAAAGAGATAAAAAAATCGAAATTAATACAAAAATATTTGTATTTTAAAATTTTTGAATTTAACGGACTCCTTTTTTGAATATTCAAACGCACTTATTCAACCTTTTTGCGCATTGAGCAAAAACCCACAAAATTTGAACAAAGCTGTGTTTGTTCCCATTTAAAATGCATGGGGCAACTAACACATCTTTGGACTGTGGGTTTTTTCCTCTCAATTCAGCTTGTAGGGTTAAAAGAGCAAACCCCCGAAGTCGTGAGTCGTGACTCTAGGTAATATATTTCCTCTATGTTCGTAACATTGAATTTACGTGTATTGAATATTTTGACAGCTATTCCAGTTGCAGCTCCAGTTGCAGCTCCGTCTCCATTGTGTTCAGCCAGTTAGGCGTTTTTCTTTTTTAGATCAGAACAGAGCCTGAGTTGTCAAAAAATAAATTAGGGGTATTCATGTAAGCGCGGAAAACCCTCGTAAACCTCGTAAACCAGATAATTTTATCTCCGCAGAAACGAGCTGTCAAAATTTGTATGGGAAAAAGTTTCTGCAAATCGCATAAAATTATCTCACAAATTTGCTGCGGAAAGTGCAGAAATATACCTCGTAAACTAAAGAAGTATGGATTCTGACTTTTAATTTGACATTTCACAAAATATTTCCCACATTTACGCAAGTATTTCTTAGGGGGTGTTCATGAAAACATGCTGCGGAAAGTTATATCTTTCTACAAATAAGGGTATTCATGTAACGAGATAATTTTCCGCTTTGTAGAAAGATATAACTTTCCGCAGCATGTTTTCAGAGGAAAATTATCTCGTTACATGAATACCCTTATTAAGGGTATTCATGTAACGAGATAATTTTCCGCTTTGTAGAAAGATATAACTTTCCGCAGCATGTTTTCATGAACACCCCCTAAGAAATACTTGCGTAAATGTGGGAAATATTTTGTGAAATGTCAAATTAAAAGTCAGAATCCATACTTCTTTAGTTTACGAGGTTTATTTCTGCACTTTCCGCAGCAAATTTGTGAGATAATTTTATGCGATTTGCAGAAACTTTTTCCCATACAAATTTTGACAGCTCGTTTCTGCGGAGATAAAATTATCTGGTTTACGAGGTTTACGAGGGTTTTCCGCGTTTACATGAATACCCCTATTGTGTTTCTTTTTTAGTTCAGAGCGTTCCGAGCTTCGTAAATGTGTTTCGTTTTTCGTTCTGAGCTTGTTCTGAGCGTGTTCAGAGTGCGCTCTATAAGCTCAGAATAAAATAACTGAGCAGACAGAGTACAATGCTTAACACAGGCATTTGACAGATGGAAATTAAAAACAAAAATGTCGACAGCTAAGTGTTCAGGTGTGTTTCAAAAAATACTCAGAGCGCTCAGAGCACGCTTGGTTCAGAGGATGTTCGGAACATGCTCGACATGCTCGGACTCTGTTCGGAGCTCTACTGAACTAAAAAAGAAAAACGCCTATTGTGTTCAGCCAGTTAATGAACAAATGCAGTTTTTTTTTTAATTATTAGAAAATAAATAAGTAATTAAAATGATAAGTGTTGAAATGTATTACATTTATTAGTTTCTTTTCTTTCCATCCCATGTTTATAAATTACAAGTGTTTCCTCTTGGATCTTAAGATGTGTTGTGTCTCTCCTAGCAGTGTGCTCCTTTAATTTGTATGACTTATGTCGATTTCCTTTTGCACTAGGGATTTTAGGGATTGCGATCCCTTGTCAAATTTTGACTTTTACCACACCAAAAAAATCGATTTTTTTTTTGACAGAGATCAAATCTTTCGAATCCGTATTTGGAGAGGGATTTACATGTATACGAAATACGCACACTAAAAAGACAAAATTTGACAAGGGATCGCAATCCCTAAAATTCCTAGTGTAAAAGGAAATCGACATTATATTCCTCTTTTCTTCCTTTGTTTATACTTTCATTGATACAATTTAAGGTTATTTCTTGGAGTACACACTGCTTCTTCGAAAGCGTAGGTCGTTTTTGTTTAATAGCGAAAGCTTGCCGCTATAGAATAAGCGATTCAAAACTTTTGCCAAGCATCTCCATCTCTTACTGGAGGACGTTTTTTGTATCCCCTTCAAAAAAAACCCTAACTGCTCGTCTTCTTCCTCAAATCTACGAGCGTCTGGAATTGGTTTTCATTTGTTAATTACAACATTAAAGTATATAGTATACAACAAATTTAGAAAAATATGTACTTGTTTTATTTATCGTAAAAAAATTCGATAAAATAAATCATTTAACAAGAATACTTGCAGTTTTGCGACCTTCTATGTCTCTGTCGTGTGTAAATTTCTGAACGAGAGATATCGTGGTTTTTTTTCTTAGGGGGCAGTTATAGCTCATCAGAAAAGTCCATCAGAAAAAATTTTGTCTTCCAAATTTGACCATATTACAACTCGATTTTAAGTAAAATTTGAATGCAATTAGACGAATACTTGCTTGGACTAATTTTTACAAAAAGAATTACTGTAGTGCAGCTGCCATGTGCAAACAACCTAACAATGACATTAAGCTGAACAGATCTAAAAATACCAATGTATATAACTAGGTTAGCATTAAGTTGAACAGGACTATTTCTTTTGGATTTAAACTGCTAATTAAACGGCTCGTGCAAAATCGAGCTCTCAAATAAAAAGTGTATAATATTATTAACTATCTGGTTTTATTTTGCCCTCTTGGCAAACACTACATGGTGGCAGCGGTAAAAACAATAATTCGATAAGAAATAAAAGAAAAATGCCTCCCAAGGAAGATAAAAAGGAGAACATTTTTGTGGCAAACATCGCTCCTCCAGAACCATTTAATTTCTCACAAGCAGAAAATTGGGCTAAGTGGAGAAAAAGGTTCGAGCGATACATAAATGTTTCCGGACAGTCAACCAAACCACAAGAAGACCAAATAGACTTGCTGTTTTACTTGATGGGAGAAAAAAGTGAAGAAGTTTGGTTGCAGTTAGGAGCTACTCCAACAACATTGGCGGATGCCTTAGATAGATTCGATAAATATTTCAACCCCCAGAAGAACATCATTTTTGAGAGATTCAAATTCAACTCACGTGTACAGAGGCAAGGTGAACCTGTAGATAGTTTCATTACAGACCTACATGCCTCCGCCGAGAAATGTGATTACGGCAACTTAAAAGATGAACTGATTCGTGATCGAATAGTTGTGGGCATGCTGAACACGAAAGTTAGTGAACAAATGCAACTTAAATCGGACTTAACACTCAAAATGGCAATGGATACAGCACGGCAGGCGGAGATCCAGATTAAACAAACGAAAATTATAAAGGAAGAAACTAATGTCTGCAGCATACAGGCAGTCAAGTCGAGTGTAGTCAACGAGGTCATGGTTATGGTAGTCAACGAGATGGTCCAAGTATGAATATTAAGGGTAAGAGTAATAACTATGGTAGATTCAAAACCAAATGTAATTACTGTGGCAATAGACCACATAATAGAATAGATTGTCCAGCTAAAGATAAAAATTGTAATTTTTGTAATGTTCGTGGACATTTCTCAAATGTTTGCTCAAAGAAAAATGAAAACTTTTATAACAAAAAGTCAAATAAAAATAACAAAATAAATTCAGTTCAAATTAAAAATTTACAAACAGAAATTAAAACTAGCAATTCAGAGAATCACGAGAATTTTGAGCACGGTATAGGACAAATACAGGAATTTTTCACGGGAAATATTAAAAAATCAGGTGTAGAATCCTGGTACGTACAGTGTACGATTGCCGAATTAAAAACAAAATTAAATTTCCTCATAGATACGGGCGCAGACTGTGTCTGTATTCCAAAAAATTCTGTGGATATAGGTAAGCTATCTATTTGTCAATCAAAAGCTAGTTTAAAGGGACCAGATGGAAATACACTTGAGGTTTTAGGCTTTGCTAGAGTAACTTTAATCTGTAATGATAAGGAATATATTGATGACGTATACATAGTTGAAGAACTTAATACTCCTATTTTAAGTCGCAACGCTATAGTTGAATTGAATATTCTACAGCCTCCAGTATTTGAAAATTGTATCCTTACGGAAAATAAAAGTGAAAACAAAACTTTGGAAATAATCGAGAATTTTCCTAGACTTTTTCGGGACATCGGAGAGTTTAAAGGGGAAATAAAAATAAAATTGAAAAGCGGTGTAACCCCCTTTGTACAAACGGTACCAAGAAGAGTACCGATTCCGTTATTGTCAAAATTAAAATCTGAAATTGAAAGATTAATAGACATGGACATTATTGAACCAATGGAGGACGTGACTGAGTGGGTCAGTCCTATAGTAGTTGTTCCAAAGCCGGATAGTGAAATAAGACTTTGTGTTGACTACACTCAGCTTAACAAAGCTGTGATAAGGCCTTATTTCCCAATGCCAAAAATAGAACTTTCACTAGCTAAAATCAAAGAAGCAAAATTTTTTTCAAAAATTGATGCAAATAAAGGATTTTACCAGATTAAACTCAGTCCTGAAAGTCAGTTACTTACTTGTTTTATCTGTCCATTTGGACGATTTATTTTCAAAATATTACCTTTTGGCATTTCTTGCGCACCTGAATATTTTGTTTCAAAATTCCATAAAGTTTTAGATGGAATTAACAATTGTATCTCACATGTTGATGATATTTTAATTTTTGGCAAGGATCGCGACGAACATGATGCGGCACTCAAAAAAGTTTTAAACCGTCTTGATGAAGAAGGCATAACTATCAACAAAGATAAATCATGTTTCGGTGTAGATCAAGTTACATATTTAGGTTATGTTCTTTCAGCAAAGGGTATTTCTATCGATTCAGAACGAATCAAAGCAATTATAAATTATCCTAGACCAGAAAATAAAACAGAAGTCCAGCGATTTCTTGGCATGGTAAATTTTGTTGCAAAATTTGTCCAAAATCGCTCGAAAATTTTAGAACCAATCAATGTGTTGACAGGTAAAGTTGATTTTGTTTGGGATAAATTTCAAGAAAAAGCGTTTCTAGAAATTAAAGACAGTTTAACAAAAACTCCAACTTTGGCTTACTATGACCCATCAAAACAAATAATCATCAGCTCAGATGCATCTTGCTACGGAATTGGAGCATGTCTTTTTCAAGTCGACGAGAAAGGAAACAGACAGGTCGTTTCATATATTTCTAGAACTATGACCAACACAGAAAAACATTATGCTCAAATTGAGCGTGAGGCCCTAGGTATAACATGGGCAGCTGAAAAATTAGCTGAATATATAACTGGAATTCAAGTTATATTTGAGACCGATCATAAGCCCTTGGTTCAGATTTTACAATCAAAGAATTTAGATACTTTAACACCGAGACTTCAGCGATTTAGAATGCGCCTCATGCGTTATGACTACTCAGTGGTATATGTACCAGGAAAGGATTTAAAAATAGCAGACGCTTTGTCTCGCAGTCCAGTTCCTTGTAGAGTAAACGAACCGCAGGAATTAGAAATGGAAACTGAAGCTTTCGTAAGCTTCGTAGTACAGAATCTTCCTGTAAAAGATTACTATATGGAAAAAATAATAAATGTTCAAAAAAGGGATCCAGTTTGTCAACTTTTAGTTCAATATGCATCGGACGGTTGGCCATCTCGAGATAAATTACCTGATTTTATGGTGCCATATTATCAATACCGTTTTGATATCTCCTTTACGGAAAGCTTAGTATTAAAAGATACGCGAATTGTTATTCCTCCTGATCTTCAAAAAGAGGTTATTAACTTCATTCATTCTGGACATCAAGGCATTACAAAATGTCGTAGGTTGGCTCAGACTTCAGTTTGGTGGCTAGGCCTTAGTTCTCAGTTGGAGGACTTAATAAAAAAATGTCCAAATTGTATTGAAGAACGGAGTAATACTAAGGAAACATTTCAATATGAAGATCCTCCGACACGACCTATGGAAAAAATAGGTTTAGACCTTTTTAAATGGAATAAGTGGTATCTAATAATAACTGATTACTACTCACGATACTTCGAATTTTTTCTACTTGCTTCTATGACTGAAGAAGATATAATAGAAAAAGTTAAAGAATTTTTTTCACGATTTGGCATTTGTTCTATTTGTAGAAGTGACAACGGTCCTCAATTTCAATCAAAATTTAAAAAATTCTCGCTTGATTATAATTTTAAACATGTAACAAGTAGTCCGTATTTCAGTCAATCAAACGGCGCTGCCGAAGCAGCAGTCAAAATGGCAAAAAAATTAATCAAAAAATGTACTAATATACATGAAGGTCTTTTAAGCTATCGTTCAACCCCATTAGCAAACGGTTTTTCACCTGCAGAGTTAATGATGGGAAGAAAATTTAAATCTTTAGTACCTATTCTGCCCAGTTTATTAGAAATAGAAAACAATAAAAAAGTAATTGAAAAGGAACGAAAAATTAAGACAAAGCAAATTGAAAATTATAATAAAAGACATAGGGCAAAAGATCTTCCAGAATTAAAAAACGGAGACGCTGTATGGATAACAGATTTACATAAATAATTTTAATTTAATTTTTAATTTAATTTTAATTTTGGTGGGGGCAATACCCCCATTTATTAGGCTTAATACAAGCTATAGCTTAATCTAACTTAAAACTAAGAAAACTTATAGCTACGAATTTTGGTTAGTGGGGAAATTGATTCAAGAGACGGAGTTTTAGGCAAGGGGTACTAAGGTTAAAGTCGAAGGTTATTGGGTTTGAGTTGACATTCCTTAGCATACGTGAGACTGGTTCATTGGAGCCATAAGACGTACGGTGGGTGGGTATATAAAAGAGAAGGGGATTTCGTATGTTGCGGGGGTTGGTATTAAGGAAGATGGAGTTATAAAGAGTTATACAGTCAATAGAACCTGTAAGAAGACTATGAATGAAGAGAATTTCATAAGTTTTTCTTCGTTCTTCTAGAGAATTCAGGTTAATTAGTTTAAGGCGATCTAGGTAAGGAGGTAGGATTAGGGGATTGTTCCAGGAAAGTCCTCGAAGAGCAAAGCGAAGGAATCGACGTTGGATACTCTCAATTCTGGCGATGTAGACTTGTTGGTAGGGGGACCACACCTGACAGGCGTATTCAAGCAGGGGGCGGACAAAGGTAACATAGAGGGATCGGGTCACATATGGGTTGGAGAATTCCTTGGACCATCGTTTGACGAAACCAAGTGCGGAATTGGCCTTGAGAATTATGTCGTCATAATGGGAGATGAAGTTAAGCTCCTGATCACATAATATGCCGAGATCACGTATCGAGTTAACAATAGATAGGGGTTGATTATGAAGAAAATAGATACGGGGAGTAGATTTTAAACGTTTTCGTGAAAAGGTGATTGAGTGGCATTTAGTGATATTTAAGTCTAAGCAGTTTTTGAGACACCAAACTGAAAAATTATTGAGATCAATTTGGATAAGAGTAGAGTCCTGTGCAGAAGAAATGGTTTTGAAAAATTTAGTGTCGTCGGCATAAAGAGATATATGGGAATTTTTGATGACCAATTCAATATCATTAATAGTAAGAATAAAAAGGAGAGGCCCTAAGTGGCTGCCTTGAGGGACTCCGGACGTGGCTAAGAAAGGATAAGAGGAAGTGGATCTAAAACGAACACTGTAGTAACGGTTTTCCAGATAGGAAGAAATCCATTTTAAAAGAATGGGTTCGAAACCGAAGGTGGATAGTTTGAAATGGATAAGTTTATGGGAGATTTTATCGAAGGCTTTACTAAAATCAGTGGAAATGACATCGACATCTTTACCATTCTCTAAGGCAGAGAGGGTAAATGACACAAATTCAACAAGATTAGTGGTAGTTGATCTACATTTAAGAAAGCCATGTTGTATGGGAGAAATGAGGGATTTACAGTGAAAGCTTAAAATTTCATGAAGTATGCTTTCAAAGAGTTTGGGGATACATGAGAGTTTGGCGATAGGACGATAATTGATGACATCGCCTCTTGGACCCTTTTTGTGTATTGGAATTATAAAGGAACTCTTCCATATCTCAGGGAATTCACCTTGAGAAAGGGAAAGATTGAAGATTTTCGATAGAGGAAGGGAAAGTGATGATGAACATTTCTTTAGGAGAATAGCTGGGAGTCCATCTGGACCAGGAGAGAAGTCATCATTAAGCTGATTTAACTTATTTTCCACAATAATTGGATCGATAGTAGGTGGGAGAAATGGCCCAAGCGAAAAACTTGGTAAATAATTAAAATAGGCAGAGTCAGGTTCAAAGGTATCATCCGTGAAAGATTGTTTGAAAAACGAGGCAAAGAAGTTGGCAATAGTTTGTGGATCATTTGATGTTATATTATTGAAGGAGAGAGAAGTTGGGTACCCATCGGATTTTCTTTTATGATTGACGAATTGGTAAAAGGATTTAGGATCATTAATAAGGTTGGCTTGCATCATAATTAAGTAACGCAAGTATAATGAGTTGGAAAGCTCATTAAATTGGAGATACGTACCGAGATAGTTAGAATAATCTGTAGGAGTTTGCGTGCGAAGAAAAGTTGACCATAGTTTGTTTCTTTTGTTTCTAAGAGAACGGAGCCTTCGATTATACCAAGGTGGGGTGGTAGACGAAGTTTTGCGTCGTGTAAATGGTACAAATAGAGAGATAGAATACAAAATTTCTCCATAAAATTTTGCTAGAGCATCTTTTAAGGCCAGATTATCAAAGTTGAAGGAAATATCATTTAGATATTGATTAATTTGACGAAAATTAGCTTTATGAAAATTATAAGACGATATGTCTACCGAGGGGGTGCGTACTGGAGGGCAATTGTGGAAGAATGAGAGAAGAAGGGGAGGATGGTAGTTATCGATGGTAGATAAGGAAAGTTGACTAAGTGAAACAGAAGAGTTTGTAGAATCTGTAGTGAAAATGAGGTCAAGATGCCTACCCATGAAATTCGGGACGCCATTTACTTGGCAAAGGCTAGAATCTGTCAAGCGATCTAGGAACAGGCATTCCTTAGCAGAAGTGGGGTTACAAGCAATATAGAAAGATTCATCGTCTGATAAAATCCATTTAAGATGGGGAAGGTTAAAGTCACCGAAAAGAAAGATTTCGTCACCAGGATCACAAATTTCTAGAATTTGATCAACTGTTTTAATGGTAAGTTCATATGATTCAATGGGTTGAAATGGCAGTATGTAACAACAGATAACGTAAAGCGACTTACGTGAAAGTGTTATCTTTATAGAAATATAATCTAGGTACGGGGAAGAAGATGATGCGATAAGGCAAGAGTCAATTGAGTTTTGGACAGCTATAAGTACGCCACGACTAGGAGATTCAGTATTTTGGCTAAGGTCATCGTCGCGGTAAACATTAAAAGAAGATGGGAACAATTCTTGGTTTTTAATGCTAGGAATCAGATTAGTTTCAGTTAGAGCGTAGATTTCAAAAGGTAGGGAATGAGTTTTCTGATAAACAGCTTGAGTTTTTGAACGGAGTCCTCTTACGTTTTGATAATAGAAGGTAAGAGGGAGATTGGAATTGGCTGGAGTAGGTGAGGTCTGGGTTGAATTAGGGACGAAAAAACCTATCATGGTCAACTCTGCTGCGCTGAAGGTAAGATATCCGCTTGGAATGAATATACTTACCAAAAGCGTCGAGATCATTCTCTACTTTTTGGGGGGACATATTGAAAAACTCGTGATATCTAATGTAGAGGTTTTTCAGGCTATTAACATTAGTAGGAAGACCTTCTTGTTGGATGGAGATCATTACACTTGTTTTTGTTTTCCCTTCGTAGCAGACTGAGTCTGATTTATCGTGGAGATAAGCTAAGAAAATGCGGATATTCTCATAAGTTTTCTTATCTCTTAGTCTAGAGAGAGCATAACGACTTTCGTTGGAATCTACTGTTTGCTGTGTCAATTTTACAGCTGGGGGCAGAAGGGGGTCGATAAAAGATTGGGTGGGCATAGGCGAAGAAGAGACGAAGTTAGGTGGCGATGGGGAGGGAATGTGGGTAGGGGTTGAAAATGTGTTGGGAGAAGAGTTTATTTGGCAAGGAGCAGTATTATTATTTGGTAAAGATGCTGGAGAGGGGTTGAGTATATGAGAGCTTTGAAAATTTGGATATTTGGCTCCAGAACTGAGGTCAAAATGTGGAATAGAGTTTACTGTAGGCGATTGAGTTGGAGTTGGGAAAGTAGTGGGTGTAAGATTAAAGGAAACCCGGCGAGCTTGAGGCTTAGAAGGAATAGGGACACTAGGCAGTTTCTGTTGCATGGAGGGGTGGTTAAAACTAGGAAAAAGTTTTGTCTTAAAGCTCCAGTTAGGGTCAGGTCTGGGAAAATTAGCAGATTTATTAATTGGACGATAAGTGGTATTGTTAAAGTTACCATGAACACGTCTTTTTGAAGGGTTATCTGGAAACTGAGGAGATTTGTGCTTGAGGGATGGTTTGGATTTGTTTTTTAAGTAGGAATTAAATTTTGTTAGGTTTTTCCATTTAATTAGCATCATGTTGTCGAGTTGAAGTCCATAGGGTTTATAGAAAATCCAGTTGTACTTTGAAGGAAACTGGATTTTGAAGCATTTCGGTGAGACTTGATGACAAACATTCGGAATGATAGAGAACTTTTGTCTAAAATACGAGTAGATCCAGGATTTATTGGCAAAGTAGGGAGTGTTCTTCAGGCAAAAGTAGGTGTTGTTAGCAGATTCCAGCTTGCTTAGTCTTTTGTTCCAATCGGATAGGGTCCAACGGTGACCGAATTTGATGATAGTTGGAGATGACACGGGTAGATCGTTGGGTGGTGACGCAGGCAGATCGTTGGAGGGTGAAGAAGGCGTGGTTGGTTTGATTTGCGGTTGAACAGCAATTTGGGGGAGTGCAGGAGGATCGTTATTTGTTTCGGAGCTTAAAATTTCATCCGACACCGATAGGTTATTGTACACCATTACAGTATCAGGAGTAGGATTTTTTGACTCATCTATCATGTCGTATAACTGCAGCCGTAGCTCACGCGAGTTATTATTTAGCCGTGTCATATCCCGCTGGATTTCTATCATCCGTTGACTATTACTGGTAACGTCATATCCGATAGAGATGAGCTCGGCAGAGACTCTGGATAACATCGTCTTAATAGAAAACAGATCATCATATGTCTGGATGGGCAAGGGCTGGTCTGGCGGGGAGAAGGGAGAAACTGTTTTTGAGGAGTTACTTTGAAAGTGTAACTCGAGGTCAGATTTAAGGGAATTTAAGTTCGCTGATAAACTATTGTTAAGTAGAACCAATGAGTCATTAACCGATTCCGAAGATTTATTGATAGAAATTAAGCGCCTGTCAACCTCTTGAAACTTTGAGTGGCACTCAGAGGTATTTAATTGACACTGTTGGTGGAGCTCGTCAACACTTTTTAAGACAATATCAAATTTTTTGGAGAGATTATTAATATTGTTTACACATTCGGTATGGCTAATGGCAGTTTGGTCACTTAAGCATTTTATCGCGAGCAAAACGTGAGAGATGGAAATGTCTCTGCATTCGTCGCAGTAGAACAGGAAATTTTTCTTAAAATCTTTAAGATAGGCAAGTGGTCTTTTACCTAGGCCGACACATGAGGGGTGGAAAAATTTGCCGCAAATACCGACACAATTTATCCATTCGACACTGGATTCGGTATTTGCACAAATGGGGTTACCGCACTTATGTGACATAGTTAAAAATTATTTTGTTTGGTTTTTTTTGTTTTGGTTTTTTGTTTGTTGTTTTTATTTTTTTTTTTTAACTTGTTATTACACAATGCTGGTGTAATGGGAAACAGCGATGGGCAGTAAAGTGGGTCGGGTAGATATGTATATCACACACAAAATGCTGGTGAAATGGGAAACAGCGATGGGCAGTAAAGTGGGTCGGTTAAATATATCACACGCGCTGCGAGTATATTGATAGTTTTTTTTTTTTTTTATTTTTTGTTAACTGTTTACTTGGGCACAGTGAAAAGGTTATAAAAAGTAATTGTGGAGCGAAAAGAAAATGCGACTGCACTCGACGAAGGTTGACAAGCTAACCTATGGTAGAGTTGTAAAAAAATTGCATGAACCACGATCTTATTTAGTTCAAGCTGATAGAGAAAAGTATAGGCGAAATAGGTGGCATTTAATTCCAGCTCCAAATATCGATACCAATAGTTTCCGTGATTCTGAAGAATTGTATAGTCCAATAGATGATTTTGTAGCTCAAAATCAAAATGAAAATAATACAGATGATGACATTGATGTAATAAGTCCAGAGGTGCTACCTTCTGTAGAAAATGAAGTAATTCCAGAAGTTAGTTCCTCAACAAGAACCGGTCGAAAAGTAAATGTACCTTCATGGATGAAGGATTATGTACAGTAATTGAAAACAAACATATATTGGTTTCACTTTAATAAAATATATTTGTTTATTAAAAAAAAAAAAAAAAAAAAAAAAAAAAAATAATAATATATATGTATATTATCTATATAGAAATAAATTAATTCGGATGAAAATAAAATTAATTAATATGTATATATATGTATAAAAATGTTAAAGCTTAGCTTATATACATAATTTAAATTAGATTTGAATTAAATGAAAAAATGTAATTATTTATTTTGGGTTAAATGAAATAGTTATAACTATGATTATTTTTGTAAGAAAAATAAAATAATTACCTCTAATTTGAATTGGTAAAACTTGGAAGAGTAATGTAACTAAAAAAAGGGGATGTAGTGCAGCTGCCATGTGCAAACAACCTAACAATGACATTAAGCTGAACAGATCTAAAAATACCAATGTATATAACTAGGTTAGCATTAAGTTGAACAGGACTATTGCTTTTTGGATTTAAACTACTAATTAAACGGCTCGTGCAAAATCGAGCTCTGAAATAAAAAGTGTATAATATTATTAACTATCTGGTTTTATTTTGCCCTCTTGGCAAACACTACAATTACAACATTTTGATGCTAAATTTACTCAGAAAATGGATTTAAATATTTTTTCTAATGGAATTTAATTTTTCTGAACAGCTGATTGCCAAAACTCAAAATATATTCCATTTCGTTTTTCTTGGCACGAGTACGATAACTTGGCCGCCAAGATTTGATGACGGATTTTTGTAGAGGGGTCAAAAATAAGCACTTTTTACTATGGGAGGGGGGGTCTATCTCCCCCCGTTTAGGAGGTAGGGGCACTTTTAGAAAAAATGGTTTAAATTGAAAAAAATATTAAAAAACAACGGGAACACCTACAATAAAGTGCTATACTGCGTTTGAAAGCCAGAAGATTGTTCTATAATCCTGCATTTAAATTAAATTACTCATATCAATAGTTTTTGAGAAATTCGCATTTAAAGTCCAAATTTTGATACAAAAAAACGTGAAAAAAAAGTTTAGACCGGTTGTTTTCAAAATTGTGAAATGAAATTGTAAATTAGCTTATATGTGTTTCATGTATCTATCAGTTTTTAATCGAACACAAAAAACCGCATGGTTCTATGTCTTCTGGGCCCTCATCGCGTAATTTTTAAGACGATCGTCGTCCAAACGATTGTCGAACACGACGTCGTCAAAAGTTTGCTTCGTGTAAAGTTTCAATCGCATCGTTCGGTCGTGTCGTCCATCGTCCACAGTTTGAGAACATCAAGAAGCAATAAAATGTCATTTGGGCTGTCTGGTCATTGACATACTAGATATGGACTGCTAGTAGCTGATTACAGAATGGTCCAACGGATTACCAAACGACACTAGCCCTCGTGCCGACACTGACGGAAAATTTGAGTACTATGAAATGGAACCAGTGCTAAAGGGGCTAATGTGCAAATAGTCCAATTGCCAAATCTGAAAATTTCCCTTTTTAATTTTCCCTTTTTCATTTTTGTTTTCAACGTATAAATATATACTGCAACACAGTTTTCGTTGCATTTACTTGTATTATCTATTAACAAATATTATTATTGTTTGTAAAAATACTTTTATTAAAGCAATTAGTTTCACTTTTACAAATAATTTTAATTTTTATACTAGAAATCAAGAGATAAGCTAAGATCTTTTTGGCTAGAGCGAAAATATTTGCAAAAAAATTAGTTATGCAAATAAATCCTAATTTTGATTTAAATTAACAACTCACTTTAGAGAAAAAAACCAATCCTACAATTTGTATCAAATTTACAAAAAACTTTCTTTAGGTGCTTTTTATTATTCACAAATCTATCTGAATCCGGATCTGGATCTTCCTCTGAAAATAAAACGATACGGATCTTAGTGACAGCAGTGTTATAAGTCCGTCTCTTTTTATCCTTGGGTTTGTAAATTTTAAATTATGTCTTGTCTTTGTTCTTTACACTATAGCTTACACTACCTTGCCATAAAAAGCCATCTACTCGCCAGTGTAATAACTGATTTATGGATCTTTGAAATAGATCCCGATAGAAAACAGGATCCCAAATTGTTTTTGTAATTCATGTTAAAACTTAATCCAGATCCGGATCCAGATAGATTTGTGTATAATAAAACGCACCTTATCTTAAACTAGAACTTTAAGGCTAGGCGCGCACATTCAATTTTTAGTTTCTCAACTGCTTGGTTCGAGCAACTTAAAAGTTTGTGTTTTGACACAAACTAAACGATCGCCTAAAATGAGTTCGCTATTTTGTGTAACATTTAATTATATGCACCTGCGCGGACATAAAATCATTAAGTAAACCAAAATGATTCATAAAATATTTTAAAGGGGATTTTTTTTCGAGATCCCTTAGCACTATTCTCAGCCGATTATCTCTCTAACCATAGACTAGCACCGTTTCTTCAAAGCAATGTCAATAGATGTCCTTATTTTCTATGAGTAAACATTTCTGTTGGCACTAGTAGAACAAGAGATGGCGTTAAATATGTTGTTTATTTTTGCCACTAGTGTCGGCACGAGGGCTAGTTTCGATTGTATCCGTTGGACCATTTTGGTTGCAAATTTTGTATGAGAATTATACACAACTAGCAGTCCATATATAATAAGTCAATGTGT
This sequence comes from Philhelius festivus, assembly GCA_963931855.1. Classification (NCBI taxonomy): domain Eukaryota; kingdom Metazoa; phylum Arthropoda; class Insecta; order Diptera; family Syrphidae; genus Philhelius; species Philhelius festivus. Next base: position 7,027,545 of record OZ007556.1, on the reverse strand, counting down.
CTGGTTGTAATCAAACTAAAGTTTTCGTTGGAAGTGAGAGAGGGTGCGATGCATTCCTTATGTTGATTTCCTTTACACATGAGAAATCAATTTCTGTATGAAGATTTCGATTAATCGACAGATTTTACGTTCCTTCACACCAAAAAAATCGATTTTTTTTTTACAGAGATCAAAATCTTCGAATCCTTATTTGAAGATGGATTTATGTATACGAAATGCGCACAGCAAAAGAAACCAAATTATCCCGGATCGAAATCCCTAGTGTTAAATAAAGGAAATCGAAATCAGTGTCCTTCGCATTCGCATTTATTCGATAGTTTCGCTTTCATTATCATCGAAAAATAACAAATTGTAATGTAGTAACATTTTTTGTAATTAATTTAAATTACAAAAAAAAAAAACTTTCAAAAAATCCACAAAATGTATGAGACGATTGTAAAATAGCAATCGTTCAATCGCAATCGTTCAGTCGACCATATTTGACAGTTCAACAAGTTACATGAAGCTAAAGTTGAATCGTCTTAACGACATCGTCCAGACGATTCAAGTTTGTATGTGTTACACGAAGCAGTTCAATCGTTCAAACGACGTCGTCAAACTATCGTCGTCTTACGCGATGAAGGCCCTGGTTTTTGAGAAAATCGAAAATAACTAAAACTACTTTCCTACAAAATGTTTGATATTTTTTGCTTCCTTACATAAATAAATCAGTGCTAGCTTCCAACATTACAATATATAAGCAGTAAAGTATGTATGGGGGGGCATGCTGCCCCCTGCAACCCCCCTGCTTGGGCACACTATAGGATTTGGGGTAGGTGCGAGGTTGGGTGCATGCAAAGTTTCTTTTGCATTCACAGAATCTGTATTTAAAAAAATTCAAATTTATTCTATTTATCCAATGTCCACTAAATACATATAAAATACAATAAACGATCTTGAAAACCAAAACAAACTTCCGACCATGTTCACCAATACATGGCACTACTTTTCTATCGAAAATACTGCCTAGAAAGGAAATATAAGGACGACTGGGGTTCGCAAATAATAGAGTTTTTATCAGATGTAAAAAAAGTTTACCCTTGTTATACATCCTACTAATATTATAAATGTGAATGTTACGATGTATGGATGTTTGTTACTCAATAGCGCTTGAACAACTGAATGGATCTTGATAAAATTTAACACACAAAAAATTTATAGTCTGGATTACCGTATAGGCTACTTTTTTTTTATTATCAGGGGAGGGGCATTGGGTGGTCGAAGCACCCCAAAATTATTTATCTCTACTTCTATCTTCGTATTGCACTGAAATGTAGTACATATACATAAGTAGTTGCATTGAAATGCTATACTTTGGTGGTGCGGGCCCAGAGGAGGGGCATTGTTTGATTAATTTACCTAAGCAGTAACGATAAAAACACTCAAAAAAGTTTAAAAAAAAATAAAATTCTCCGAATTAAAAACAAAAAAAATTTGACAAATATTTGTGTCTTTGAATTTAAACTATTTTAAGGTAAGTTAAACTTTATGTGCCTACAGGTTTAACTACATACATTGTTATAGGATAGTTACATACGTATGTGATTTGCTCATTGTTTGTTAGTTTTTTTCAAAATATCCTTCGCTTGGCTCCATTACCTTTAAGAAAAGGACTTGATTGGATTTATTGGTTTGCTGTTTTGTTTTAAGCCAGGTACATGCATACGTTAAATAAAAATAATTCGTACGCTTTCAACTTCTCATGTTGAACAGGAGATCAGTTGTGACAGTTCTTGGCTAAGCTAAACGTGTTTATTATTTCAGTGGTAAGTCGTCTTTTTCAAATAGAGCTGTTCAACGATGACGCACAGAAGTAAAATAAACACCCAAAAACAACATTCCGTACTTCACACAAGATTTCCATTTACACAAGATTTCCAATGCAAGAAAAACTGAGCGAATCTACAGAAACTTTTAGACACACGATTTATTTTGAAAAACTTCAGTTGAAAAAAAAATTTGCTTGCGGGAGTTCCCACACGGGTAAGCTAGTGTTATATATATGTGAGGGTTTACATTTAAAAGACATCGATCCTCCCACCCTTCAGAGCGAAAATTTAGAAAGTGTTTTACCGCCAAAACATCCTCGGCTTCCCACCATAAAAGAGTAACTCAACGAACTCGACAGTTATAGTACGGACGATGGCTTTATTGACGAGACTTACACACCTTTTTAATACATTTTGACCTTTTTTAACTAACTATGACTGACTAACTCCTGACTAACTGACAAAATAACTGACCCAGATGCAATTCTACCTCCTCATGGTGCATTCTGGGTAACGCTAAATGAATTGCGGTACTGAACTAACAAAGATTCATTATGTTTATTAACATTAATCCTTAAAATGGAATCACCGTCACCACCAAAAATCAAAAAAAGCAGTTTTGGTAATTTTCGATTTTCTCAAAAACTAGAAGACATAGAACCATGCGGTTTTTTGTGTTCGATTAAAACCTGATAGATACATGGAACACATATAAGCTAACTTACAATTTCATTTCACAATTTTGAAAACAATCGGTCTAAACTTTTTTTTTCACGTTATTTTATCAAAATTTGGACTTTAAATGCGAATTTCTCAAAAACCATTGACATGAGTAATTTAATTTAAATGCAGGATTATAGAACAATTTTCTGGCTTTCAAACGCAGTATAGCACTTTATTGTAAGTGTTGTCGTTGTTTTTTAATATTTTTTTTTTTTTTTGAATTTAAACCATTTTTTCTAAAAGCGCTCCTACCTCCCATAGTAAAAAGTACTTGTTTTTGACCCCTCTACAAAAACCCGTAATCAAATCTTGGCGGCCAAGTTATCGTACTCTCCCCTTTTTCTTTTGTGTTCCGATGCAAATGCAGTTTTTTTTAATTATTAGAAAATAAATAAGTAATTAAAGTAATTAAAATTAAAGTTCCGATTTCTGATGAGAAAAATTTTTTCTGATGATATGACAGGAAAAAATTGTTTGTTTTCTGACGTAAAATTATTGGTAGATAGCTATAACCGGCCATCAGAAAAATGTTTCAGATTTCGATTGTTGCAATTTTTCTGATGGACTTTTCTGATGAGCTATAACTGGCCCCTTAGTCGTCGTATTTTTTCGTCTTACAGAATGCAGAAGGAAAGTGTTCAACGACGTTTGACATTTACAGACGACAACAAAACGAGTGACAAAAGTTGGAAACGACTTATGGAATGCAGATCGTGTCAGGTCGTATATTTCGCTGTCGTTTACGACATCGGTAATCGGGGTGAATATAAGGGTATTCATAACCCCTTGAGTGCGCGTATAATACATACAAAAAAATATGTTTTTATATTATCTTGCATCTAAATCATATTATTCAATAGTTTTTGATGTAGGTACATATTTAGTTATGATGTTAAAATATATTATTTTAAGTCTTAGAAAGTTTTGTACTTATAGACAAATAAATAAATGAAAAAATGTTTTAGATGTCAAAGGGACTTCAAAATAGGAAAATAATTTTTATTTAATGCAGAAATATTTATTTACACAATTAAAGTTCGAAAACTACTTCATTAATTGAATATATGCACTGAAAAAATCATAAAATACGAGAAGGAATTATGTATGAATAATAAACATATGTATGTACGTATTTAAAAGTAAGTAAATGTAATTAAAATGCAAACCTTAAAGCACAGACAATAATGTTGTATGTGCCTTATGGAAATTTGAAACAAATTTAAAAGTTATTGCTATAAAAACAAGTCGTTACTGTAAAATTTACTGACTTTTGTTAAAGAATTATGTGACCAAAGATTCAAATATCTCTGCTATTAAATGCGAACTAGTGATTGATAAATTTTTCCAATCTTCTGTTTTTATGATATCTCTAGCATGATTATTTATATAAATTATAGTTTGTTCTTTCAATTGAACCGCTGAATGGCGATCAGCTAAAATTAAGATTTTAACTGCGTTTTCAATGGACAATTTGTCCAACAGTTCTTCACATATATGTCTTAAATTCTCCAATTGATACTTATCAGCAGCAGAAAGAAGACGATCGGGCATTTCTTCCATTTTTAAAACATCACCTGTATAGATGTATCGTATCAATTCTTGAAGAACGTCATGATCAATATCGGTTATATCGACTCGACCCGATTTGTCCTCCTCCATTTTATGTTCGAACATTGCTGCAAAGACATCACTTCTGGCAGATAATATTGCTTTGTGAGCTGGAAATTTATGTTCACCGACCAGAAGTGTTATATCACTGAAATTTTGACTTTCAAGAAGATTACCAAAATCACCAGAAAGCTTACGACCAGGATCTTCAAATTGTCCAGCGCTTCTGCAACCGGTTAACTTGACTTTATTTCCCACAATCTGGATTTCACATAAGATTGTTAATGTATCGTTTGGCAGGAGAACGTTTGCTTCCTCAAGTAGAAGTTTTTTTTTAATTAAGTAGACGGTGTGACCATTTCCCGCTTGAAATCCATGGAGTTCCGAAATGTTCGTTTTATATGTCTTACGGTATTTAATATCTATAATAGAAAATTTGAATTTGCATAGAATTTTTAATGTATTTTCAGGCACTGATATTAATTTTAATCGGATGCCAAAGTATTCGTTTCCCATCGTGACCGGTGGTATAAAATCCAAGCACCATTTTATTTCGCCATCGCTAGGACCGCCGCCGGAAAATGTTGGTGATTCATGTGTTACATTTTGTTCAAGTAAACTGAAATTATTTAAAGCCCATGTAAAGCTGACTTCATACTTTTTTGAATAAGTGCCACCCCATTTTTTATTAAATGATGGTGCTATAATTTCTAAAAGTCGTGGTGAAGATAAACGACTGGCCGCCATTTTTGCACTCAATTATTTTGCAGCTGAAAGATAATGGTGCTGAATGCTGATCTGAAGCTGTAAGAGAAAGCATAAACTTGAAGTTTGTGTCTAGCCAATTAATTTTAATTTACAGCTGGAAGGAATATTGTTAAAATATAAAATTATGAAACAAACTCACATTTATAACTTTTTGTACAGTTAATTGCTTGTGAAAGTAAGTTTTTATTTAATATTTTAGCACCTACTTTCTACATTGAAGATTGAAGATAGAAGAAACAAGAAAGGTTTGTTCAGTAGGGATGGGAAAACCAGCCGTTTAAAACCGAAACCGGTTATTTGGTTTCAATTAACCGGTTTTCATTGGAGCTTTTTTGTCTTGGTTAAAACCGGTATTTTTTCTAAAATCCATTAGGGGGGTTCACATTTTCAAATATGTTTGACAAATCCAGTTTGATTGACTCGAATTTGAAAATGTGAACGCTTCATCAAACGGATTGTCAAACATGCTTGATAATATCAAAATAATTTGATATTTTGCTGATTTGACAAGCATATTTGAGAATTTGAACCCCTCTATTAACCGACAGAAAAAACGGTTATTTACGACACCCCAGAAATAAAAAGTTAAGCTAACGTCTTTGAAACAAGTTCTCCTATACTACGTTTATATGCAGTATCGAAAGATCGAGTTGGATTAGGGTCGGATTTTCGACCCAGGTTTTTCGTCATTTGAGTTGAGAGCTCGATTTGGAGTTGTGTTGAAATGGTGTTGAGCGATTCTGAAACATTTTGTTAAGCCAACTCCTCGACCCAGGTTTTTCGTATCATATTTCGACTCGACACCGCTGAGCGAGTGAGATCGAGTCGAACGAAGCTCATTTCAACTCAATACCCGTTTACAAAGGCTCGAAGCGTGCTTCAAGCTCGCTTCAATACCTCATATAAACGTAGTACTAGTCTCTTAAGAACTTCACTTGTGTCATTGTATATATATTTGAATAGTACTATCATGAATAGGAACGCGACTAGGCGAACCAAGCGGCACCATAATTACTAAATTAGCAGAGATGCCTATGGCAGAATTTTAACAGATAGACATTTAATACATGACAGTGACAGCAATAGGAATACTGTATATAAAATAGGAGAACAAAGGCACATACTATGTACATTGGAGTAGAATGTAGGTGTGTGTGGGGATTTGGTAGTTGTTATTTTCTGTAGGCAAATATTTTCAAGGTCAATACTTTCAATACTTTTTTGGCGATTACGTATTTTTTGGGATAGAAGAAAATTATTTCTGTGCATATTGTCGTCTGAGTTATATCTTGTTCAAAAGAGCATTTTTGGCGAAATTTAGTTAGAAATGCAGTTTTTATAAATCAAACATGCTCTTTCGAATGGCATACTCCATTTCTTTCTATCTCTTTTAGTTTTTAAGTTATGAAGAACTATTATGTTCAATAAACCACTTTATTAAACATTTGAGTTCGACTACAGCTAAACGGCTCGGCCGATTTTCTTCAAACTTGGTAGATGTTTTTTTCTTTGGAATTTTTTTCGAAATTTCATAAATATTTTTTTTCTCAAAAACTGTCCCACAGATTTAAAAAAAAAAAAAACAAAAAATTTCATTTAATTAAAGCTAGGCATTGTATATATACAATGAGCTAGGTAATGGTTGAAAAAATTTTTACAAAAAATTGTTATTTTTGGTACCCCCCTTGGGACCATTTTTTTTGTTTTCGATTTTCTCAAAAACTGTACGACGGATTTTGATAATTTTTTTTTTGCTAAAGGTCCCTAATAGTTTGAATATTATTGTGTATTCAAATTTTCAAAAAATTATTTTTTGGATTTTTAAAAAAAATTTTCAAAATTTTTTTGAAAACTCAATATTTCGAAAACCCCATGCTCGATTTTTTTCAAACTTGATGAATAAAAGTTTTTTAATATAATCTACATAATATGAGAAAAAAAATGTATTTTACCTAAAAATAACGGTATCCTCCAAGAACAAAAATTATAATTCGTGTTGTTTTCTTAAAAATATAAGCTTTTATATACAAAAATTAATAAAAAGAAACAAATTTCAGCCTCGGAACAGTTTTCGAGAAAAATGCGATTTTCGAAAAACCTTTTTTGAAAAAATATCAAGTAACTTACGAAAAAAAAAATATTTTCACGCGTATACAAATTTTCCTTTTACCAAAAAATGTTCATACTTTTTTGAAAATTTTAATATTATCAAAAGTCTTATATATTTATAATATTTTTTTTTAATTTTTGGAAAAAAAGTCATTCTTTTTGGAAAATTCGATATCTCAAAAACCGGCGCAATGTTTTTTTTCGAAATTTAATTTCCATTCGTACAGTAATAAAACTTAAAGCTAGCGCACGATTTGAGGAGATTTTACTTAAAAACAATATTTTTTTGTTCCACGCTTAAAATAAGTTTTAAGCGTTTTCGCGTTTTTCCTTTCATACGTGGATTAAAAGGCACTCCCTAGATCACGAATATGTAATTTTTAATTCTGTAGGATGAATAGTTTGGCCAGAAATCACGTTTGAAAATGTCAACTTTGAGGGGTCTACGAGGCTCCGTTTAGCCGCAAATCGCGTTTAAAGATAAAAATTCGTTTTTTGATACCAGTTTTTCAAATTTTGACATTTGACAATTTTCTCATTATCGAAATAGGCATTTTTTATAGAGATGCTTCCAATAAGTTTAAAAAACATTGCATCTCAAAGCTTTTAAAATTTTTTTTTTTAATTTTTGGAAAAAAAATTGTTTTTGAAAAATCAATGGGCCTTACCAATAATCAAATTTAGAGACGACTTTAATATTTGAGTGAAATGAACCAATATGTATTGAGCTCTATATAGTTATCCATATATGTTATGAACTTAATATTTAAGTGGACTCTAAGTTATGAACCATTTATTGCACAGAACATAAAAAATGAAATGTAACATGTATGATCAGTTATATAGAGTCCATTAAAGAATGGTAAATTTTGCGCAAATATTAAAGTCGTCTCTAAGTTTGTTTATTGGTAAGGCCCAATGTCTTGAAAAAGTTTGAGCGATCAATTTTTGAAAATATTTCCTAGAATCTTTATTATTAAAATTAATATCCCAATTTTTTTTCTAGAACAATTTTAAAGAAATTTCTTATATTTAAAATTAGTTTAATAATAAAAGGTTTTTTAAACTTTATTTGCATAAATTCTTACTTTTTATATTTATATTAACAAAATAAAAAAAAAAAAACAAAATTTTTATTTTAATGAATTAATAATTTCCAAATTTGATGAAAATTCGTAGACAAACATTAAAAGAAATGTTTGTTTGTTCAAAATTCGCAGGGCAAATATCTTATTTTTTACAAAATATATGGATAAAAACTATTTTTTGTAAAAAAAAGTTTATTTTTATTTTAAAAATTTTTCATGTTTCAAGGTAGGTAGGTATCTGATTTTTTTTAAAATATTATGTCAATAATAATTTTATTCTATTTTTTTAATTACCTAATTTAAGTTTTCTAAAATTATTTTTTTCTCGAAAAACTTATTTGATTTTTTTTTCAAAATAGCTTTATGTGAATATTTATGAATTTCTGAAATTGTTTATTATACACATAAAAAGTATTAAAAATTTTCCATGTTTTTTGCAAACAAAGTTTATATGAATTAATTTTAAAAACTGGTCTATACCTATATCAAATTTTTTGTTTATATAGGAATAGGTATTTAATTATATAAATACCTATCAACGCATAACAATAATTTTTCGTTTTTGTACCTAATCAAAATTATTATTTTAATTTCATACAATTTTCTATGGGTATGTACCTACATAGGTAGGTACTATGCAAAAGCTATTTTTTGTAATAAAAATATAGGTACGTACCTATAAGATTTTCTTAAAGAAATAGTTTTCTAACTGTGTATGTACATATCTATATTAATTACAACAAAAATACAATTGCCACTATCTAACTACCCACTGCATATAATTATTATAAAATTATTATTATAAAATTATTTTGGTTACCATAACGAAATAAAGCCAATTTGAAATTATTTAGTTTTCAAAAACGAAATAAAACCATTTGAGTTTATTAAGTTCAAATTCTTTTAGATCTTATTACAAAAGTCAATAAAATGGCAACTCCCGTAATTAATCGTATCAGAATTCAAACAAACCAGATTGCACGAGTAATAAAACAAAATTCACAAAAACTCTCATACACTCTCAATACTTTTTGCTTGTATTCATTTCGCGCCTCGCATATGCAACTTTATATACCTGCATACAATTGATTCTGACAGCAAAAAGAAACGCAGATAATATTTTCTCCCTTACCCTCATTATTGTTGTCAGAATAAATATATCTCTACCTCGTCTCTTGTTTTGCTTATATTTTCTCCTTCCACATCAACTCTGCACAGCTTAACATAGCCACACTTACGATTTTGCGGCACAATAATAAAACTTTTTTTCGTGTTCCATGAGAGTACTATAAAAATATATATACAATGAACCATGTCCGCGGAACTATTAAGATTTGATATTAAGTGGCATGAGCTAGACAAATCTCGGTGCGGTGAAGCACTAGTATAGCCAGAATTTAAAGACTTTTAAGTAACTTTATTCAATTTTTTTTCAACAGTAATATGAAAAAAAATTCAGGTTTCCAATTGACATTTTTAACTAAATCATTATAAATATAAGAAAAATAATAAATAAATAACAGAACAAATATTGACACAAAAACAAAATAAGAATTCAATCTTGGTAAATATTTTAAGGTTTTTTTCTTTAGTGTTACTATAAGATTTAAAATCTAAACTTGAATATATCAGCTCAGAAAAATAACAAATATACCTAATAGTTGATCACACAAAATTTACATTAATATCAGTCTTTAGTCAACATTTTAAAGTATTTTGTTTTTAGTTGATAAAAATTTATTGAAGCATTAAAAGAAATTCAAAAAAATACCATTGAATTGTTGAAGGGCAAATTATTTGTGTCCCTTTCAAATGTTTTTGTTTCGCTTTCCACATACAACTAAACATGGATGTTTTGCATGTTCATTTGGATTCCAAATGCACTCCTCTTCGTAGTGAAGACAATTAAAAATAACATAAGAAACCGTTCTGAGTTAAAAAAAAATTAAATTATACAAATACCAAAATCCACATAAATACTATGCCAAAATTGCAAATCAAATGACAATAATTCACATTCACAACAGCAAAACAAAACAAAAACATTCAACAGTTGAACAGAAGAAAAAAATATAAAAAATAAAATTACCCCTATCCACCTGCATACGATTCCAAAATTCCAGATCAATTCACAACAGCAAAACTACTAAAAATAAAATGCACGACTGGGTCGCACGAACTTTCTCCTATGTAGTCTATTACATAGGAGCAAGTTCGTGCGAATTTTAAAAACTAATGTTATAAGAGAAAACTGTTCATATGGATAAAATAGTTTTTTTTTTTTAATTCTTTTAGTAGTAAGAGATAAAAACAGAATGCTATGCAAATATGAATCGTTCTATTGGTTTTTTTTTTGAAAAAATAAGCTTTTATATACAAAATTTTTAAAACATTTGTAAGAAAAAAGTTGGTACGCCAACTTTAAGTTTTTATTATCGTACGAATAAAAATTAAATTTTCAAAAAAAATATTGAGCCGTTTTTGAGATATCGAATTTTCCAAAAAAAAATGACTTTTTTTTTCCAAAAAATCAAAAAATATTTTTTTTAAATATGTTTTTTAAACATTTTAGAAGCATTTCTATAAAAAATTTCATTAAAATCCGCCATGTGAGTGAGAAATTCAAAACTAGACAAAATGGTTTTATGTAATATCTTAATTTCAATTTTTTTATTAAATTAAATATCATAAGAATTTATTGAAAGAAAAATTTTTTTACCAAAATTCTAAGCGCCATTTTCGAGAAAAATACGATTTTTGAAAACCATTTTTTAACATTTGTACCTTTATTTTTAGGTAAAATATTTTTTTTCCTCACGTCTTGTATATTATATTGAGAAACTTTTATTTATTAAGTTTTAAAAAAATCTAGTATGGGGTTTACAAAATGTTGAGTTTTGAAAAAAAAAATTTGAACTTTTTTTAAAAATCCAAAAAATTCTTTTTTGAAAATTTGAATACAAAATACTATATTTATGTATAATTTTTGGGGAGCTTTAGCAAAAAAAAATTATCAATCTGTGGTACCATTTTCGAGAAAATCAAAAACAAAAAAAATTGTACCTTGGGAGGATCTCTCAATAACCATTTTTCGGAACATTTTTTTCAACCATTATTAGCTTTAACTAAATGAAATTTTTTTTGTATTTTTATTTTTTAAATCTGTCGATTCGTATAGCAGGTACCGTTATTTTTGGTCTTAAAAAAAAAAGAAAAAAAATGTGTGGTTGGGAAAAATTACAAATGATATCTACCAAGTTTCACGAAAATCGGCCATGCCGTTTAGGCTGTAGTCGAACTGACAGACAGAATTGCGAGACCCACTATTTTAGCCTTCACTATCATCGTAATGTCAACTTTGATCAAAATATCGAGTTCAATTTTTTTTCCCGAATGCATAACTTGCCTTATATTACCTATAAGTCGCAAGAAAAAACACTATTTATTAATAATAGATGTCCATAGTTTCTATTACCCCTATCACACGCCACGAACTACTTCATCGAAGCATATTGTCGATATGGTTTTTGGGTCGTGTGAAATGAATATGTGTCGACATAGCAGTGCGAACTCTAGGAATCGAAGTAGTATGCCGACATGGCGTGTGAAAAGGACCGAACTAGTTCGTCGACACAGCTTTTTATGATGTTATTCGATTTTAGTTGTTAAAATTTACAAATCGTCTGATAAAATAAGAATAAAATTTAATCTCCTTAAGCAACAATTCAATAAAGCTTTGATCAACACAAAAAAGTGGTTCTGGAGCATTAAAATTCAAATATTTTTCGATAATTTTCACTTTTCATTTAAAATTTCACAACCCTACCATTTAACAGCTGATTTTGGCATATACTTCTACATCGGCGTATTGGCGTGTAAATGCCCATACAAAAGCGAAGTATTTTGTCGATTTGGTTGATCGGTGGTGGCGTGTGTGAGGGGTATATGGCAAAAGAACCGGGTTCACCGCACTTGACAAGAGATGGCTTTGAGAATAGTTATTTACTTTTGCCACTTTTGCACCAACAGCTATACTATCGATAAGGAGTGGTTGAACCACTTTCATTTTAACTTTTGTATGGAAATATTAGGTGTGTTTTTTTTGCAAGTCCATATAGAATTGTAAAAAAAAACGACATCGGGATTTAGGAGCTTTTCTTCCACACAGCTGGAAGCACTGTGTACGCTATGACATTTGGCAGCTTATTGACGACTAGCATCAACCAATCCAAAAACTTCACTTTTGACGTCTTTGAGCAAATTATCGATAACATATAGATAATACTATTTTGGCATCACCATTTTTATCGGGTCTTAGATTAACGCTCGATAATTATCTGGTCTTAGCTAACTCTGTATAGATTTAAGTAGTTGTTGCATTTGCATGTAAAGCGCTTAGTCCCGATGTCGTTTTTTTTTACAATTCTATATGGACTTGCAAAAAAAACACACCTATTATACGACTAGCAGTCCATATATAATATGTCAATGGCTCTGGCAGTCCATGTATAATAAGTCAATGGAAATTTCTATACAAACATTTCAATGAAATGGTTCCACCTCTCCCTACCGACATTAGAGCTCTTAGTGCAAAAGTGGTAAAAATAAATATTAATTCCAGAGGCCATCTCTTGGCTCCTGGCCTGAACTACGATTTTTGCCATAGAAACTATAGCCATCTATCTCAATTTGAACTTTACATTTTAACATTATCCAAGACAAAATAATAAGAGTAATATAAAGGGTGTTCAGCGAAATTTGTGAACAATGCGAGAGCAAAGTATTTAGTTTAATGAAAACTGCTTTACGGCGGTTATTGTTTTCTAGGGCCTGAATTTCCTGGCGATTGTTGCTGTAAGGTTTTGACAGGTAACCTAATAAAAATGTAGAACCGGTTCTTCGTAAATTTATATTTATATTTTAAAATTGAAATGGCATTTTTGTCATTATATTTATCTAACTATAAGTGAACTTGCTATTATTTCATAAAAATCTCCTATCTACATAAATGTAAGTAGAACAATATGAACTTTTTAATTTATCTTTTCATGTTGAATCATCCATTTTTTACTAGATAGTTTTCATCATGATTTGAAAACAATGTTCACAATAAATTGAAATGAAAAGTTGAAATTTTTATTTGTGTTAAACAATAAGGTGTTTACAAATTGATATAAGTAATGCTCTTCTCCTGTCTATGATAAATGCTATTATGAATCTGAAATCGGCAAATAAAGCATGAAAATAGACCTCAAGTTATTATTTAATAATAAACTTAAACAATTCCCGCTCAACACCCTTTACAAACTCAATTATGTCAAAAATTGATTTATCAAATACCAAAACCACAAGTTACACTATGTTTTCCGAGTTTGCTCCAAGAGCGCTAGTTCCGTATATTTTTAGGTTGAACCATCGTGAAGTTGGGCTCTGGCAGTCCATGTATAATAAGTCAATGTTATTTTTGTATTGACCCATATTCTGAAACTCGTATTTATGACTCGTATTTGACTGTAGTAGTATTTTGGTATTCCAGGAGTCGTACATTCGACTTCACTTGTACTAATATTAGGAAACGCAAAACATCGCATACGACTATTCATATTTTATCGTTATTCCGAATCTAGTATTCGATTTACTTGAAGTCGTATTTGTGTACTTTATTACTCGTGTTCAATTTTCTAAACGAGACTTGTTTTTGAAGGGGTTTTTGTATGGTTACATACATGAAGTGTACCTGCGAAGCTTCATATATTTATGTTTGTTATGTTGTTGTTGTAATATTCAAAAATTCAGACTTGTTTTTTTTTTTATAAAAATGGGACAAAAAGTTAATGTAAGGACATTGGTACCTCTTGGCACAATGGTTAGTGCATTAAACTGTCATGCGGAAGGTCTGGAGTTCGATTCTCAGCCGCAGCAAAGTTTTTCAGGAGTGTAATGCCTCTTGCAAGGAATTGACAAATCCTCTAAGAGTATATCTCTTGTCTTGAAAATTGCTGCACATTAGCCGTTCGGAATCGGCAGAAAATTGTAGGACCCTCCATTCCTGATAACACGCAGACAGGAATGGTTGAGAATTGTAAGTCACTATAGGTCCTGGTTCACTTCGAGCTGTTGCACCACCAAATTTTTTAAAGTACATTTTTTATTGGTTTCTTTATTTGGATTCAACGTAATTAACGCGTTCATATTTAGTAAAATAATAAATCGTTCTCAATTTGAGGCATTGGTTTGTGCATTGGAAGAAAATTTGGAGGTAGCAAGGTGCCATAGGAAGAGTGGAAAACTCAAAGCAAATATTTAACAGTTTTGGGCGGATCTTTCGATAAAAATAAATAGCCTTGGGCCACCCATCCGAAATGGTCCAGCTTGTCTTAAAGTAAGAAATATTTAACAAATTGTAAAACATGCCTCTTTAGGTCTGCAATGATCAAAAGTATTTAGTTAGGGGCCAGTTATAGCTCATCAGAAAAGTCCATCAGAAAAATTAGAACAATCGAAATCTGAAACATTTTTCTGATGGCCGGTTATAGCTAACAATAATTTTACGTCAGGAAACAAACAATTTTTTCTTGTCATATCATCAGAAAAAATTTTTCTCATCAGAAAAAATTTTTCTGATGCATTCGGAACAGAAAAAAATCGGAACACAAAAGAAAAACGAAATGGAATATATTTTGAGTTTTGGCAATCAGCTGTTCAGAAAAATTAAATTCCATCAGAAAAAATATTTAAATCCATTTTCTGAGTAAATTTAGCAACAAAATGTTGTAATTCTTTTTGTAAAAATTAGTCCAAGCAAGTATTCTTCTAATTGCATTAAAATTTTACTCAAAATCGAGTTGTAATATGGTCAAATTTGGAAGACAAAATTTTTTCTGATGGACTTTTCTGATGAGCTATAACTGCCCCCTTAAAGCAGAAACTGCATCACAATAAGCAGCAATTTAAAGGCACAGGGGTGGTGAAATTACAACCATATGCTAGAGCAAATTTGAGGAGTGCATTGCTAACATTTTAAATTTAAATTGTTAATCCCCAAGGATCGAACATTGGAGTTTTTCAGCCTCCTCCTGTAGTGGACACGATAAATGCTGAAAATGAAACTGATATAGTCCAAGAATATAACGAGGATTCACAAGCCAGTAACACCACTCGTACAAACAAAAAACGAAAAGAAAAAACAAATAAAATAGAAGAAGAGCTCCTTCAAATCAATAGAGCTCATCCGAATTTTATTATAAATAAAATAATTAATTGAAAAAACAACAAATGACTTTTTCAATTCAAATTTATTGATTTTGACAATTACCTACGGGCGACAATATACATACGTTGTTTTTTTAAGCTTCTCGTACGCAACGTATACGACTTGAAGAATAACGTTTTTGATACGAAACGAGTTCGAGTTCGACTACGAGTACGAGACAAAATACGACTTTTGGAATATGGGTGATTGTTTTGTAAGTCCAGGTTAGTATCTGTTTCATTTTCCAATCTCGAAGTTTCATTTGAATTGGTAGGGGATTCTTTTGGATGATTAACTGAAGCTGAGACTGAAAATTCTTCATCTGATAATTTAGTGTGCTCGGGAATTTCTTCTAGGTTGTTGTTGCTATTAAATGTATCAAGAAATCTTACATTACGGCTGACAGTAATCCTTTTTGTTTTTTCATCGACCAATCGATACCCCATGGAATGATCATCATATCCAACAAATGTTCTTATGTCGATTTCCTTTACACACTAGGGATTTTAGGGATTTCGATCCCTTGTCAAATTTTGTCTTTTTAGTGTGCGTATTTCGTATACATGTAAATCCCTCTCCAAATACGGATTCAAAAGATTTGATCTCTGTAAAAAAAAAATCGATTTTTTTGGTGTGAAGGAACGTAAAATCTGTCGTAAAAGTCAAAATCTGACAAGGGATCGCAATCCCTAAAATCCCTAGTGTGTAAAGGAAATCGACATTAGTTTTGTTATGTCAGGTTTAACACCAATCCATTTCTCGTAAGGTGTGCTTGAAAGAGCACTAGTTGGCAATCTGTTCTGTAAGTAGTTTGCTGTCATGACTGCTTCATCCCAGAATTCATAACTTAGTTTTGCATCTAAGATCATGCATCTTGCCATTTCCAACAAAGACCTGTTCTTCCGTTCAGCTGTGCCGTTTTGCTGTGGTGTGTACGGTGCAGTATGTTGATATTCAATGCCTTCCTTTTGTAAAAACTTTAAAACTTTATTTGATGTGTATTCACCACCGTTGTCTGATCTGATTACTTTAGGTTTTGTTGAAAATTTATTTTTTATTGATTCTATGTATTGAACCATACAATCAAAAACATCAGATTTTTCTTTAAGCTAATAAACAGCAGTGTATCTATTAAAATCATCTATAAAAGTGAGAAAATATCTTTTCCACCAGGCGTTGTCGTTTGCATGGGTCCACAAACGTCACTATGAATCAGGCCTAATGGTGCAGAACTCTCGTTGCTTGACTTTGTTTTGAATGACAGACGAGTCATTTTTGCTTGTATGTATACATATTTCGCAATCCTTACACTTGTTGCAATTACCATATTTTCCAATTGTAGTCGCTTAATTGCTTCATTACTACGATGACCAAATATATGATGCCAATGATGTAGACAGTTAGATTTCTTGCTACAGTCCTCCACGTACAGTATTTTAGTTATAGATGCCTGTTGCCTTAACTTGAAAAGATTACCAACTAGATCTCTAACTGCTACCTAATATCCTTCTTTAGTTTTAATTTCACAGTTTGCATTAAAAATTAACTGAGTATCCTTTGTCTATTAACTTTCGTATTGATAGCAAACTACCTTGCAGATTTGGTAGGTAAGGAACGTCTTCAATGAATATTGTTACCTCTTTGTTGTTACTGTTCTTAGTCCATACTATATACTTTCTGCAGTCCTTCTTTAGATGCCCCTTTTTCTTGCAAAAGAAAGAACATTTAGCATTATCTACATTTACCTTGTTTGTAACTTTCATCACAGAGTTGCTGCAGATGTTGTTTTGACGAGTATATTCTTCAATCAGTTTTCTTTCAACCAAGTCCAAGGTGAGATCCGATTCATTTCTGGTTTCCAGTGCTGTTATGAGTGTGTCATATTTTTGAGGTAAGCTACTAAGCAGCATAGCGATCGTCCAATTATCTGATAGTTGATGTTCTCCTAGAGCAGTCAATTTTTCAAATAATGTTGTCATATTTTGAATGTGCTTCTCCATGTTGCAGCCTTCTTCCAGTTTTAAATTGCAAATGCTTCGCATTAGTTGCACTTTATTGCTAAGCGTTGCCTTTTCATGGTGTTCCTTGAGCTTATACCATGCTTCCCTGGATGTGTTTGCCCTTCTAACGTGAAGCAATTGACTATCCTCTACCGATAGGCCTATGAGTTCTAGCATCGCTGAACTTTTTGGTCCATTCCGCAGTGACTGGATTTGGCTGGGGTTCAACAATTGTGTCCCACAAATTGTTTCTTCTTAATAAAAGTTCCAACTTAAATTTCCAGATGTGATAATTGTTCACACCCAACTTTGCAATTGTTGCCCGTAAAGAATCAGTCATATTTTCTATAATGCTCTGGGCCTATAACCTATTGAAAATATTTTGGACCAAATGTAATTTTTCTTTTAATGAAAAAACACGTCAGCTCCTTTTGATATTTATTTTAGAATAATACACAATAATATTTTTCTTTTGATTAGATATTCAAAGAGGTTAAAACAATTAATATCTAATCAAAGTTAGAGTACATACATACATACATAACAAGTAATATATACGAATGTTAAACATAACTTCAACACATATGACTCTTCGACATTTGCAAACATCAAAAAATGTTCGTGTACTTACTTTTCTACACGAAATGTTAGGTGTGTTCAGAAGCAATTTATTAAGGAAATTCTTTTGGTACGATACTAGTTAGAAAATGTTTAAAATTAAGAATGAGTTAGTAAACTACTATAAAGTTAGCAAATCGTTAAGTAAAGATTACTGACTAAAATTTGATGGGTTCACTGGCCATGTTTTTAAAACCTTTCGAATTGGGCATACAAAAAAACTTGCCAAGTAAGCCCATCACATTTTAGTCAGTGATCATTAAATAATAAAATTTCTCTATTTCATTGTAGCTGTTTCAATATTATTCTACTTTAAATATTCGGTATTAAGCCTTCATTAAGTAAGAACTTGGCGTACTTTTAAATCTCAGTACTTTTCACGGCTGACTTGTTACACAAAGGTTTTTGTATAGAAGAACTTGGCTCTTTTTTTAACATTTATGTTTTTGGTCTGATCGTTATTTTCATAAACAGTGCTCTAGTGAAATAGCCCGTTGCATTCCTCCCCTCAAACAATTTAACCGTAATACCCGTACTTCTGGGAATGCTCATCAGTTTACCCTGGAGCCGAATTTCGGACGTACTCTCAAGTACAGATTCTCTTTTTACCCGGCTAAATATTTCCCATTCATTGCAATGTGCAGACATTCAAAACTAATGTGCACCAGTACCTTTTTCACCCTAGATATCCTACTTTCCTAATTGCTCGCACTATAAGGGTATTCATAACCCCTTGAGTGCGCTTATAATACATATTATTTATATTATCTTGCATCTAAATCATTATTCAATAGTTTTTGATGTAGGTATACATTACATACCTATTTAGTTAAGATGTTAAAATATTTTTTTTTTCGAGTCTTAGAAAGTTTTGTTCTTATAGACAAGTAAATAAATGAAAAAAATGTTTTAGATGTCAACTGGACTTCAAATAAAAAAAAAAACAATTTGTATTTAATTCAGAAATATTTATTTACAACAATTATAAGGAATCAAAGCTCGAAAACTACTTCTACTACTACTATATGCACTGAAAAAATCATAAAATACGAGAAGGAATTATGTACGAGTATGAATAATAATCATTTAGGTACGTATGTATTTAAAAGTAAGTAAATGTAATTAAAATACAAAGCTTTAAAGCACAGACAATTATGTTGTATGTATGTACATACATATGTATGTGCCTTATGGAAATTTGAAAAAAATTTAAAAGAAAAAAAAATCAAAAAATTCAGTTATTGCTATAAAAACAATACGTTTCTGTAAAATTTATTGAGTTTTGTTAAACAATAAGCATTGTGTAGCCGAAGATTCAAATATCTCTGCTATTAAATGCGATCTAGTGATTTTTAAATTTTTCCAATCATCTGTTTTTATGATATCTATAGCATGATTATTTATATAATTTACAGTTTGTTCTTTCAATTGAAACGCTGAATGGCGATCGGCTAAAATTAAGATTTTAACTGCGTTTTCAATGGACAATTTGTCCAACAGTTTTTCTTCACAGATAAGTCTTAAATTCTCCAATTGATACTTATCAGCAGCAGAAAGAAGACGATCGGGCATTTCTTCCATTTTTAAAAAATCACCTGTATAGATATATCGTATCAATTCTTGAAGAACATCATGATCAATATCGGTTATGGCAACTCGACCCGATTTGTCTTCCTCCATATTATGTTCGAACATTGCTCTAAAGACATCACTTCTGGCAGATAATATTGCTTTGTGAGCTGGAAATTCATGTTCACCGACCACAAGTGTTATATCACTGAAATTTTTACTTTCAAGAAGATAACCAAAATTATCAGAAAGCTTACGACCAGGATCTTCAAATTGTCCAGCGCTTCTGCAACCGGTTAACTTCACTTCATTTCCCACAATCTGGATTTCACATAAGATTGTTAATTTATCCCTTGGCAGGAGAACGTTTGCTTCATCAAGTAGAAGTTGCTTTTTAATTAAGTGTACGGTGAAGATACTTCCCGTTACAAATTCACAGAGTTCGGAAATCTTCGTTTGATATGTTTTACGGTATTTAATATCTATAATAGAACATTTGAATTTGCCTAGAATTTTTAATGCACTTTGAGGCATTGATATTAATCGGATGCCAAAGAATCCGTTTCCCATCGAAACCGGTGGCACAAGATCCAAGCACCATTTTATGTTGCCATTGGGACCGCCGGAAAATGGTGGTGATTCATGTGTTACACTTTGTCCAAGAAAACTGAAATTATTTAAAGCCCATGTAAAGCTGACTTCATATATTTTTGAATAAGTGCCACCCCAATTTTTAACAAATGATGGTGCTATAATTTCTGAAATTTGTGATGAAGATAAACGATTGACTGCCATTGTTGCACTCATTTATTTTGCAGCTGAAAGATAATGTTGCTGATCTGAAACTGCAAGAGAAAGCATAAACTTAAAGTTTGTGTTCAGCCAATTAATTTATAGCTGGAAGGAATATTGTTAAACCATAAAATTATGAAACAAACTCACGTTTAAAACTTTTTGTACAGCTATTTGCTTTTAAAAGTAAGTTTTTATTTAATAATTTAATATATTATTTTAGAAGTTTCTACATTGAAGATAGAACAAAGGTTTGTTTAGTAGGGATGGGAAAAACCAGCCGTTTAAAACCGAAACCGGTTATTTGGTTTCAATTAACCGGTTTTCATTGGAAATTTTTTTGCCTCGGTTAAAACCGGTGTTTTTTCTAAAATCCAACCGAAAGAAAAAAACGGTTATTTACGACACTACATAAATAAAAAGTTTAGCAAACGTTTTTGAAACAAGTTCTCCTTGTCTCATAAGAACTTCACTTGTGTACCACCTACGAAGTTATTCACCACTTCCACCCTCTCCTTAGGCTAGGTGCGCACGTTCAAATTTTAGTTGCACAAGTCTGTTTGTTTGCTTATAGAAAACAGATGAACTATTTGGTTGAATGTCCGCGCAGGTGCATATATAGCGAACTCATTTTAGGCAATCGTTTAGTTTGTGTCAAAACACAAACAGCCGTATTTATTAGAATTCGCTAAACGCGTGAATAGTTATGCAATGCATAAGGACTTATTCTTCCACTATGCAAATTCATATTTATAAAACATTTGCCTACCCTGCATAGTTATAATGAGCTTGTGTCAAATAAAGTACCAAAAAGTAAGAATCTATTGCATTTAGCCTTCATAACACTCAGCTGTTTGTCAAAAAACAAAAAAAAAATATCTTGTCTGTCTATCGAATTTAATAAACAAAATCGAAACTACCAAAAGCTAAAAGAATTCGAACAATTAACTTAATTGTTCCAAAGGATTGAGTATTCATTTTCAAAATGAAATGTCGACTATTTTTTTAGTAAAATAAAAGCATTTTTTTTCAAAAATTTGAGATTTTGTTTTAATTAGATATCCTTGTTTTCTCGAAAATCATATTTTATTAAATTTCAATTAAAACAATAGTACATACATAAGTAACATAACACTTTCACTAGAATATTTTCTTTTCTGAAAAAATCTTATCCACATTTACTACGTTTATATGAGGTATTGAAGCGAGCTTGAAGCTCGCTTCGACCCTTTGTAAACGGGTATCGAGTTGAAATGAGCTTCGTTGGACTCGATCTCACTCGCTCAGCGGTGTCGAGTCGAAATATGAGACGAAAAACCTGGGTCGAGGAGTTGGCTTAACAAAATGTATCAGAATCGCTCAACACCATTTCAACTCAACTCCAAATCGAGCTCTCAACTCAAATGACGAAAAACCTGGGTCGAAAATCCGACCCTAATCCAACTCGATCTTTCGATACTGCATATAAACGTAGTAATTCATGTTTGTATGGACACCGGGGCTGTCGTTTCATTCTTTGAGAACGCAGTACTTTAAGAAAAAAAAAGCAGTACATAGCAGCACGGCAATAAAATGAAACTTTTTTCATAAAATATTTTTTTTTATTTCAACGAAAATATACAGCCATATTTATAAACTCATTATAGTGAGTACATAAGGCTATGCAACCCTTATAATGCCACTAAACGCAAAATCGTTATTTATAAAACTTATGTGACGTTGAATAGAGGCATTATAAGCTAAACGTATTTGGAGGTTGAATAGTGCCTACATAAGCACATTTTAGTATTGAACTGTCACATTCAATTTGACATCACATTGAATTATAAAGATTATCAACAAAATAAAATGTCTTTGACTTGATGTTGAAACTAAAACTTTGTGTTATTTTTATTTATTGAAACAAAAATGTTATAGTAATATATTAAAAACAAATTGAATTGAAACTTGTTTAAAATTAAATAGATAAATATACTTGTTGGTGATCTCTCTCCACGGATCCTTCATCCGGTGTGTTAGTGTTGTGATTTTTATTTTGCATTATTATTGAATTTTATCCTCAAGAACTTGTTTGAGGAGTATTACAGCTAGGATGAAACGAATAACAATTTGATTTCCAGTATTGTGCTAGAGATAATAACATACATTGTCTGATGAATCAAAGTTAATTGTTCGAATTCTTTTAGCTTTTGCTAGTTTCGTTTTTGTTTATTAAATTCGATAGACAGACAAGATGTTTTTTTTTTGTTTTTTGACAAACAGATGAGTGTTATGCATATACTACGTTTATATGGAGAATTGAATCGGAATTGAATCAGGATTTAGCTCCATGTATACCTGGATCGGATTGAAATAGGATTTCTCGATCCGATCCCACTAAACGAGCTGAATCGAATCGAAAATATGCATGTATACCAGAATCGAGTGCATGTACAAAACCATATTGTCATTTCGATCCCATTTCAATTCGATCTCTCGATCCAGTGCCACCATATACCTGGATCGAAATCTCAATTCGGATTCGATTCGATTCCTCAATCTTCTCTTGTAACCGGGGTAATAGAGGAAATATATTAGCCGCGTTCACTTCGTAGATCGATATGGTATCTAAGATACTTTAGTATCCGATACGTTGGCGAACGACTAAAACCGGATAGGTAACATTAGGCGTGTTTTTTTTTGTAAGTCCATATATAATTGTAGAAAAAAACGACATCGGGACTAAGCGCTTTACATGTAAATGCAACAACTACTTAAATCTATACAGAGTAAGCTAAGACCAGATAATTTTCGAGAGTTAATCTCATGGACGTATTATAATATGGACTACTAGTCGTATGAAATTTCCATACAAACGCTCTGTGAATATGGTTGAACTTCTCACTACCAACATTAGAGCTGTTGGTGCAAAAGTGGTAAAAATAAATATTAATTCTAGAGGCCATATCTTGGCTCCTGGCCAGAACTACGATTTTTGCCATAGAAACTATAGCCATCTATCTCAATTTGAACTTTACATTTTAACGTTATCCAAGACAAAATAATAACAATAATATAAAGGGTGTTCAGCGAAATTTGTGAACACGCGAGACAAAGCATTTAGTTTAATGAAAACTGCTTTACGGCGGATATTGTCTTCTAGGGCCTGAATTGCTTGGCGATTGTTGCTGTAAGGTTTTGACAGGTAACCTAATAAAAAGGTAGAACCGGTTCTTCGTAAATTTATATTTATATTTTAAAATGGAAATGGCATTTTTGTCATTATATTTATCTAACTATAAGTGAGTTTACTATTATTTCAAAAAAATCTCCTATCTACATAAATGTAAGTAGAACAATATGAACTTTTTATTTTATCTTTTCATGTTGAATCGCATCCATTTTTTACTGGATAGTTTTCATCATGATTTGAACACAATGTTCACAATAAATTGAAATGAAAAGTTGAAATTTTGATTTGTGTTAAACAATAAGGTGTTTACAAATGGATATAAGTAATGGTCTTCTCCTGTCTATGATAAATGCTATTATGACTCTTAAATCGGCAAATAAAGCATGAAAATAGCCCTCAAGTTTTTATTTAATAATAAACTTAAACAATTCCCGCTCAACACCCTTTACAAACTCAATTATGTCAAAAATTGATACATCAAATACCAAAACCAAAAGTTACACTATGTTTTCCGAGTTTGCACCAAGAGCGCTAGTTCCGTATAGTTTTAAGTTGAACCATCATCGTGAATTTGGGCTCTGACAGTCCATTGACCCATTGACGTATTATAATAATAATATAATAAGTCAATGCATGGACGCATTGGACGTTCCAATTCAGAATAAAAAGAAAGGTAGGCCTAAACACTCCTGGTACAAACAAATGCAAAAACACCAGCATTTAGTTGGCCTCAGAAATGGAACAATACAAAACCGGGAGGCTTGCCGCCGATTTCTGAGGTCAACCCGGCGAACCCCACAGGCGGATCACTAGTGTGAAGCAGATACGTGGGAGAGTTATGATCCCCTCGACATCGAGATCATAACAGCGCCGAAACAAAGGAAGAAGAAGATTATTGTTTGTAAAAATACTTTTATTAAAGCAATTAGTTTCGTGTGCTTAAACTTTTACAAATAATTTTAATTTTTATACTAGAAATCAAGAGATAAGCTAAGATCTTTTTGACTAGAGCGAAAATATTTGCAAACAAATTAGTTATGCATATAAATCCTAATTTTGATTTAAATTAACAACTCACTTTAGAGAAAAACCAATCCTAAAATTTGTATCAAATTTACAGAAAACTTTCTTTCTTAAACTAGAACTGTAACAGTCTGAGAGGAATGCGTAAAACTCAAGTAAGATATATGTTGTTCGGTGGCGTTGAGGAATAAGGGAAAGATAACGTTGCAAAGTGACAAAAGTCCATTTTTTTATTTGAAATCGATTTTGCATTTTATAAAATTAAGTCTAGAATTAATGATATATTTTTATTGATGTATATTTTTCAAAGTATTGATTCTAAAAACAATTATGTTTGCTTGATAAATATAAGCATTATTTTTATCCTTATGGAAATTTAATTTGAAAAAATTAAACTTTTAAATAATGTCACTTCGTTTTTCAACCGACGATACGATTTGCCTGATCTTTTCAATTAGGGTAATATAGCTTAGTCAATTTTTCATGTTTGCATGTTGCATTTTTTCGTTGATGGACGACATTTTCTCAAAAAAGAATGCACACAATAAAATTATTGAGTAAACCAAAATGATTCATAAAATATTATAAAGGGAATTTTTTTTCGAGATCCCTTAGCATTAGCACTATTCTCAGCCGATTAATTCGCTAACCATAGAGGGCACCGTTTCTTCAAAGCAATAGATGTCCTTAGTTTCTGTTGGTACTAGTAGAACAAGAGATGGCGTTAAATATGTTGTTTATTTTTGCCACTAGTGTCGGCACGAGGGCTAGTTTCAATTGTATCCGTTAGACCATTTTGGTTGCAAGTTTTGTATGGGAATTATACCAACTAGCAGTCCATATATAAGGCGTATTTTATTGGTAATGTATACATAGTGCAGCAATGGAAGTCCGAATAAAATGCTTTTTTGACTGCATATACACTTTTACTTTAAATTTTAAAGTTGGTATGCTTTGCATTTATACCCGTGTCAAAATCAGCTGATTTGGAACAAAAGTAAAATAAATATGTAATTTCTTACAAAAATAATACAAATTGAAATGAATAAAGATCCAAAACAGAAAAGGGCTATACATAATTTCTGAGTTTCTTTTAACAAATCATCTTAATTTACTAGATATTTCAGACTCATTAAGTGAACAAAGTAAAAGGAAACGAAAACTAAAAATGAAATATATATACCTACGAATAAACAATCCACTTTTGAATAAGCTAAGGGATGCGTTGGAAAAGTATACGTTTTGATGTGGTTTATGCTGAATTAACATCACTGAAAAATTTGTTGTCAAACAATTAGAAGAATTATTAATAAAATCAAATCTCAATGGCATGTATGTACACAAAGTCAAATAAATGCTCGGTGTCAGAAAAAAATCATTTTCATGTCCTTTTTAATCGTTTGGCATCGCAGCCATCCTTCGATGAACTTCATACTCTCACGTGACAGATAGGGAACATGCACACGCATTAAGAGGGAACATTTTGACCATTGACTATTAACGTTTACCGTCTAATCGTAAATTAATATTTCAAACCACATAATTTTGGCTCTTGTGAAAATTTATCATAAAATGAACAAATATCACATCACATCATCTCGAATAATCAAAACCTGCCAACCTCACGAAAAATAAAACTTTTGCAACCAATTTGAGTGTCACTGTAATCCAGATGCTCTAAAACTTTATCAGCACTATTATGTGCACTCTTATTACTGCTTAGTTTATACGCACTATTCCTTTGTTGTTGTTTACTGTGTAAAATTTTACTGCGCTGCCTATACAATTCCCAATAAAAAACGACTTAAGTCAATGGTTTTTGCACACCTAGACGTTCTTCCTGAAGACACTCTATAAACTACCATAAATGGTTCAACTAATAAGACTTTGAATCGTATAAGGTTTGGTTCTGGATGAATTTTCTTTCTTTATTAATTTAGCTATATTTAAAAAAAATGTTTTCTAGATGGCATTGGTCAGTTGGATGGAACTTTACCAAAACTTATCCCCAGCGATGAGAATCAAGTCAAGCCAAATTGCAGCCCTTATTGTAATCATTATAATGTAAACGATGAGATTAATGTTGTATTTGGAATATTTTTATATTTATTATAATCTTTAATTTAATTTATAATAATCTGTTTTTGGTCCCAAGGAATAAATAAAAAAAAATACCCTTCAAACAATAGCAGGTTTTTTGATTAAAAAAAATCCATACGACTGCTACAAAGATGGTTAATAACTCTCTGAAATCTCTTTTTGATTCTTTAAATACTCCTGTTTCCAATTTGTTTGTTCCGAAGCAATAATTCAAACAATTATGCTCTAACCAATTATAGGTTGCTCAATAAAAAACACATACAATTCAAAGAGGTACTTACCCCGGTTACAAGAGAAGATTGAGGAATCGAATCGAATCCGAATAGAGATTTCGATCCAGGTATATGGTGGCACTGGATCGAGAGATCGAATTGAAATGGGATCGAAATGACAATATGGTAATGTACATGCACTCGATTCTTCGATTCCTCGATTCTGGTATACATGCATATTTTCGATTCGATTCAGCTCGTTTAGTGGGATCGGATCGAGAAATCCTATTTCAATCCGATCCAGGTATACATGGAGCTAAATCCTGATTCAATTCCGATTCAATTCTCCATATAAACGTAGTAATTGGTGTTTCTTTTTGGAACCGCTAGCTCTACAAAGTAGGTTGGTACCTTTTTGGAATCTGCTTTCAATTCTTAAAAAAGCTGTATCAAACCTTTTTCCTCCGAAGCAATAATTCAAAATATTACTCTTGAGTTGACCTGAAATGTATGCAAAATACAAACGATTTTTGCCAAATGAATTCCTACGTTGTCTTTTTTTTTACTTGTGTTGTTATGAGCGCATATTTCGAGATCTATTAAATAGTTTTGTTTTAATTTTTTTTAATTTTAATAATAAATATTTAAAATTTACAAATAATAAAAAGACGTCGAATTATTAAGCTGACCACCATCTGTCATCTTCAATTGGAGTAAAAAAAACTGTTATACAATGTAGAAAATGCGCTATCCAGTGTATTATACAGATAAGCGGCTTTTGTTTAGTATGCGAATGAAACAAACCTTTTAACATTTTAACAGTTTGAGCACCAGCGTTTGCGTTTGACATTGAAAATTCAGTCTAATTATTTTCGTATATCATAAAAATTGATTAATTAATTTAATTCCTCTGTTTATCTTTTTAACTCCGTCTCCATATCTTGCATAAGAAACAATGTCAATCTACAAGGATTTGCCGGATGTAAGTTAGTGCTGTTTATAGACCATAATCACCCTGCTACATTTCTATTTTTTTCTTTAAAGGAACACCCCCGGAAGCTGATTCCAGAATTATGTCGCCAATTCTATAATTTGGGATGGGTCACTGGTACTGGTGGGGGTATCAGTATGAAACTGGAGTAAGTCATGTGCACGATAACGTTTAATTTTTGCTTGTATTTGTTTTTATTTTAATGGCCGATAGTCATGAAATCTACATAGCCCCTTCCGGCGTCCAAAAAGAACGAATTCAACCCGAGGATCTGTTCGTCCAAGACATCGATGGAAAGGACATTCAATTGCCCCCTGAATACAAAAAGTGAGTAAGAAATGGAGCCCTATATCTCTGGTTATGGAATAAGGAAAACTTCTCTAGGTTAACTAAGAGCCAGTGTACTCCGTTGTTCATGCTGTCCTACCGGCACCGGGCCGCAGAGGCAGTTATACACACCCATTCGCAACATGCTGTCATGGCCACCCTCCTCTGGCCCGGCGATGAATTCCGATGCACACACTTAGAAATGATTAAGGTATAGTCCATCGTTTTTGAGTTCTTAGTGTTTTTTGTATGGAGATTGTTGTGTTTTTAAGGGAATCTATGATGAGGAGAAGATGCGTCACCTGCGCTACGATGAGCAACTAGTCGTTCCAATCATCGACAACACACCCCACGAAAAGGACCTCGCTGATTCGATGTATGCGGCAATGATGAAGTATCCCGGGTGTAGTGCCATATTGGTCCGACGTCACGGTGTCTACGTGTGGGGCAACAGTTGGCAAAAGGCCAAAACCATGTGGGTTGTTTTTCTCTAGATAGTTTTATCGGAAATTTATCTCGATTTTATGTTTGTTTTGGTTCCCTGTTTATATTTGATTTTATTTTCAGGGCCGAATGCTACGATTATTTGTTTTCAGTTGCCGTCGAGATGAGGAAGTGTGGTCTTGATCCTGAGAAAATTAATTTGTAAACGTGACACGGTGAATTTGCTGTGATTTCTTTCTTTAAAACTTTAACTTAATTTCTTTGAAAAGTTGACAAAAACTTGTTTAAATATTTGTTGTTTATGAATATAACTGCAAGTGGAAATGCATTTATATTGTATAGTAGAGTCTATATCTAAATTTAAATTCATGGTATGTTGACTGTTGTTTCCGTTTAAACTTCTCGTGTTGCACAACTTGTTTAACTCGTTCTAGTTATTTTGTAAAAAAAATATACAAATTTTCTTCAGTGATGTCTGTTTTGATGTTAAATCATTTTCGTGTATATAATTTTTTGTTTTTACTAATTGCCGCCTGGAAGCAGATTTCGTGTCTGTTTGCATCTACAGTCTGTTAAGTTTTAAAAAAAATAATAAAGCAAAATTTCTTGACAATATTTAAAGTATGGGTCCAGTAATTCTGTGGTTGTTTTATCTTTCTTTTAAGTTTATGTGTAGAGCAAGTATATATTGTCTACATTTAAAAATAAATATCGAGGCTTAAATCAAAATATAACGATGATGCTGAAGTTAGAAAAAGTGGTATTCATCATAACTTCCCAAAATGATTTTACTCATATGAGAGCGCAGTCTTTAATTGATAAAATAATAAATTATGAACCGAATTTAATGAAATTGTTATCATAATAAACTTCCGCCCACTAAATTTAGAAAAGTATTCTGATTGCCAAATACTATAAAAATAACTTTTTTTCACTTATTTACTTCGCTTCAACTGAATAAACCCTTTTCCTGAGGTACGAACATTGCACATTAATGGATCAGTTGATGCTAAATGTTTTTTATGTTTTTACCATTGTTTTTTCTCCGGCTCACTTGCAATTTGTCCATAAAGAAACATGCTGATTTTTTTCCGTCAAAGAATACATAGATACAAATCTTGATATGTATTTGAAATATCAATTAATGGAATAAAATGAAATAAGTTTTTCTTAAAATAGTGTTGTATGGGTTGGGTACTAAGCTACCACCGAGGTTAAAAATTCGAAGAACTGGAAAGAACTCACAAAATTGAGGCCGGCCCAACCACTTCTTGGGACCATGATCGTTATATGAACTGTATCAGCTTAAGTAGGAACAATCTACGAAGAGTAACGGGACTCCTCGACTTCAACGAAGCTCATTTCAATTTAACACAGGAATACCAACGGTCAAAGCGAGCTTTATTTCAAACATGTAAACGCACTGGCGCAAAATTTAAAACCTGCTCTAAATCAATTTTAGAATGGGAGTCGACTCTAAATATTGTATATAAAACGAAAACTGACTTTTCGTCAATTTTAAAGGACATAAACTATACTTTAAGGCTGGCCGCGCACTGGCGACTGTGATCGAAATCAAATAGTTTAATCACCAGTTGATAGAGTACCGCGCACTGGCAACTCTTTACTCACGTTCACACTCTTTCTCTCTTGCACTTATATAAAACAGCTCAACTGTTGCGAATTAATTTAAGGCAATCGTTTAGTTTGTGTCAAAACACAAACTTTTCAGTTGCTCGAATCGAGTTGCTCTAAGTGCGCGGTGTCCCATATAAGCCCATATGTTTTGCGAAATTAAAAATTGAATGTGCGCGTGGCCTAACGTTAAAGAGCTCGTCTTACTTTAACAGCAGCGAATAGCTAGTTTATCTTTTAAAAGTATACTTTATCCATATTGACAATGGTCATTTCATACCAAAGCAAATCGAAGTAAAAATGTTTACTTGATGCTTTATTCGATTTTTTAAAAGATGTGCTTTGTAAATATACTGAATCACTGAATATTATAAATTAGAAACAATCGTATGAAAGTGCTCTACGATTAACAAATCTGTACATACAAATGTACATATCTTATGTATGCATGCCGAGACGAGTATAGCCCAATGAATTTGCATTTGCAACAACAAAATTGAGTTTGTATGCTGTAAATTAGCGATATATACTTCATTTCGATCTAAAATAATGTAAATAACTTATAAACAATCAAAATCTGTACCAAGTAGTATATAAAATGTACTTTTTTCGGCGAAAAATTATTTGGTTTGAAGTTATCTGTTTTCTTTATTTTTGTTTATGTTTGTTAAGTTAAGTTTGAGTTATGTATCCGTCAAACTAAGGGTTGTTCTGTTGGTTAGGTTCTGTTGTAAAACCCACATTAGTTAGAAGAGTTGTCTAACGTGCAATAATTTTGTATGTAGACTTTCCTTTAAATTTGACAGATGTTTGTTACTTTGTTATCGTTTTAAAATCTGTTACAAAATCATCGCGTCGTAGAAGTTTGGAATGCCATTTAAAAAACGAGACGACAAAGAAAACGAGAGACGTCGAAAAAACGAGACGACATCGGTAATTGGGGTGAATAATTGATAGCGTTATGCAGTGCCGGATTAAGCCAGCGCGGGGCCTGTAGCAAATTCTATTAAGAGGCCCTTAGACTATTTTAGGTTAGGTACTTATCAAGTTTATGGTATTAAATAAAACAAAACTTTTCTTGATTTAATTTGGGAAAATTTATAAATAATGCTGTTGATATCGACTTCTCGGAGTAAATCATGTTCAAAATTCATTAAAGTGAGGTGATTAAGACGTTGTTGGCTCAATTCATTTTTAACACGTTTTATTGTTGAGAAAGATCGTTCACCACTGCAGTTGGTGATCATGAGAGACAAATAAATGCGCAAAGCAATTTTAACGTTCGGGAAACAAGATTGTAAAAAGTTATTTATCAACAGCTTGTAAACCTGCATTTCCAGAGCCTCAAGATTCCTGCTGTCAATAATACCAGCCACATCAGAATTGAGCATTGAAGCGAACTGCACTAATTCGTTGCTCAGACTGTCCTCCATCTTGTAATGAACCGTGGAATGAGTTTTTGCTATTCCTTGGGTAAGCCGCGTCTGGCACATTTCTCCCTGCTAGCTCAGCATATGGAGTGGGTTTTGGCGGCTACCATTATCTAGTTCACACAAATAAAATTCGTGCCAGAATGAAAGATATATACGAAAAAACAATAACATAACAAAAGAAAAAAAAATAATAACATTATTTGTGTTCTAATCAGCACGTCTGAACGATCACTTACGTCTGGTGTTGTGACGTTGGCTAGCCCACATCCTATAGTGGTAAGAAGAACCACCTCCGTGCAATGTTCTAGCCGAATTATGAACATTGCCCCTCATTTTGCTAAAAGGAACACTCACTCACTCACCACAAACCTGTGTCTCCTTACTGTTCATCTCCACCTTTGTTGCTCTCTCATCTCATTATTACTGCTAAACTCTCATGATTAAAACGAAATGAATTCCAATAAACAAATAATCTCTTTAATTTTCATTTAAAGATCTAGCTATCGCTTATGGAAAAGGAGCAAATTGATAAATAAAATTAAACATTGAAATTATCTATAAATTCATGTTTGTTTTAACCTTCAATTCATTGTAACTTAAGAGAAAGAGTTTATTTAAAGAGGAAAACAAAATATACTGGTGAATGACTTAAGTTTTGGTACTTACGATGAAAAGATTGCAGCATCCTGGATCATGTGCGCACATCCCCCCCGATGATCTGCTCTGACGACGTATTTAACCAATTAATTCAAGCTAAACTTTTTCTCTTATCTCGTATGTTCACTATCTTTGAAGATTAAAGCTTATGAAATATGTATATAAACTACTGAATTATGTAACTATAATAAGTATAAAATTAAATTATCAAATTAAAATATTGAAAAAGTTAATAAAAAAAAAAAATTAAAGGTTAGGTTGATTTCCGTTTGGTATAAGGTTCAAGAATCTATTCTTACACTGCTGGGGCTCCTCCGATGGACGAATAGTATTTGGTTGTTGTTGTCGTTTTGTATTGGGTTGCGCACAAGATAAAAGAATGTAATTGATAGTGCTAATGACCGATAAATTGATCTGGAACAGCCTGTTGACTGGGTTCTGTTTGGAAGCGCAGGTACTGACTTTGCAGTAGTCCTAATTATTTAGAGCAAGTCTGCTCACTATAGCTGCGGTCCTAGTAGTGTTCGAATTTCGTAGATTCTGTTGGTAAATTTGAGGTTCCCAAAATGTTGGTACTCGGCAGATGTTGTCCCGATTAGCGGAAGTGTGTGCTGGCGCCTTACAGCCTTAGAGGGTTTTATTACGTCACCGGTATTACACACGTGTGTCGCTTCGAGAAATTGATGCAATTAGCAAACAAATATTTATTAACGCCACGCACCAGAACTTGGAAGCTGTGGCTAAAGTTTGTTGGTGCTGTTTTAAAAGAACAATACCTATATTTTTTTGCTTTCTAGACATTTAGTTTGGGTACTTACACGTGGCAGGGTGAAATAAAAATTTGACTTGGTTATCGTTTCGCTTGGACTGAATCGAGTTGTGTCTCTCTAATATTATTGTTTTAAATAATTGATTTAAATAAATTTTAAATAATTGACTTAAAATTTACAATATCACAACAATCTTTGAAAATTTACCCACTATGTAATTGTAATTTACTATGGCAAAAATGTCGACGGAGACCACAACTTTGCTCGATGACGGCGGCAGCGAAAAAGAAGGTTGCAAAATTGACATTCGACCGTGGGCGGATGTCGAAATAGTTTTTTTTTTTTTGTTTTTTCGGACTAACATCTGTTCAATGTCAATGAATGTCCGACTGGAAAATGTTAGCGAGGCACTATATGAGTCAATATCTACGCAATGTATGAAATTAATTTATTTTGCTACTATATTTTTGTAGTTGATAAATTACAACACATGACAAAACCGTATATTTCGAAGCACAATAGTGAGAGAAAGATATGGAAAGATATTTTATAATGTTCGGGTTATTCGGAATATATGTTTTGTTTTCATGTTTTCAATTTTATGGTTTTAAATCCTTGGCATGGAAGGTTCCAACTAGTTTTCCGTTCATATTTTCTACTTCATATAAAGCATTTCCAATTGGTCTGACAATCCGACACGTAACGAATTTAGGACAGAGTTTTGCGTTCAAGTCTTTTGAAGCATCACTCTGCACAAAATTTCTTCTAAACAATTCTTGGCCTGGATTAAACTTTTTTACGGAAGATCTGAGGTTATAGACTTTGGAATGTTTCTCAAAGGCAGTTTTCAAATGGTTTTGCAGGTTATCTCTGATCAACACTATGCGATCATTTTTCTTCACTGACATAAATTCTTCGTCATTAAGTATATTGAGTTTTCGCATAAGAGTATACATATCGGCATGTGTGATCATTTGGTTTCCAAATAATGCAAAATAAGGAGATACTCCAATTGACTGGTGTACAGAAGTACACAATGCTTGTTGGATATCTGGGATATGTTTGTCCCATTCACGGTGATCGTTTTTCAGATACGAACGAACACCAGAGAGAATCGATTGATTCACGCGCTCAGAAGCATTTGATTGGGGTGAATAAAAGGCAGTTTTAAGATGTCGTATACCATGATTTTCGAGATGGCGCTTGAATTGGCTTGAAACAAACTGTTTCCCATTATCGGAGTGCACATATTCTGGGACTCCAAATATGCTATAAACCGATTGTTCCAAAAAATTTATGACTGTCTGGGAATTTGCTTTTGGCATTGGCTTCAATAACACAAACTTTGTTAGGTGATCAACTAAAACAAAAAGGTATAGATTTCCTCTCTTTGATCGTACGTATGGACCCATGAAGTCTATGTAAATTTTTTGAAACGGCCTTTCAAAGGTTTTTAAGGTCGTCATCGGTGGCTTGATTGTCTTACCCATGCGCTTGCTCTCTTTACATACAGTGCAATTGTTAATGAAATTCTTAACGTCTTTTGCCATTTTGGGCCAGAAATATGTTTGCCTAAGCCTTTCTAATGTTTTGGCAATACCACCGTGTGCACAATTAGAAGGAACATGGGCAGATGATACAAGTCTGCTTGTAAGTCCATTAGGTACCCACAATCGCCACTGGTAATCTGTTCTATCTACATCGGCATCTGACTGAAAGGTTTTTTGAAAATCAAATTTTCATTTATTTTTAAATCAGGATAATTGTCGGTATTTTCTTGAATATTTTGTATAAGGGATAAATAGTCTTTATCTTGAAAATGCTCAGATTTCAGGTCGATCGACATTATGTTTCCATCAGCAATTTCTAGGCTTTCTATGAATGCTCTAGATAGGGCATCTGGTACCACATTTGCAGATCCTTTCCTGTGCTCGATCACGAAGTCATAGGCCTGTAGTTTTAAGGACCATCTTGCCAATCGGCCACTCAGGTCTTTCAACTCCATCAGCCATTTCAGGCTTGAATGATCCGTTATCATTCGAAAATGGAAGCCTTCGATATACGGCCTGAACTTGCCGATTGCAAGAACTGCTGCAAGGCACTCCTTTTCCGTAACGGTACAGTTAACCTGACTCGCACTTAGTTTTTGAGAATAAAAAGCAATAGGTTGCTCTTCACCTTCATCATTCATTTGAAATAAAACTGCCCCAACACCTTGATTGGAGGCATCGCACTGTATAGAGAACATTTTTGAATAGTCGGGATTATTTAAAACAGGAGCGGACGATAACACCGCTTTAAGTTTATTAAAAGCCTGAATAGCTTCGGAAGTCATCTCAAACTTTTTATTGCTCTTTTTTAAAGTGTCGGTGATTGGGGCTGCTAAACTGGCAAAGTTTTTTATGAACCTGCGGTACCAGCCGCACATTCCCAGAAATCGTCGCACCTGTTTCACACTTTTAGGCAATGGAAAATCTGATATTCCCTGTACTTTATCAGGATCTGGTTTCATATGTCCGTTTCCAACGATATATCCCAAAAATTTTAACTGACGGAAGCAGAATTTAGACTTTTCCACATTTATTGTTAAGTTTGCACTTTTAAGGCCTTTAGAAACAGTTTCTAACCGACGCAAGTGAGTTTCAAAATCACCTGATATGACCAATAGATCATCCATGTAAACAAACACAAATTCTCTCAAAGCTGAAGGAATAACCTTATCCATAACGCGGCACATTCTTGCTGGGGCGTTGCAAGTTCCAAATGGCATGACTGTAAATTGCATGAGTGGCCTTCCAGGAACTGTGAATGCGGTCTTTTCACGTGATTTAGGATCAAGGGGAATTTGCCAATACGCATCCTTAAGATCAATGCTCGATATGAAATAGGTGTCTCCCAAACGGCTTAACACCGCATCAATGTGATGTATTGGGTTCGCATCTTTTTTCGTCAGAGCATTGACCTTCCTATAATCTATGCATAGGCGGTTTTTTCCCGGTTTTCTCACTAAAACTACTGGAGATGACCAAGGACTCTGGCTTTCTTCTATTACCCCTAGAGACATCATACGATCAATTTCTTCATTAATGAGAGACTGAATAACTGGGGAAACCGGGTAATATCGTTGTTTCACAGGATTGGCATCGCCTGTGTCTATAACATGGACATCAACATTTGTTTTTCCCAGTCCCAGTTTTGAGAAAGAAGGAAATTTGTTCACAACTGTGCTTAAAGCATCTCGTTGCTCTTGAGAAAAATCGTGCTGTTCGGGATCCGAGCTCATGGAATCATCACATATAATTTCTTCAACAAGGCTGGGAGCTATTTGAAAGGTCAACCAAAAATCGATCCCCAGATATAAAGGTTGCGTTAGAGAAGGCACTAGATAAAATCCTAAAGTCTGTGTTTTGTTTTTGTATTTAATTGGAACATTAACCCTCCCTATGATTTTCTGACAAGTACCATCAGCAGTTCTTATACCAGACTTTAGTACAGTGATTTTGAATTGATTGCGTCGTATGAAGTCTTCGCAGCCCTTACCGAGACATGAGATGGAAGCGCCACTGTCTAAAAGACCTTTCACATCTTCATTGCCTATTCGAACAACAGCATATGGACGACGATCTATTTCGGTTGTGATGTGTGAAGATTCTAACAACCGCCTGTAGATTTGCCTCTTCCTTTTTCTGTGTGTAGATTTACCTTTTAGTGAGCTCAGTTCTTCGATTGAGAATATTTTTGCACGCAGTTCATTGTACCTTTTCAGCCTTTCTTCATAGGTTTTATATGGTACTTTATTGCTTAGCATATCTGTCAGAGAAGTGGCTGATTGATTAGAGGGGCAAGGTAAGTCCCCTGTATCTGTGCTTACATTGAATGATTTTGGGCCGGGTTGGTCTGGGTTGAGCGAGATTCCCCGGTGATCTTCTCGCTCGATTTTATGTTTCCCGAATTCGGGTTGCAATTTGGGCACTGAGGTGTTGTGTAGCCTTCCAAACCACATCGGTAGCAAAATAATTTTCTAACAGATGCTGGACAAACTATGAATGAATGCCCTTCCTTCTTACAATTAAAACATTTGCGAGTCCGATTAGCCAAGGTTTTGTTATCAAGAGCATTGATGTCAATTCCGGAGAGATTTAATCCTTCAGAATCATCTAATTCATTGACATTTCTTTGTGGTATGAACTGGCCATAGCGAATCCGAGGTGGATCTCTTGACATCAACATTTTTTCGGTTTTCCTACACTCTTCACGCAAATGCTCCAATGTGAAAATAGTCATTGGGTAAACGTACTGATTTAGTTTTTGATTAACATTGCCTTTAATAATATTAAGAAGATCAGGCTCTCGAATCTGTTCTCTTAGACGGTTTCGAAAACCTAACATGGCATTAAAATAGTCATCAAATGATTCATTAAGCATTTGTTTCCGTTCCATCATACGTTTAATGATTTCAAAATCTGTCTCGTGACAGCGAAATTGATGCAACAGAGCACCGCGAAGTTCATTCCAACCAGATCTAGGGCTTTCCCGAAGGTACTGCCAGAACCAATTCTGCGCATTCCCAGCTAAAAGGAGGTGAAAGTTCCGAATTACGTCTAACCATGGCATATTGTGGTTGTCCTTTAGTGTTTCCACTCGAAAGATAAAATCTTCAATGGATATGGATTTATCTGTGCCATCGAACTTCAGACCCCATCGATCGAGATCTAATTTTCGGCCGAGATCATTAAAATATAATCTATTTCCGTGTAGGAATTGATCAGGTGGGATTGGCAAGGTATATCCATCGTTTTTCGAAGTGTTTGAAGTATTTAGATTTGATCCTGGCAACTGTCTATTTGACGTTTGCGGAGGAATATTCAATTGATTTTGCTGTTGTTGGGGATTTACTGCACTAACATTATTGTCTAATTGATGGTTTGGTCTTGATTCTAGATAATCAAGATTATAGGAACTTGTTTTGTTTTGACGGGAATTAGGTTGTTTGTGTTTTGTTTTCCTCGCAATGCCTTCCTGCTGGTTAGAAATATATTCTTTTTGAAAAACATCCCTAATAGTTGTCAATACTGATTGTTCAATATTTTTGACCGTGGTTTCTAATGAAGACATAAGTTCAATATGCATGGAATTAAGACTTTGCTTTACACATTTATGAACATATATTTTTAACGGTTCATCTATTGGGAGTTGGTTACTATTATTGGATTGAGCATCAGTATTGAAAGGTGGATTTATCAAGTTTTCCCTATCTAATAAATTGGAAAGTTGATCAACATTATTTCCAGGTTCGGATTCAATGTTAAAATCACGTACAGACTCAACGGGATCTTGAATATTAGAATTCTTATTTAGAACCGTCTCTAATAAGGACCCTTCAGAATTTTTCCCAACAGGTGTGTGCTGTACTCTCTGTCTTGATATTATAGGAGAGACTATACTATCCTGTATTAAACTTGAGTCTAGGTTTTTCCTACCTCGTTTACCCACAGAACCCTTGGGTTTCTCTTTAGGCAAAGCTCCTTGTGACATTGTATATGAATTGATTGATACCAATTAAAAAAACAAAATCTGATATTATCTCAAAACTTAGTTCTCCAAAAAGAATCCGTCTAAATCTCGCCTCGATATAAAATAAAATGTCAAAAATCAACAAATTTATAAATTTCCAAAAGTTACACAAAAATAAAAAGAAATGTTTTTCAAGAGAAAAACAAATAAGTTTTGACAAAAAGGTAATGCTGATATTCAATTTAAATATATATATAAGTATATACTTTTCTTAATTCAACTATTTAATTAAGCAAAAAGTATTAAATTATACGATGTAATTATAAAAAATAATATTTTAAGGAAATATATTACTAATAAAGTATACGAATTTAAACTCAAAATCAAATATTCATAAATTAATTCGATGAGGTTGTAACTACGGTGGAAATGAACTATGAAACACACGCATGTGTAGAGTGTAAACTGACAGTGCTGATTGATGTTATTGTTTTGGTAAATGTTGCGAAATTAATTTATACAAAAGTATAATGCTTATTCTCTGCAACAAAAATTTAACTTCGGTTCTAGGTCGATTGCTCAAATGTTATTATTGCGAAAGCACTTAAAACTTTCTATTTTGTCCTTCACTGCAAAAAATAAATTCTCAATAACAGACTCAGAAAAAAAAAAGTCAAACAAAAAAAAACAAATAATAAGCTCTGATAATAATTAAGAATTTCTTAATACTCAAATCGGCTATACTATTAAGAGAATGAAAAACAGTTACTCGCTCTGATTGGTATATACAAAGATGAGAATACTATAGAGTGTATACAAACTTTGTATATACACTCTATAGTATTCTCATGAAACCTTATTTTAAGAGGACATCTATCGTCGGCACATTTACTATTTCAGATTATTTCAGAGTGCAAAACTATTCAAAATTTTAAATAAATGGCGGTTATAAAATAAAGGGGATCAAAAAAGGACTTTTTCTTGTGTGGATGATTTTTGTTTATCTTTCTATACCTTTGTGTATAGATATTCAATACGTGGTGTCTGGTAAGAAGTGAGACGTGAGGGATGAGAGATTGCTTTAGTTTTGTTTTTGTAAATTTGGTTATGAAGATTTTTTTGTTGAGGTTCTTGACCTACCTTTTATTATGTGTATGTTTTTGTTGTTTTCTTTTGGTAGCTGGTGTTTGATGATTTTTTTCAGTTGTGAAGAAAATCTTATTTTAGCTTTCAGTATTTTATTAGGTAGGTATACTATTGTTTTTTTTTTTTGCTTTGTACGCGTGCGTATGTAGGTATTTACTTGGAGGATGGGGTTATCATTCATCGCGTTCTCGATGGCAAGGATTTTTTTTAGTTATCTGAGAATTTGTGTAGGTCAGAAAAATATATCAAGCAAGGTTTCAAATAAGAGTTTTGTTTGAAGGATTTCTCTGTTTTCATTTAAGGGTGAAGAATACCTATATGTTTAGGTATTTTTGTAATTTTTGTGATGAAATGGTAGACTTGTTGGCCTCTAAATGTACATTTTTACGTGTGACATACATAGGTAGGTAGGTAGGTACAATATGGCATTTTATGCATTTGTAAACAAAATCGAAGTCGATATTTTAATCAGTCTTAAGACTACGACTTTTACTTGGAACTTATTAGTACTTTGTATAAAGTAAGTTACACATTCGTAAAAAATCGAACTAGAATTTTGATCAAAGTTGATATTACGATGATAGCAAAGACGAAAAAAGTGGGTCTTGTAATTCTGTGTCTATTCGACTACAGCCTAAGCGGCTCGGGCGATTTTCTTGAAGCATCGTAGCCGTAGGTAGGTATACCTATATACCTACTATTTTTAAAATTGTCAATTTTTTTAATTTTTAAATAACGATTTGAGAAATTTGGAATTAGGTACTTTGATATATTGTTTGTTGTGAATAAATTGTCTGTATAATGCTAAGGCTGTTTTAGTATGAAACAAAGTTAAAAACGTTGAATGTTGCAAATTTTGTTCGAATATAATCTACCCTTTTATTACAGTTAAAATCATCGTATTACCTATTTTATTCTGTTAGTATAGTGTTAACTTCAT
The DNA here is from genome assembly GCA_963931855.1 of Philhelius festivus. Lineage (NCBI taxonomy): Eukaryota > Metazoa > Arthropoda > Insecta > Diptera > Syrphidae > Philhelius > Philhelius festivus. The sequence goes on along the minus strand of OZ007556.1, from coordinate 6,986,846 downwards.
AAGACTCTTTGGGCCTTACCAATAAACAAATTTAGAGACGACTTTAATATCTGAGCAAAATTAACCATTATTTAATGGACTCTATATAACTGACCATACACCTTACATGTTACATTTTATTTTTTTAGTTCCGTATAATAAATGGTTCATAATTTAGAGTCCAATTAAATATTAAGTTCACAACATGTATGGCTAACTATATAGAGCTCATTACATATTGGTTCATTTCACTCAAATATTAAAGTCGTCTCTAAATTTGATTATTGGTAAGGCCCTTTGACATTTAGTGGTTAAAAGGTTTGTTTAATTACTTTTTTTTTCACGAACTGCCATTAATGAAACTACTTTTAAGTTAGCAAATTGTTAAATAGTATTATAACCTACTAATACCGTAATACATACCTACTAAGCTGTTTAAAATTTTGCGCCATTCTTTCTTTTAAACATAGCTACGTACCTACCTATCTACTTATTAAAAAGGTACCTATAATATTTAAATACCTGCTTAACAACATACCTACATACATAATTATAAGATTATAAAGAATTAAAGATGCTTCGATTTGTCCTTAAAACTTGTCTACTTTTTTTGACATGACACCAAGAAAGCTAAGAAAAACATTTATCTTTGTTTTTAATCCACCAAAACAGTGAAAAACTAGCATATACCTACCTAAATAATAAAATTCTCTGCGACAATCAAAATCATGTCAAGATCACCAAAAAAGCAAGGACAAAATATCCGAAAAGATACCTTTTCCATATCCTTGCATTTGTCCTACATTTAGCGATTTGTAAATTCAACCCAAAAATCCAAAGAAAACATTCTACCCAAAATTGCAAGGCAAAATACGTAAAACTCACAATACACACTTATAGATAATCAAATGCGTACAAACCTACTATACATATTAGGCTCGCATTCATTCTTACACCTGCATCCATTAGCTAAAGAAAACGAAACAAAATATTTGTGAAATAATCAAAGAAAACCAACCACCAAGATCATCCCCTTACGTCGCGCACGCCGCAGCCATCCACACATTGGCAGACTGTTTGCAAGAATGCATAAGGGGATTAAAAACAAAATACAATTTCCCAAAAAAATTTCCTTGTTTATTTTGGTCAGGTTCAAATATAAAATAAGCGATTTTGCGACATCTGGATCTCCATGTAACACTACAAAATCGTGTTGCATAGGAATACTATAGAGTGTATATACAAAGCTATAGAGTGTATATACAAAGGTGTTGCTCCTTGAAAATGTTCGATCAACACGTTGAGCAATATTTTCAAGATAATGTGTTGCACATTATTTGTTCAACGCGTTGATCAACTTTTTAATTTTCTTTGGGATTTCTTGACGTAATATTGTGTTGCGTTGCGTTGGCTGCAGTGAAATGTGTCTACGTGGTTGAACTATTGCGTTGCCATGAACTTGCTGTTGTTGCAACTTGCAAACTGTAGTTTGATAAAAAAAATCAGAGTGGACCACGGAATTAATTTTGCAAATGATTTCAGCAATTGAGGAAAAGCCCAATATATGGGACATTAAGAGCCCCTCTTATAAAAATCGAGATGCCAGGGAATTGGCTTGGTCTTAAATTTGCTCGAAAATGCAATTGCCTTAACTTTGAATTCGAATTCACAGGTGCGGTGGTATCAATCGATTTTAATTTCTTATATATTTCATTGAAAAAACAATTTTCTTCGCAACTCAAGAAAAAATCATCTACCCAGAATCGTCTTGGCAGTTTTTTCTTCCTTTGTCGTTCATTTTCTAATATTATCAATGCGGCAGCCACTTTTTTTTTCTTAGAGGAAATCATACTTATACGGAACAAATTTAAGAATATTTTAAAGCGAAGGCGTGCGTCGACAATAAATGTATATACCGAACTGAAGTCAAAATTCTTTCAGGTTTGACGTTTGAGTTTTTTGTTTATCGTGGTGCGTTCAACGCGTTCCCCAACGAGTGATCCTTGGTTAAGTGTACGAAGGTATCAACTCGTTCATCAACTGGTTGAGCAACAATATCGAAAACGCAGTTGATCAACTCGAAATTTTTTTTTCTGTCAAAATCGAACAAGTTTATCAACTAGTGTACGAGGTTATTCAACATTTGAGTAAGTTGGTCAACTAGGTGTACAACACTGGAATGAGTTTTAAGAGTTGATCAACTAGGTGTGCGGGGTTAATCAACATATGGGAAAGTTGGTCAATTATGTGTACGGGGTTCCAAACGCATTTTTTTCAACTTAAGTTGCTGCACTAGTGTAAGAGGTTGTAAATTCGTTTTTCCAACGTAAGAGTTGAATAAAAAGTTAAACGAAGTTGGTTGAACTTATCACGCACATAGTGGACGACCGGCATAATGAAATGATCAAACGAAACAAATCTCTTCGCAGTTTTCTCACTCGCACGCGCCGTCAAAATATAATACGTACCTAGCTGTTTTTGTTTCACCCGCGGCACGCGCCGCACGGCACTTGTCTCATACTTGTCTGAACCTGTTTTTCGCGCCGTGCGGTTAATAGTAGGCATTGGATTAACGATTAACGGACTTAACATGGATTAACGGATTTAACGTGTCCGTTAACATTTTTAAAAGTTAACTTAAAAGTTAATCCGTTAATCAAAATTTTAACTTCGTTAATTAACGATTAACGGATTAACGAGTTAATGCCCAGCTATGGAAATAAGGACATATAACAAAAAGTAAGTGATACTTTACTCTCTGACAGAAGCGCAACAACCTAAAAAGCTAGGGGGGTGTCCAACCCAAAATAATCCAAATAACCCGACAAATCCGGGGCTTAGCGAGGTCAAGCTTAAGAAGGCGATGCAAACTATTCCCAAAGCCATTAACCCGACAAACCCAGGGCGCAGCGAGGCCAAGCTCGCGAAGACGACACAAGCTATCCCCAAAGCCATTAACCCCACAAACCCGGGGCGCAGCGAGCCCAAGCTCTCGAAGAGGATTTCAAAAAATTAATTTCAATAGCTCTCTTGATTTCCGGTGTCAACTTTTAAAACATTCTTACCCTTATATTACACAATCTTATAATCTAAAGTCGGAATAAAAAATTTATTCAAGTTAAAGACATCATTTGATAATGAGATTAAATTCAGTTTTTTCTATTTTTTTTATTTTTTAAAAATCCAAAGACTTTGTTGCAAAAAATCGCTTCAAATTCATACTTTAACAAATATTTGGAATAATTAAAGTTTAAATACACTAGTCAGTCAACGGCCTTGGCTTTGATGAAAGCATCGCTTCCCGTCGATCAGCGAAATCAAGCATCATTGCGCATGGTTGGTACTTGGATGGGGGACCGTTCAAATACCAACCGTGTGCTGTTGACATGTGTTTCTTCTGTTGTTCTTTCTTTCTGTCTGTCTCTCTCTGTTGTATCGTCTAAGCCGATGGCCTCAGTTGCCAGTGCTTTCAGTGTCTCTACTTCAAAGATTAATCTTCGGAGTAGTGTAATATGTAATGTAATGTAATGTAATACACTAGAATTTTATTAAAAATCAGTATGTACAATTTTCAATCCAATCCTAGTGTATTTAGGCTTAAAATATTTCCGATTTTTAGCGGCTTGATTTTTTTGGTAGGAAGATTTTCAAAAATATAATGAAATCTCGGTTCGTATTAATTTTAGTACAGGGTCCCCATTGAGTAAAATCTATAATAAAAAACTTTCTATTTTTACAGAATTTTATATTATATACTTTATAAAATAAAAACACAATAGCTGTAATAAATATTGTCCATGTCCCTTGATAGGTAAGTTATAGTTGAAAATCGTCGAACACCTCCCTCGTCTAGCTTTTTAGTTTGACATCGTACAATCGTATCTTTTTTTATTGACGCGCTTTGAAACCGTAAATGGAGCACCGGATTTGTAAGAGTTCACAGCTTTGGGAGGAGTTATTTCTTTACATTGTCTTCTAAAGCTTGGCCCGTTGCGCCCCGGGTTTATCGGGTTAATGGCTTTGGGGATAGCTTGTGTCGTCTTCGCGAGCTTGGCCTCGCTGCGCCCCGGGTTTGTGGGGTTAATGGCTTTGGGGATAGCTTGTGTCGTCTTCGCGCTTGGCCTCGCCCCGGGTTTGTCGGGTTAATGGCTTTGGGGATAGCTTGTGTCGTCTTCGCGAGCTTGGCCTCGCTGCGCCCCGGTTTTGTCGGGTTAATGGCTTTGGGAATAGTTTGCATCGTCTCCTTAAGCTTGACCTCGCTACGCCCCGGGTTTGTGGGGTTAAAAATGTTTTAAAAATCGTCACTCGGGTGTCTATCGATTTCAGAGGGGGTGTCCACCGACCTCTAGGGGGTGTCCGGACACCCCCGTTGTTGCGCCCTGCTCTCTGACATATGTACATGCATGAGGAAAAAAAAAAAATGGTCGATGAACTTATCGTAAGTTTTTTATGATTTGAAAAAACTGGAGGGTGGTGGACCAATTCTAACTTGAAATTCAAATTCAGCGCGTCAAAATACGTAAGGATATGTAGGTTCGGTTTTTGAAATTAACTACTTTTTTATTTTTTTGTGCACCTGTGTAGAAACTCGACATATTTTTATCAATTAATTTTTGATGCATTGATGAATTTTAGTAACGCGACTTGATTTACATTTCTGACGTTACTTTGATTATAAAAACATCAACTGTTTTGGTGTGCTAATGATTTGATTTTTTTTTTAAACGAAAATCTTAAGGTACGCTGGATATCCTCATATATTAACTCAAATAGCTAAATTAGCTCTAAATTAGATTTTATGTGAAGTACCTTTGTACGTGCTACCCAGTCATATACTTTATTTTTACTTTCTACTTCCCATCTTTCTTGGAGATGATAAAGCTTTAAATCTTTAATGCTTCCTAATTGTGTTTTAAAGGTATAATTTTTCACACATTTCTAACAACTTTACAAATTAAGGAACAAACAAAAATAAAAAAATAAGCCACGCATTTTATTATTGATTTTTCTTTCAATCTGAATCACGTTTATTCATTCAACTGAAGTTTGAAATTTATAAAAACTTCTCCCGCCCATTGCGACAGCCCTAAGACCTTGTGCTAACAGTTCAAATTGAACCGCCAAAGTTAAACGTTTACTTCCTCGAAGTGCAACAACCCCTCAAAGAAGAACTTTCTCAGACTCAAAATAGTACTTTTGTTCATCAGTTGACGTTTATGAAAATCTATGAAAACGTATACTTACTTAAGTATTTACATACTTAAAGTGCGTGTTATCAATTAATTAAAAATAAATTGTGAAAACTTTAACTGTAGACATTATGTAAGTAAAATTCAAGTGATGTTGAATTTTTTTTTTGTTAGTATAATTCAAAACATTGTCAAAGATAAAACCTTATAAATAATTTCGTTGCCGGTATTTGATGCAATATCTGAGTGCTAAAAGAAACGGATCCTAAGTGCAAGTTATTCTAGTAAATATAAACTTATTTCCAGATACTTTAACTGAATGAGTCACAAGTATATTTTTCTCATAGTTTAAAAAATTTTTAAGATGTACTAAAATAGATGGAAAACGTAAAATTTTACTTATTATTTTTATGATTTTTTTTGTGAATTATGAAAAAAGTGTTTCATTTAAATATTTGGTAGATGTCAAAATCCGTCTGTTAACGTTTTATGGCCGCGAGATAGTCTAGCTGAAAGTAGAAATTCTAAAGATGACGTTTGGCCGTGGCACGATGGATGTGTGCTCGCCTGTCAACCTCATCATCACAGGTTCGATCCCTGCCGTCGCGTCGTCTATGTCGTTTTAATTCCATTAAAACCTTCTAAAATTGTCATCCATGGGTTGCTGGTTTACTCATTACATGTTGTTCAGGCATAACACTAACAACATGTAATTGAGTTAAACTAGTATGCCCAACAAGGATGAACACGAATAAAATAATGTGAATTATAAGCGACATAGAAATAAGACACGGCATTCTCCGCTTTAGTTCAGCCGCCATCCCTGGAGATAAAATATCTGAAACAACAACCTTCAGTCTCAGAACATCGTGCCACACATCTTTCCTATCCTTCTTTCTCTTCATTAACTTCACGCCCGCGCTGTGTTGAAACATTTAAAGGGTAATCATAATCCCTTGAGCGCGGGTAGATTATAAAAAAAAAAAAAAAAAATTATAACCGTAGAGGACTGAATCGAATAGAGTTTTTTTTTAAGTTTTTGAGCGATTTGTATTAAGTGGGTGTTCTAAAAGCGATGCGTGTGGTGAATTCACTTTTCTTAGTGCTCAAGGACAATCTGTTATTGATTTTTCTGCGATATCAGCAGGAAACTGGCTTATCATGCTCGAAGACTTTGAAGTCGCGCTAGTAAACTATTAGGGTCATTTCACTCCCAATAGTTATTTAAAGGAGTTAATCCAACACGCTACACCTGAAAGATTTAATAAGCTCAAGTGGCCGTAGAGCAAATACAACCCTATACAAAAGACTCTTGGCTCGTAAGTCACACTACTCTCTGCTCCAAAAATCCACACACTCGGCTGAGGAAGAGTTTCATTTGTTTACATAGAGTTTCATTTGTTTATACATATAAAGCTTTTTAGAACGTTGAGCTCCCAATTTTTTAAAAATACCTATCTTGGAACAAATAATCAATATAAAAGAATGTGTTCAAGTTAGAAAATTGCTTATTTGAGCAATGTTGCTAAAAAACTGGAGAACTGTTCCAATTCTAAGTTATTCTGGGATATAGTTCGCGAGTTTGATGGTTGAAATCAGGACATGAAGTACTCTTTAGAAGCCTAGACGATAGCAGCCATTCTAGGGTGACGAAGACCTTCATACCTTCGATTACGCACTATCTAATATTACGGTTAATAAACTTTATACAGCTATCTCACGACCTGAATTAGGGTCAATACTCCAAAACCTGAAAACCAATAAGGCTCTTGACATGGAAGAAATGCCAGTTGAGTTTTACAACAGTGTTAATGTTAAAAATTATCTCGTCTATCTCTTCAACAGACTATATAACAATGAGTTTGTTCCTAGCAGTTTCAAGGAATCCGTTATTTTTGCTATTTTTATAAAAAGTGATCCGAATGCTGCAGAAAAGCATTTTGATCCTAATTAAAATAAGGCTGGTTTCCGCCCAGGTTTTTCGACAATGGAACATATCTTTGCTACCTCAAGTATTGCGAAAGACTTTATTCACAGGAGAAAGAAACTTTACAGTCGATTTGTTGATTCTAAAACTGCGTTTGACAAAGTCAATAAACCTGCTCTAATCTATAAATCTTCTTATTTAGGTTTGTCACGTAAGTTTCTCATCTCATCATCATCGGCTCGACAACCGGGTTCCGGTCCTGGCCTCTTTCAACAAGTCTCTCCACCTATCCCGGTCTCTAGCCGACGCCATCCAGTTGCGCACCCCAAGGCTTCGGGCGTCTTGGTCTACGCCATCTCTCCAGCGCAAGGATGGTCTACAACGCTGTCGTCTACCATAGAATGTACCACAAAGAACTTTCCGAGCAGGTTCCTCTTCGCTCATGCGAGCTAGGTGCCCTGCCCACCGGAGTCTACCGAGCTTAATTTTTGTCACGATATCTGCTTCAAGGTAGATTTCGTACAGTTCATGATTGTACCGTCTCCGGAATCGTCCTTCCTCACATACGGGGCCAACAATTCTCCTTAAGACTTTTCTCTCGAACGCAGCTAAGAGGTCGGAGTGCCTTTTGCTAAGCACCCAAGTCTCGTATCCATATGTGAGTACTGGCAGGACCATGGTCCTATACAGCAGCAGTTTTGAAGTTATGGTGAGATTTCTGGATTTGAAGAGCTTTGACAGACTATAGTAGGCTCTGTTGGATTTGAGAAGCCGCCCGCGTATTTCTTCTTCTATATTGTTATCGGCTGCTACTATTGACCCAAGGTATTTAAAGGATTGCACCACTTCAAATTCGTGCTCCGCTACCTTGATTGTTTGACCAACTGTTCCTCTTGCATTCGACGCCACCATGTACTTTGTTTTACCTTCACTAATGTGCAGCCCCAGATTTTGTGCCGCCTGCTCGATCTGGATGAAGGAATCGTGTACAGCTTGTTCGGTTCTTCCGATGATGTCGATGTCGTCTGCGTAAGCCAGTAACTGGCTGGACCTGTTGACGATGGTCCCTCTTGTTGCCGTGCCAGAGTCACGAATTGCTTTCTCCAACGCCAGGTTGAAGAGGAGGCAGGCCAAACCGTCCCCTTGTCGGAGTCCATTAAAGATGTTGATTGGTCTGGATAGCAATCCGGCTATTTTTACTTGGCTTGTTACGTTGGTCATGGTCAACCTACATAGTCGTGTCAATTTATTTGGGATGCCGAATTCTCTCATGGCTTTGTAAAGTTCTACCCTGGCTATGCTATCATAGGCGGCCTTAAAGTCTATAAACAGATGGTATGTTGGGATGTTAAATTCTAGACATTTTTCCATCGCCTGCCTAAGGGTAAATATCTGATCAGTTGTTGATTTGCCTGGAATGAAACCACACTGATATTGTCCGATGACGGTTTTAGCGTATGGGGTTATCCGGTCTTGTAGGATAGAGGAGAGTATCTTATAGGCGGTACTCAACAACGTGATACTTCTATAATTGCTGCACGTTGTGACATCTCCCTTCTTATGTATGGGGCATATTAAACCTTTTCGCCAGTCTTCTGGCATTTCTTCCTGCTCCACTACGTGTACTATAATATCATGAATTGCTTGACGTAAGGCTGGCCCGCCGTGATGGAATAATTCGGCTGGTATGCCATCGGCTCCCGGGGCTTTGTTCTGTTTAAGCCGGCCTATAGCCTTCTCAACCTCTTCTATGCTTGGTGGCGGTAACATAGGGTATTCTTCTTGAAGTAGTGGAGCCTCCACTTCTGCAGTGAGCAGTGAGTTTCTCATCTACGCCGATTTAATTTCATCCACAAATGTAAAGCAATGGGATATTCTCACGTTCTCAAAATGGTTTGAAACAACTGGCTGGTATTCCTCAAGGAGGTATTCTTAGTCCATTATTGTTAACCTTTAATATAATATGGCCGAACTTTTTCTTCAACCAATATATTGATCGATTAAGTGACTAAATATGGTCATATGGTGTACAAGTGTTAGGGTATATAACACTTTGAAGTTTTGAATGAACTTCCTTAAGAGAATATTCCGTTTACCAAACTCAAGACCAATTTATGCCTCAACTACCTTTATGCCACGAAACTTCTCTAAGCTTGTCCGAAAATAATGTTGACGAGTGGCAGGCCCAGTTTGCTGATGTCATTTTGAAGGTTGATCATAAAATCTTTATAGATAATCTTTCGAAATCACCTACTTCTGCATCGAGGGGTATTTAAAGAAATTTAAACCATCACCTGGATTCGGATGTTAATTACTTTCGTACAAATTATTCAGCCACAGAAACGACAATAAATTAGCGGTTTCTTCATTAGTGTTATATGAAAGCTCTAATGAGTATTATTTTTTTATATGCATAAGTCTGTATTTCTCGGAGAAGGAAAGTGTTATATTGGTTTTATTTATTCCACAAAATTATTGGTAATTATTTTTTTGGAAGTACAATAAAAACATTTGGACGCCAGCGTCCGTCATTTATATGTCCACCACGGTAACGTTTGGAGCGGTCGCTTCGTTGAACCCAACTTATAGAGACTTAGCCACAAATTTGGACGGAAACGGGATGCTATCTCACATTCAATATTGGCTCAAAGCTCCTCTAACGACACTTGCCGGAATATACTTATTTTTTGTTTGGTTTTGACAATTATAGGCGGAGTAAGAAAGATAACTGAGTCAGATGTTTGCATCATGGCAACGACGAGTAGAACAAAGGCAGAGGAAATACAAAAATATTTTCATATTTGCTATGAACTTATACGAACTCATACAATCACCATTCGAACTTATGAATCGATTTGCTTGTTTTTTATGTGAGTTGGGAGGTTGAAGAGTTATGTACATACATACATTATGTCTTATAATTCGAAATTTGCTTTTGAGGATGATTGTTATTTTTCTACTTTATTCAAAAAAATATGTTGGTTACCTACATCGTAGGTACAAAAATTACTGAACCTACTGAATTGAACTTTCGATGAAATTTGTACAGTTCTTTCGTATTTGAGACTTTTTGTCCAATTGCGATCAAGACTCCTATGGCTCAAAATGCTCAATTCAAAGGGAAGTCAGTGGAAACGGGTCCCCACACACTAGAACGTGCAATCGATTTTTTTCTCCATAATAAAGGTATAAAATGGTTGCTTTACTAAATACTAAAAACGTTACTGAGTTAATGATATCTCCTTATATAGACGAGTGACTTGATTAATTAATTAATCAAATGCTAATAAGCAAGATCCTCAATATAAAACGGGATGGCTTTTTTGTAAGAAGATCTGTTAGTAGAGGTACACCGCAAGACGGCGTTCATTCTTCGTTTCTTTAGAATTTGCTACAAAGTGATTGCCTATGCAGACGTTGTAACATGTGACCTCGGCGGCACACCTCCATCCGATGGTCCAAATTTTCCACGACGCTGAGGCATAATTGAGGTTATATGCCGTTGATGTTCCGAATTATCTCATCCTTTAGCTCTTGAATTGTAGCTGGCTTATCGACGTACACCTTTTCTTTTAAATAACCCCAAAGAAAGAAGACCAACGGTATAAAATCACATGATCTTGGCGGCCAATTGACATCGCCACCACGTGAGATAACACGGCCATTGAATTTGTCGCGCAAAAGAGCCATTGTTTCGTTAGCTGTGTGGCAAGTGGCACCGTCCTGTTGAAACCACATATTGTCCACATCCATATCTTCCAATTCGGGCCATAAAAGGTTCGTTATCATCTCACGATAGCGAACACCATTCACAGTAACAGCCTAACCGGCCTCATTTTGGAAAAAATACGGCCCGATGATGCCGCAAGCCCATAAACCGCACCAAACAGTCACTTTTTGTGGGTGCATTTGTTTTTCCACAACCACTCTTGGATTATCATTCGCCCAAATTCGGCAATTCTGCTTATTGACGAATCCACTGAGGTGAAAATGTGCCTCATCACTGAAGATGATTTTCTTCGAAAATTGATCATCCACTGTTGCCATTTCTTGCCACCACTCTGACCATTGACGGCGCTTGAAATGGTCAAGAGGCTTTAGTTCCTGAGTCAATTGCACCTTGTTAGCGTGTAAATGGAAGTCTTTATGCATAATGTTCATCAACGACGAGCGTGAGAGGTGCAATTGTTGGGCACGACGACGAGTTGAGGTGGACGGCTCTTCAGCCACACTATCGCGAACAGCAGCAATATTTTCTGCAGTACGAGCTGTACGAGCATGCACTGGTGTTTTCTCAAATTTTTGCACGATTTTTCCGATTGTACGCAAATTTGGACGATTAAATTGACCGAAAAAATCACGAAGTGCAAGATATGCATTTTGATTTGATTTGAATAACTTTAACGCTTTGCTCGATTATGTGTATCTTTCCATGGTTCAAATTGAGTTAGTATGAAATTGAGAAATGTCAAATGAAATGCAAAAAAAAATTGACGTTTAGGTGTGGTTCACATTCAACATCGGCCCCTAAAATTTAACCACCCTTTATATGATAAGCTTAATTACGCTTTAAGAGATCTCTTAGAAAATGTTCTAACACGTTGGGCAGATCGGAGTTGGCTGTCCTATTATCTGCAATGGACCACCTTGTATCAAAGCTGTTCCTTGGTGTGACCTTGGCAGGCGTAATAATGTCATACTTCATTAGAAATGAAGAAGCAGTCTTTTAAGCTAAAATAGGTGCAACGACACCCCTAAAGGGACAATTGTGGAAAACAGAGAATACGATTGAAAATATAATAAAATAGAATCAAAATGGGGGTTGGCCGTGGCACGATGGTTGTGTGCTCGCCTGTCAACCTGATCATCACAGGTTCGATCCCTGCCGTCGTCTATGTCGTTTTAATTCCATTAAAAACCTTCTAAAATTGTCATCCATGGGTTGCTGGTTTACTCATTACATGTTGTTCAGGCATAACACTAACAACATGTAATTGAGTTAAACTAGTATGCCCAACAAGGATGAACATGAATAAAAAATAATGTGAATTATAAACGACATAGTAATAAGACACGGCATTTCTCCGCTTTAACAAAGCCGCCATCCCTGGAGATAAAAATATCTGAGACAACCACCAACAGTCTCAGAACATCGTGCCACACATCTTTCCTATCCTTCTTTCTCTTCATTAACTTCACGCCCGCGCTGTGTTGAAACATTTACAGGGTAATCATAATCCCTTGAGCGCGGGTAGATTATAAAAAAAAAAAAAAAAAAAAAAAAAAAACGGAAGAGGTCGCCATAAGATCAAAAATATGGACAGAACTCCAAAAACTGAAGCACGCCAACATGCTTCTTTGGAGCTTTAACCAAGAAGCCTTACATTTTGTATCGGGCTAAGTAAATATGTATAACCTCAGAAAAATTATTGGTTTACTGGTCACTTCAAACTGAGAAGACACATCAGTTTTATTGGCCTCGTGACCAGTGCCACAGTGCAGATTCTGTAATGGTCATTTTTTTTTTTTTTTTGTATAATTAGCACACACTCAAAGGTTTTTTGTATACCCTTAATATGTCAGAGACACAGCGTGAGCATTAGGAAAAAGGGAGGGGTTAGAAAGGAGGTGTCGTTGTACATTGGTTTTGAAATCTTGAACATTGCAATGACTGGGAAAGACAGAGCGTGGTAAGGAATTCCACATTCGCGTTGTACGGCTAAAAAACGAATCTCTGTACTTCACAGTACGACCGAAGTTGGGCTCGAGGGTAAATTGATGGGCATTCCTAGAAGTGCGAGTATTACGGTTGAATTGTTTAAGGGAAGGAATGCAACTGGCTATTTCACTAGAGCAAAGTCCGTTAAAATGTTCATGAGAAAAGACCGGAACACTCGTGCATCAGAGACCCAGGTATCTGGGACGTCACCAGATATAAGAAGTTAAACTACTATCTCTGAAAATACTCTACGTTCTTAAATTTTTTAATGAAGCAAGTTTGGAGGAAGAGCTGAAGTATAAGGGATCTTACTCAGCTCTAGACGAGACACAATAAATCCATAGGTCACAGTGCTCTTAAAACACAAAATTATTCATTCATTTATGAAATTTGTCGCACTTTTCTATTGGATTTCCATTTCCTACCGCGACCGATATTTTCAGCGCACAAACAGTCGTGATCAAAGAAAAAGATGTGGTTGGTGGTAATGTGTACCTACTCTGATAGATTAATTTAAGGTCTCTTTTCTTTCAGAGAAAATTCGGATATGTCATGTTGACTTCACGTTTTCTAGCTAGTTCCGCCTGGAATTTGCTACAGTGATTAGGAAGATGAATGACGAGAAGTCAACATGACATATCCGAATTTTCTCTTAAAGAAAATCCGCTATTAAGTCTCTAAACTCTGCCTCTATAAACTCTAGAACAGCGCTTTTCTGTCGTCACTACATGCTTGGCGACAAAACTAATCGTGTGGATCTCTAAATACTAACAAAAACCGCATACCTAGATAATTTTTTTTACATTTATTATATAAAAAAAAACAATAAACAATGTAGATAGAAGTCCCATTGCTCAACTAAATTTCATTCAACTACAATCGAAATTGCTCAATATAATTGGTAAGAATTTCGAAAAACTGGGTGAATACCACACCCCCTGAATGAAAAATCTTAAGTTTTCAATTTTTTCTTTGTATGTACACTGCCGCTCATCTGAATAGGTTAATTGTTTTTCGTTATTTACTGTAAAACTCTCTCAGCCTTACTAACTCGTTTTAGCGACGGAGTAAAGTTACTTCGACTTTACAACGGCTCTAATACTGAAAACCTTATTTATAATGAAAATGCGCGAGGAATATCGGTGGAATAAGCTTAAACTGGTTCATACGAGGTTTAAGGCCGTTTTAGTATCTAAATATCATTTTGTGATGACATCTTGTGAAATTTACAAAAAGGATGAGATGACATCTTATGAAATTTACAAAAAGGAGTGTAAGCAATTTTCTTTCGTTTCATACTAAGACAAAAAGGATAGATATTTTGCAATAATAAATTATTTATATTTTCCAAACTCTCTAACAGTTGTATGGTATTGGGAACGCAATGTGGTTGGTACATTCATTTATTGGATTTGAACTTTATACAATCCAATTTTAAATGTATCCAATTTCCAATAAGCATACAATGATAATAAAATGAATAATAATGGAAATCAGATGGGCTCTGATTAAGGTGTATAATAACCAGAGTTTTAGATTTGTCACTTTTTTCCCAGTATTTTCCCAGTATATTTGACATAAGGAATGCGTAGCTAAAACGGCTAAGAAAATAATTTTAAATAAGGATTTGTTTGATGTGGCGTAAGCCCGAAGTAAGCGCTTCGGCTCGATTTAACTATTCCGAGGTTGAACCCAGTATTAGTGAAAAATAATAAATAAGGCTGTCTGCATATAAATGGCAATGATACGTCTGTGTTATGTATGTAATGAAAGAACATTATTATGCGCTTAGTTTGGGAGACAAATTTTTCTCTTAAGCCTTACCGTTATTCTCACACGCTAACTAAACTTAATTCATTAAAAAAAACTAACGTTTTTTTTGGCTCATCTGAATAGGCTCAAAAGCAAAAAAATCATTTTTAATTACGCTGGGATATGTACTGAAAGTTAGTTTGTTGGTAAATTGAATTGTTTTAAACCGTTTAACAAGAAAAATGGGTTGCGGAAAATCTTTAAACGAGGAAGAAAAAGGCAAAATAAAAGCATTTCGTGAATTAAGGCTAAGCCAAAGAAAAAGTTAAGTGTAGTTTGGGGACGGTTACGCGTTATTAACAGTATTTAACATTTAAAAGGAAAAAAAAACGAAAAAAACACGAAAAACGAAAAAAAAAATCTCGAATTTTGCAAAAAATACATGTCGTGGAAATCGGAGTGGTGGCGAATTTTATTTTCAGATGAAAAAAATACAACTAAGAGGGCGGAGATATTGCTACAACTATTACTTTCATGACCTTCGTAAAGAAGAACATTATATAGGCCGTCTGCATAGCTGTGAAGGCAGTGTCATGGTGTGCGGAGCAATTTCATATTATTGAACCTTTGAGCTGCAATTTCTTACATTGCGAATGAATGTCAATATGCCCCTATCCATACAGCGAGGTCGGTAAAACAATGGATCGAGAAGCAAAATGTTGAGGTGTTGGTATTAGCTCCATACTTGGGGACTTCTTTCCCGTAAGGTGTATGGGTCGGGGAGACAATATGAAGGCAAGTTGTCCTAAAATGAGGGAATTAAAAAAGCATGGGCAGATATTTCGCTGCAATTTCTAGAAAAACTGTATGACTCCATTTCAAATCCAATTTTTGAATCAATTTCAAAAAAAAGTGGCAATACACATTATTTATATGAATTATTATGTCCCTACCTATTTAATGTGCAAAATAAATCATTTAATTACAGTTATTTTTCTTGTTTTCTTCCATTTTTTGCTTTTGAACCTATTCATATGAGCCAAAAAAAAAGTTAGTTTTTTTTTTTTAATAAAATAAGTTTAGCTAGCGTGTGAAAATAACGGTAAGCTTTAAGAAAAAAAATTTTCTCCCAAACTAAGCGCATAATAATGTTCTTTCATTACATACATAACACAGACGTGTCATTGCCATATATACATATGCAGAGAGTCTTACAGTAAGTTACGAAAGACAGTGGACCTATTCAGATGAGCGGCAGTGTATGTACTTGACAGTAACGCTATACCAATTTTCATTCTACCACAGTTGAAAGTGCTCCATATAATTTATAAGAATTTTTCAGAAGTGGGTGGAACTTATGTCACTTTCTACTGGTAATTCGGAAGAACTCTCCAATCTGGGATGTCAAAAAAAAAAAACAAACAAACAGACCCAATCCGATTCTGTGATTTTCAAATAAAGGGGTTTTTCAATTACCGTGTGTAGATTTTGGCAGCCAAATTGTTTCGGTGACAGCTGTCAAATCTGTAGTTTATTATTTATTTACTGATTCCAAATCGCCATGGCAAGTAACACGATTGAACAACACGTCCAAATGATGCTATATTATGAAAATGAGTGTTCGTTAGTGCACACGTTGCGTGCGCTGTGCCCATGTAACGGTTGACGTGATAGTTCTTCACAGTTGACTTGCAGACTTAAATTTAGCGAATTTTGCGTCGGTTTTCACCCGTACAAAATCTAAGTGACCCAGGAGCTTGAAGTTCATGACCATAGACAATGCCGTTTATTCGATTAAGCTTCGGAGCGTTCGGAAAAGACCCCATTTCTGTCCGAAAAATCATCTTTAGCCAGGAGGCGCATTTTTGGATGAATTACTCGTACTTTGTTTACACGAACAAGAGGTGACAATGCATCCTTAAAAAGTTATCTTTTGTTGTGGATTTTGGATCGGCGCCGGCGGTGGCGTCATTGATCCGTATCTACTTTTTAAAAAATGTTGTTGATGAGGTAGTCACCGTCAATAACGAGCGATACAGAATGATGATAACCAATTTCTTACGACCCAAGCTGAGCCATATAGACCTTGATGACATGTGGTTCCCGCAGTACGCGCTACATGCCACACAGCGGACACCACGATTGATTTTTGGTTTTAGAAGCTGAGGCGGGCATTTTTTATATTCCATACCTAATGGCATACATGGGCCTTTAAAAAAAAATTAATACCCCACACAGATTATTTTATTCTGTTTGAAAAACTATATTAGTTGTGTTTGTAAAACATTTCGAAATTCCTTGAACAAAAATTCTATTCTGCCCATGTCATCATAGCTAGATAATGATGAAGACGATGACATAAAGTCGCAGACTTTTGTTTGTCTTAATTTTAACCTTTTCTAAGTTTATTTATTTCAACGTTTAGCTTTTTTTTCAAAAAAATTTTAATTATTGACACTTATTTACAAAATTACATACCAACTGTATCAGATTTCAAATTTAAACTTCAAAATTTGTTCACATAAACTGACATTTCATAACTTTGACAACTTTGTGTGCGTATGTGAGTAATTCTCGTTTCAATTTGTTAATTAAATTCAGAACCATTTTTTCTTTTTTTTTCAGGACTGTCATTCTGAATGCCAATAGAAGACTTTCAGAAGAGTTTACACTTATTCCGAACGCTTATCGATTGCCAATTGAACGGCCATTTCAAGAAACTCCCATGCAAGGGTCAGTTTTTGATAAAGTTGTATGATGAACATAAGTTCATGTCAATCAATAACCAAAAGATAAAATGGCCAAAGTTGTTTTTTTTATGTATGTACATGTCTTCACTAAATTAATAAAACAGATATTATTTTTATCTAGGTTCTGTCTCTTAATGACCTAACCATAACTTTTTGAGTTTGTGACTTGTTTCGAAAAGTAATCAGACGGCCATATTGATATTCATTACTTTATTCTTTATGGTGACGTCAAAGTCATCGTTCAAAAATAAATAAACTGAAACAACTTCAGCTAATGCTGATTGATGTCTCACCACAGCCCATTCATTCAAGTTTATTGACACCAATTTCTTTGCTTTTTTTTACTACCTCTTGTCGCTGATACTGATACTAACTTGTGTTATCCCCGACATAACAAGCAACATGATAATAAACATAAAAAAATTATGATAACCATGACCATCCACGAGAACTCAGTGCTAAAAAATATTATTTTTGTATACACTTATCTGCATAATGTAAGTATTGTGTTTTTTTAGTAGGATTAAGCACTTTCATGAATGAAGGTAGATTTTGGAAAAGACCTCTGGAGATTGTTAAAAATAGGGAAATGTATTCAAACACGGATATTGTGAAAAAAGTATGACTATTTTGTTGAGATACGTGTTAAATAAAATATACATACTAAATAAGTGTATAAACAAATTTATTGAAGTACAAAAAACAAACCCCTAAGTAGGGTTTCAAAGTTTTTGAAATTGTTTAATAAGAAAAATTTCAAGGAACTTGAACGTCGTGTAAATTTATTCAGTGTTTTAAACTAAAGGTTCTAAACTTAGATTACTACAATCGTATTTGATCAGAAGCTTGTCTAGTTAGACAATGTAAAAAGAGTTAAAAATGTTTCGAAAAATACTTCATTTACCTCAGATCCTCGATTAAAATAAACAAAAGGAGTGCCTTCGCGTACTAAAATAAAACCTCTAATTATTGGTTTGACAATATCTTTTAATTCGCTGATTTATTCCTGTAGTATACAGAGTTTTTTT
This sequence comes from Philhelius festivus, assembly GCA_963931855.1. Taxonomy (NCBI): domain Eukaryota; kingdom Metazoa; phylum Arthropoda; class Insecta; order Diptera; family Syrphidae; genus Philhelius; species Philhelius festivus. The sequence goes on along the minus strand of OZ007556.1, from coordinate 6,968,502 downwards.
CTATAAAAAACACACTCGTATAGAAACAATACCTTGTCTGGGCCAGTTTGTATACTTGACTGTTTAAAACCAATTTAATAAAAAGCGCTTATTCAGATAAGAGATCATTTATAAAAATTTGGAAGAGAGTCGAAGATAAAACGGAGCCCTGGGGAACACCAGCATTTAGTTTGTAAAGATCAGATTTGAAACCGTCCAATGCAACATGTATTGAACGATCCAGAAGGTTATATCAAATCCAAAGAATAAGGATCTCATTTTTTTTTTTTTTAGATAGATACAAGTTTATTTCCCTTTAAAATCAGTATACAATAAATCAGAAAAAAATTTAATTAATATAACTTAAGGAAATTAATGACATTTTATATTTTTATAGTACTAAGGTACTAAAAATAGTGTCAAATGCTAGTGGCATAAAAACTCAAAAAATTCATAAGGGTGTGGTGACCCAATACAACAACATAGTTAAAATAAGGAATTAAGAAATGTAGTTACTTATAAAGAAAATAATTGTTAACAAAAGCTGTTAGATATACACCTAATAAAAGGAAGAAGAGATTGGTTAAAATAATATATTTTTACAGTATTTTTCCAAAAACAAAGAATAAATAATTATTAAACCAAAACATCCGAGAAGACAGATTCAATACCAGCGTGATCAAAATGTTCAAGCCATTCTTTTATACGTTTTGCAAAAATTCCAGAAGTAGTAAGTGATCTGATAGAAAGGGGAAGTTTATTAAAGAGACGACAAGAAAAGACTGAATAAAAGTTACGAAAAGCGGTGGTGTGAAAGACAGGTACACTCACAAGATTTAAAAAGTTACCACGAAGATTATAACTAGAAACTAATCTAAAATTGAGATTTCCCGAACTAAAAAAAGAAAGCCTTTAACACCTTAAAAAAATAGAGATGCCTAACCGGAAGCACTTTCAGATTGCAGAAAAGTTCAAAGCTTTTATGTCGGTGATGTTTTCCAGAGATTTTTCTGATGACCTATTTCTGGAGAGTAAGTAACATTTGAATTTTATTTCTATAAGCTCCTTCCCAACAGGCAATTGCATATTGCAGTTTAGAATGGCAAATGCCATAGTATATAGTTGTTAGGAGTTTAGTAGAACAAACACTTCTTAGGAAGAAAAAATTTCTCAACGTCCAGTTAAAATATTTCCTTAAGGATTCTATATGACATAAAAAGTTCATCCTAGAGTCAATAAAGAGTCCTAAGTACTTGAATTCTCGCTGCAACTCAGATTGATTTAGATGAACACGATGCGCACGAATTTATCTTAAACTTTTGACATTCAGGAGCATGGTATAAAACATCAGTTTCAAACGTGTTTTGTGAAGACAAATTGAAAAATATGATTTTTGTTTTGGAACTGATAATCAACCTGTGTACAGAGAACCAAGTTCTTAATAAGTTTAAATCCCAATTTATGTCTGCAATTAGGTTTAGTGCACTATTAGAACCATAAGAACAACCTATGTTATCGGCAAATGCGGTAAGTGTACTTTTAAATTTTAAACTGAACAAAGAATTAATATAGATTAGAAATAGAATTGGTCCTAGGACCGACCCCTGAGTCACACCAATATTAAAGAAAATTAAGCTACTTCTAGTATTTTCTATTTTAACTCTCTGCGATCTATTTAGTAGATACGACCTAAACCAATCCAGCATAAAGCCACGAAAAGCAGCATTTTCAAGTTTTCTCAACAATATCTCGTGGTTGACCATGTCAAATGCTTTTGTAATGTCCATAAATAAGCCACATGTAAACATATTTCCATCCAAGTTAGAGAAAATTCTTCAACAAAATTCTAAAAGGGCGTCTTCGGTAGATTTTCCTTTTTGAAACCTAAATTGAATTGGGTTAAAGAACTTGGTCTTATTCAAAAATTTAACTACCCTTTCTTTTACAAGTTTTTCAAATACTTTTCCGACAGTGGGAAGAAGTGAGATAGGTCTATAATTTGTCATCTCTTCCACTGACCCTTTTTTGAAGAGAGGTACAACATCCGCACATTTCAATTCATCAGGGAAGACACCAGTAAAAATACTACAATTAAACAAATGTGCTAAGACTTCTACCAAAAAGCAAGCAATTTTCTTAAGGGTAAGGTTAGAAATGCCATCATCTCCACAAGCATTAGAATTTTTGAGACCACCAATCGCTTTCAATATTTCCAAACTAGTAAAAGGACTAAAAACAAAGCTATTTCTACTTATAGTTTCAGGACAATTGAAAAAACATGAACTAGAACAAGCTTGGCACGAATGCTCAATATCCGGGGCTTGTGAGTCACTGGCGACCGAGGAAAAATATTTGTTGAACACTTCAGCAATCTCTTTTCCATCCGTCACTTCAGAAACCCCAGAACGAATAACAAAAGGTTTTTTTTGAAGACGAGTTTTTATTGAGGATACTATTTACAACTTGCCATTCACTTTTTAAATTGGCTTTAGCTGTATTTAGTTTAGTGCGGTAGTAATTCTCACGACAAATCTTAATTTCTTTTTTCAGCTCCATGTACAATTTCTTATATTTGCTCTTTAGGTGAATGCTGGTAGGAATCCGAACACACTTAAGTTTAAGTTTATTTTTAGTTTTAATTTTAGTAAGTAGTTGCATAGAAATCCAGGCCTTCAGTTTTTTCTTAGATTTTCCTAAGCAAACGACATAAGAGCTATTTTCTATATGTTTTTTTTAAATTTTGATAAAAATTGAATAGGATAAAATAGCATCACTTTTTTCAAAAACATCTTCCCAGAATTCATATAAAAGATTTTGTCTTAACTTCGTAAAATCAATTTTTGTGATCATAATAGAGGTAGGAGAATTGTTAACTTTATTCGGTTTAGAAATGTTGACCAATAGACCTGTCATCGCATGATCAGTTATCATAAAATCAAAAACGAATTTTCTACAACAACGCGACAAATTAGCGAAACGTCCATAGATATGATCTAAACAAGTACCTGAAACTATTCTAGGAGTTTCATTTATAAAACATTCACGACCATAGGAAGCTAACAGGGCGCTGTAAGTTGCAGTCATTTCACTATTTTCTAAAATATTTACATTAAAATCACCTACAATAATAAAATTTTTTGATCTTTCTCTCTCCAATACATTAGAGAACTCCTCAATAAAAGAAGGCACACTAAACATATGCAATCTATACACACACACAAAAACATATGATTCTTTTCCCAATTTAAGACAAACTTTCAAAATATCCGCACACATAAAGTCTAATTCATATATACTTCACAATCCTTAAAATCCTCTTTAATGAAACATCCAACACCACCTGCCGCGTAACTTTCATTTGTCTTGGCAATAAAATTATAACCGGGCAAATAGTAGTCACTTTTTTCAAGGCCATAAATACATATTTCAGAAATAAAAATAATATCTGGAATGCATTCAAACGAGTCTAAATGTGATACAAGGACTGCGAAATTTTCTCGCAAGCTTCTGATGTTTTGGTGTACAATAAACAGTTTATCATCACAGTAATTAGGATTTGAAAAAACATTAAAACAATTAGAGCTACTGAGATCAAGAGAAGAAAAGTCATCAATTAACCCAAGCAACAATTTTTAGCCCTGGCTCCAGAATAACCGAGGTTACAAAAAAACCTAAGATAACTCTGGTCATAGTGGGGCTAGAAATGAGTTACTTTATTACTTTAGTATGCTATACGGTAAAAGCAAACCAAAAACTATCCTAAGGTTGATTTCGGTAAAATTTTCTCTCTTGCACAACTTTTTGGTCATATATTGGTTTGAAAAATTCCAAATTTAAACTGGTGATAATATTTGGATATTTTTTAACCCTTTTAAAACCAAATTGTCATTTTTCTGGTTCGATAATAACTATTTTTAAATCTAGGTTAAATTTGAGTACATTTATCACTTGTTCCTAGCCTTTAAGTAAAAATAAGTTATAATATAACTTTTTTTTCTTATGAGAAAAGTTATATAGTGGCTAAAAATAAACCAATTTTATGCTAAGTTTAAGTAAGTCCTTAAATAGCTTTTTTTTTTACCGTTAGAGTTACATATTGGTTGAAATTTAACCCATTTTATACCATGTTTTCAGTGAGACTTTAAATAACTTTTTTTTCCGCATAAAAAGTTTCATATAGGTTGAAAAGTAACCAATTTTATATAAAGTTCTGAGTAGGTCGTTTAATAATCATTTTTAAACATAAAAGTTATGTATTGGATGCAAATAAACCAATTGAATACTTAGTTAGTTTCGATTTATTCGGTAAAAAAAAGTTATTTACAATTTACTGTAAATTTAGGATAAATTGTAGTTAATTTGGATCCAATTTTATGCTTTGTCGATCAAGAAAAAGTTATTAACCCTAGGTTTGCATTAAGTCATTAAAGAGCATTTTTTAAACTTATAGGTTGCAAATAAACCAAATCCAGATTTATTCTTTAACCCCAGCAACAACCACCACGCTCATCTTTATGGCTCGTCATTGTTTTCTTGTTCTCAGATCGGTTGGTTGAGTTTTATTTTTCGTACGCGAGTGTGATAATTAAAAATTAAAAAAGTTAAGTGTTTTTCTTGGTTTTTTCTTTCAAGTGAACATTTTGATTGGTAAGGCATTTTTTAATAATAATATTTGCATAGTTTGTAGTGTGTTTAAAAATTATGAATAAGGATAGCAAAAAGTGTGATGTTTGGTTTTTTCCACTGCTAATTCATAGTTCAAAAAAAATGGTAAATATTCTTTTTATAAAAATAATATTGTACATGTGTTCGTTTACAGGCGGATCTTCTTTTTATTCAAACATTCTTATTAATTTTTTATTCTTTTTTCTATTTTCACCACCACTTAGGCTGGTTGCTAACAAATCTTTGTTGTAAATTCCATCAAAAAAAAATGTAAGTTAAACAAAATTTCAATTTTATTTTTACTTTTAAACCAGAAACGAGTCATCATCATCACAGCAAACCTCATCAACTGACACCACTGCCATCACTACACAAACATCGATATTATTACTTCCAATTTTGCTTAATTTTTTTTTTTCTAATTGAATCGTTTATTTTCAAAATAGACATGTTCATCTTCAAAATTTTGCATTATGGTTACAAAAACTTTTGATTTTTCTTAAAACGTCATTACTTATGTATTTCTTCAAGATGTGACATATCATGTTTCGAAAATAAACGACTCAATTATCCACCCAGTGTTATAGATACTTTATATTTATATAATAATAGTTTTAGGTGTATCTATATTTTACTATTAAGTTATAGTTTTTATTTATATACTATTAAAGTTAACAAACTTTTTAAATAAAATTTAATAATATTCATTATAAATATCACTTGTACTGTTTTATTTTTAAAATGATTTTTTTTCAGCTGGGAAGCAAATATTTGAGAAGAGTTTCAAAATAACCATATATCATGGTTTGCAGAAAACTCATAATTTCGGGGTTCGTACAAACCGTAGGTAAACGGTTATAAAAAGGCGTCCAAATAACTTTTAAGGCTTATTACAGGTTAAAAATAGCCACCAAAATAACTTTTTGAGCATAATACAGGTTATTTAAAATCGTTGCAAATTAACGTCCTAGTAGCGTTTTAAAATAACCAATTATTGTGCATATTACAGGTTTTCTAAAGGCGTTATACAAACGGTTTTAAATGACCTAATAAAAGCGTTTAAAAGATACGTTCAAAAATCGTTCAGAAATAACCGAAGTTATTTTGTTACTGACCATTTTCGGTTATGGAGATGCTTCTGGAACGGTTTTTGAACGGCTTTTTAACCAATTTGTAACCCCTTGGTTTGTAAAGCTTGAGTTCAAAGCCGGTTATTAAACCGCTTTCAAACCACAAATTGTTGATTGGGAAATCATCATTTTCGTATACAAAATTCATTTAAAAAGAAAATAATAATAAAAAAGAGATAATTAGCACTAAATAAGTGCAAGATCACTAAAGGATTTAATTGAGATGGCTTTTTCTCCCTCATTCTTTCTCATGAGAATTTGGCTATCTTTAAACCATAAATACTTGTAACCCTCTTTCTTTTTCCTATCTTTCGCTTGCATGAAAAGAGCCTGCAAAAATCTCGTAAGTGCATCGTTGATATAAATATTTACACTTGCACTGCCACTGGCACTGCATCTACCGCTGCCAACGCCCACGTCGTCGTCGCCGCTGCCACCAGAAACAAGTTGAACACCATTGATACCAAAAGCACGCATTTTCGATAAGAGTGTCCGGTGTCAAACCTTTTCAATTACCTTAGAAACATTAAGCGCAATAATCTTATTTTCTCCAATTTTCGGTGAGATGCCATCAGATCACCAGAGGAACAATTATGCGGAAGCTGTATTGGTGGTCATTTAGAAACTTTTGATCTTCGAAATATTTTTTGATATGATAATTGATCAGCGATGCCATGACCTTAAAATGAAGGGGCGTGAGTCCGATTGCTTAATAAGAGAAGAGTGATAAGAGGTACACCGTTTTTAAGAAATAAGCTTGGATTAATGCTCTTTTCCGACTTCCAGAGAAGATTTCAGAACAGTAGGTGCTATGAATTAGCTCAAGAAATGGTTTTGCCAGCGATGAAGAACACCTCTTCTGAAGAATGGGGGTTATACCATCAGGACCAGCAGATTTGTTTACATCAAGATCTTGAAGAGCTCTAGCAAATACAATATACCTGTACAATTGAATGATTTTCATCCTCAATTACGGGAAGGGCAATGTTGCTGTCTAGCAACGTAAAGCTAGCAGCAAACTGAAACTGAGCCCTTTTTATTGACATTAAATACATATTTGTGTAGTGTGGCAAAGAAAAAATCTCTGATTTTAATACTAGGTTTGAAGTTTTGATCAGGGGTAAACTGATGCAGACTCTTTGAAACGCGAGAATTACGGTTAAATTGTTTAAGAGAGGAATGCAACTGGAAACTAGAACACTGTTTTTAAGAATAACGCTAAAATAAGGAAAGACAAGAAACATTGCGGCGCGGCGCCGGCACTGCGCTGCTCGAGAGATTCAAATGTTTCTGTTATACGTCTATCATCTATTATTTTTAAAGCTCTTTTTAAGATACTGTCTAAGAGATTCGAGTGAGATATTGTAATTTAGCTTTCGACGAATATAGTCTCTATAGATTACACGCAGATTAGAAGGCGTAACAAATTTCTTGCAACCCTCTAAAGTGCTGCTTTCGGCATGTATTACGCCTGAAGGTCTAAATATGCCGAAGCCTCGACACATATGCTCATTCCCACAATTCGCAGGAAACTTTCAGTGCAAATGTCAATTATTTAACGGGTTCTTGCTCCATGACACTGCTCAAAACAAGAATCTTTTCATTCCAAACCAGGATATTGGTGTTTCGAATTGGCCAGGCAAATGCCCTGGCTTCAATCCAATTGAGAACCTGTAGTGAATTATTCAAGAAAGATTCAGGAAATAAGATTGCCACAGAAACTAAACTTATTTTTTTTCAATAATCTTTAACTACCTCGAAGTTTTTGCTATAAATAGTGACGTTCTGCCCTAATCGGGGGACAGATGTGTGTTTGTTTGTTAATAGCATATACCTGATTGTGTCCTCATTTGCTTCAAGGACTCTATTATAAAACGTTGGGAACGGCCGAGGGTGCCTGCCCTGCGCACCATTTGTTCTAGAGCGAGATTGAAGAAATCACACATCTTTTTGGCAACAACCTGTACATGTTGAGAATAAGAAGAAGGAAAACAAAAAATATAAAGAAACAAATTTTTGTTTATAGTTTTTGTTTTTGTTTTTGTTTTTGTTTTTGTTTTTGTTTTTGTTTTTGTGGACTCTATTGATTAAATCAATTGAAAGTTTTTGCGACCTATTAATTCAAAATGCGTTTCGCTCAGGCACAACAGTTGGGCTCATCAGTTAGATGCTGTCATACCCTTCTAAGACACGATATATTAGTCGATGGATATCAACACACATAAAATTTACAGCATGAATGCAATGGGCAAAACGCATTTGGACTAATAGGTCGCAAAAACTTTCAATTGATTTAATCAATAGAGTCCACAAAAACAAAAACTTCTTAAATCAGCCAGACCACGGGCGTCATTTTCTATGTGTCTGAATTTGACCAAATTCCCCTAGAAAAATATAATTTACTTTGCATTAATGCTGTAAATTTTATGTGTGTTGATATCCAATGACTAATATGTTGCGTCTTAGAAGGGTACGTCAGCATCTAACTCATGTTGAGAATAGTTCAGAAGAGTTGCTATAAGAATGCTATCATATGCGGCTTTGAAGACGATAAAATGATAGTGAGTCTGGACTTGAAATTCGTTGGTCTTTTCGAGAACTTGCCTCAATGTGAATATTTGTTCTACGGTCGATATGTCAGGCCAGAAGCCACACTGGTACTTGCCGACAAAATTATTACAGAACGGTTCTCATAGCACTTTGGATAGATGTTGTATGCAACACTTAGCAGGGATATGCCTCGATATTTCTTGCTAGACATAGAATCAACTTTTTTGTAGATGGAGCATATGGAGTTGATGGTCTAGTCATCGTGCATGCACACTACCAAAAGATCTCTTCTGTATAAGAGCTCTGCAGGTAAGCCATCAGATCCTGCGGCTTCGTTGTTATTAAGCTTATTTATAGCTAAGTCTACATCTTCTATAGTAGGTGGTGGAATTGGTTCTTCCTTGATTGGAAGCGGGTTGTTTTCTTGCCCTCTTAAACGCTCTACATGATGCTCATTTAACAGGTGCTGAAAATGCAATTCCCTGTGGTTTGGTGAATAGGTTACCTTAGTTGTTTCAAAGAGCCTGCTTTCCGATCTTGAAACCAGCAGACGGGTGCTGCTTCTAAAACAAGATAATTTGATCTCTTTGAGCTGCGAGGCTGTGTAAACTCTTTACTTTCCAGGCAAGATTTTCTTTTCACCTCTCCTTTTTGCTTTATACTCTTCTTTCTCTGCTCTTGTTTTGCACTGCAGCATATTCACATGAGCATCTTTTGTCACTCGTTTCAGTTAAGAGAATTTTTGATGATATGGCGATGATATGAATGCACAGCGGGGAGCTTCTTGCTGAGGTGCTCCTTATAGACTCTAGCGACTCCAGGTACGATGAGGAGGTTCGCAGTTTCTTCGAGTTTGACAATCGAGCTCTGAACTTAGCTGCAACTAAGAAATGGTCAGAGTCGAAGTTTACCTCTCGAAATGTAGGCACCTCTCAATTGTCAGATACGTGCCTTGCATCGATTTGCGTGTGGTTGATTTGGTTGATGATTCGACTGCCTGGAGAGCTTAAGGTTTCTTTGTAGATCCTAAGAAACATAATGCTACTTATCACCGTATTACGATCTGCTGGCCAATCTTTTAGTTGGAAGCCGACGACGTCTAATGTCGCTTCGTGGAGTCTGTTCTTACCAACTAATCCGCCGAAGATATCTTCCTTTCCAATTTTAGCATTAAAGTTATATTTTGGAAGGTGGCTTTGATACGTCAATATGTTAATAACTTTTTCTTCTAGCCGACAAATCCGTATCCTAACATGTGCATTCTTCTATCACATGAACTATTTGAGAGTAAGTTTAACTTTCACAGAGGTAACATGAATATGAATAAGCTACCCCGTTAGACTTTTTCTTCTGGGATTTCCTGAAGTCGTAGGCCTATGCCAATGAGCCACAATTAACAGTAAACACAACACAGGTCATCGCTCAAATTCGGATCTATGTGGTAGAGTGAAAATTGGAACACTCGGATCCGTGCAAACAACTTCATAGTTTGGGAGTTAAATTGAGAGTGTCTCAAACTCTACTCATTACTTCCTTCGTAATCTATTCCGAAACATAGATTAACAGTACCTCCAGGTCAACCACGCATTCTATTTTCTTTCGCTTCACTAACACAACGAATGCACCATATGTTGTAATTGACATAGTTGCACTCGTTGGGTCAGTATTGTTTATAGTCTAAGAGCCCACAGCAAATTTTGTGCGTGAAGATATAACCAAAAGTGGTTTATATGAGTATGAAGCCCTCAAATAACTAACGACAAATATGGAAGTCTGGCAGCATTTTTTTGCAGCTAAGATTAATAATAGTATGCCAAAGGTACATATATTTCCAAAATGTGGATCATAAGTATAACCACTTGAAACTGGCCTTAAATTAAAGGGCAGAATGCACTGAATACAAATAGATAGGTGCCAGACGTTTTAGATGCAGCTTTCCCCTTGCCAGACGTACTAATAGTACGCAAAAAATCATTTTTTTAAACAATTGGTATAACCATATGTGTGATACATCAAAAAATTTGTAAAATTGTCCTTATCACAAATAAATAGGTGCCAGACGTTTTAGATGCAGCTTTCCCCTTGCCAGACGTACTAATAGAGTACTAAAAATTAAATTATTTTATGCAGGGTGATTTGCATAAGGTGTAACAAAAAACGAGGGCGTGTAGGTTGGACTTAGACAAGAAAAAAATCGTATGGGAGGGGGGGTCTATTTCCCCCCGTTTAGGCGGGAGGGGCAATTTAAGAAAAAAATCACTTAAAACAGAAAAAAATATTAAAAAATAACGGTGATACCTACAGAGTAATGCTATAGCATTTTGAAAAGCTAGAAATACATTATTTAATTTTGTTTTTAAATAAAGTTGTTTGAGTGAATAGTTTTTGAAAAATTAATTTTCAAAATCAAAATTTTGAAAAAATATGAAAATTTTTTTTTAAACAATTTTTTTTCAAAATTTTACGTAATTAAGTATTATTTTTTTATTCAATATTCAATGCTCTTATTAATTTTTGATCAAACACAAAAAACCGGATGTCAAAATGTTTTTTAGTTTTTGAGAAAATCAAAAATAACAAAAACTACTTTTGTTCTAAGAAACTACTGGATTAACCATATTTCACACATTTTTTCATTGAGAACACCTGCGTGAGAGCATTGGTTTAAAATTGACCTGCCACTTTTTATTATGGTGGGGTCGGCTTGGCTTAGGTGCATTTACGAAAGAAAGGATTAACTTTCTCATCTTCTGCATCAGTACACATAGAGGAAAGAATTTTGGATATGGTCCGACGTAATCCCTCCCTTAGCACAAGGAGAATAGCTACTATGCTTCAGTTGCCCCAAACTAGAGTTTGGGTAGTGCTTCATACCGAGCATTTACACCCGTACCACACTACACCAGTTCAGGAGCTAACCGCAAACGACAAGTTACTGAGAGCTGCATTTTGTCGCACATTATTGCTAAGATATGAAACTGAACATAATTACTTTGGAAGGATATTCTGGACTGATGAAGCTCAGTTTACCAGAGATGGAGTAACAAATTTCCACAATTTACATCACTGGAGTAACAGCAATCCGCATAACAAGAAACAAACCAAATATCAACACCGCTTTAGCTTTAATGTTTGGCTTGGTATTGTTGGACGAACATTTATTGGACCACGGTTACTGAATTCAGTCATAAATGGAGAATCCTATCTGCAGTTACTACGAGACCTTTTGCCCGATTTGAATGACAACGTTCCCTTGGCCATAGCAGACAATTTAATCTACCAGCAAGATGGAGCTCCAGCACACTACAGCCGCACTGTAAGGAACTGGCTTGATGAACATTTTAGTGACCGTTGGATTGGAAGAGGAGGTCCAATAGAAATCTTTGGAACAACTGAAACAACAGATTGAAGTGGCTGGAGTCAAATTACAGGAAAATTTATCAAGTATAAATTTATGTGCAGCAATAAGAAGGCGCTATAATCTTTGCCTTCTACAAAATGGGGATCATATCGAAAATTTTTTGTAATAAGCTTTAGTTAAAAAATAGTAAATAATAAATAAATAAACAGTAATTATGTATTTTATCTAAATATGCGTGTATTTCTTATTTTAATTGATTTCACGATTCAGGAATATTTTTGTTCTTATTTCGCAATTGCATTTTTCTGTCACTAGTCAGGGCGTGTAACGTTGCATTATTTAAAAAACATTCGAAGGTCAATATTAATCCAATGCTCTCACGCAGGTGTTCTCAATGAAAAATGTGTTAATCCAGTACTTTGTCACTTTATTGTATGCTTATAAGACGATAGTTAAAAAAATAGTAAAAAGAAAGTTAATCCTTTCAATCGTAAATTCACCTAAGAATCCAAAAACGTAAAAACTAAAATAAAAGGCTTTTCTTAAAACAAAAGTAGTTTTTGTTATTTTTGATTTTCTCAAAAACTACAAAACATTTTGACATCCGGTTTTTTGTGTTTGATCAAAAATTAATAAGAGCATTGAATATTGAATAAAAAAATAATACTTAATTACGTAAAATTTTGAAAAAAAAATTGTTTAAAAAAAAATTTTCATTTTTTTTCAAAATTTTAATTTTGAAAATTAATTTTTCAAAAACTATTCACTCAAACAACTTTATTTAAAAACAAAATTAAAGAATGTATTTCTGGCTTTTCAAAATGCTATAGCATTGCTCTGTAGGTATCGCCGTTATTTTTTAATATTTTTTTTCTGTTTTAAGTGATTTTTTTCTTAAATTGCCCCTCCCGCCTAAACGGGGGGAAATAGACCCCCCCTCCCATACGATTTTTTTCTTGTCTAAGTCCAACCTACACGCCCTCGCTTTTTGTTACACCTTATGCAAATCACCCTGTATAAAATAATTTTATTTTTAGTACTCTATTAGTACGTCTGGCAAGGGGAAAGCTGCATCTAAAACGTCTGGCACCTATTTATTTGTGATAAGGACAATTTTACAAATTTTTTGATGTATCACACATATGGTTATACCAATTGTTTAAAAAAATGATTTTTTGCGTACTATTAGTACGTCTGGCAAGGGGAAAGCTGCATCTAAAACGTCTGGCACCTATCTATTTGTATTCAGTGCATTCTGCCCTTTAATTTAAGGCCAGTTTCAAGTGGTTATACTTATGATCCACATTTTGGAAATATATGTACCTTTGGCATACTATTATTAATCTTAGCTGCAAAAAAATGCTGCCAGACTTCCATATTTGTCGTTAGTTATTTGAGGGCTTCATACTCATATAAACCACTTTTGGTTATATCTTCACGCACAAAATTTGCTGTGGGCTCCTGGTCTATTATGTTTGTAATATGATCCCATGTCATAATGTTGTTATTTGGTTGACATAGTTCGTTCCTTTTAAAGTATAACATATGACACATGAGAAACATTTAGTCATAATCGAACTTTGTCATGTGTCTTGGAAGCGATTCTTGGGAATTGTGTGTGGTCTCTAGTTTAATGACACAACCAGAACATCAACATCAACATCACCAGCAAAATTGTCATTGTCAAAGTAAGGACTGTCCGCCAATCAATCATTTAAACTTAAATCCTTGAAATGAACAAACTTTTCGAATCCTGAAAAAAATTAACAACCGAACAAGAGTATCATACTACAAATAAAAAACAAATATACAAGTGGTAAAGAGAGCATGATATATTACTTCCTGTGTCCTAAAAATATATATTACTTCCTGTGTTTCCCTAAAAAAGCCCAATAAAGAATTTATTACTTCGCTTCAAGTCTATGTTCGTCAGGAGTCCAGTCGTGTATGAAATTGAAAGGTCTATTGCATTATTCGGGCTGTTGTTTTTGAATGTGATATTTGTCTATTGGTTTATGTTTTGGTACACATATTTCAGAAATTGCGTTCGCAACGAAGTTTAAATCCATATTTTCATAATGGGTGTCCTTAAATTCTTTAAGAATATTTTGGGCAATGATGTTGGGTGAATTCTAGGAACAAATTAACAATAAGTTGAATTCATTTATCAGAAATTTAAGAAAAGGCTTATTTTGGTTTGTTGACAGAAATTTCTTTGTTTTTATAAAATTTTGTTTAAATAAAATTGATATCTTTAATCTTCAGATATCCAATTAAAATGTTCCATTTCTTATTGTTCATGCTTATTTTTGACTTTAAGGTCAATTTTTCAAGAAAATTCGTTATAAGCAAAACATTTAAATTTTTTTTCAATAATGAAATTGACAAAAATGGAAACCAACAATAAGATCGTGGAAAACCCATAGATTGTATGATACTTGGGAAATACTGCAGCAAGTGAAAAGGATTTTATGGGTTTGTGTCTAAGTTTTAATAACAGTGTCAAAAAATCGATTTTCCTATTATTAAAAATACTGCAATATTTTTTTTAATTTAATAACGATTTAATAGAACCAATCTCTTTTTCGAACTTGTAATGGCAATAGTCTCGAATAGTGACCTATATACAGTGATGGAACAAATAATAGAAACAAAGCTTTACATAATGATCAACCATTAATAACTACATTCAATTACGTCTTCCTCGGTTCTAATTTTTATATATTAATTGCACCTAACATGACTTTGAAATTGTGCAGCCGTTTGTTGTCATTAGCTCTTTGTTTGCACTTAACGGTAAAAAAAAATGAGCTAAGTTAAAATTTCACCTGGAAAAAATAATAGAAACAAGGTACTTTGACTTTCAATTTGACTTAAATTTCGTTTTTTATTTTTATTGAAATAGACGTTTTATAGTTTGTTTATTAGTTTTGCATGTGTTTCAGTCGTTTTAATAAAAAAAATATAACAGTTATTTTAAAATTTTATAAAAATGGGTCGTGGAGTGCATTGTACTATTACTGAGCGCAATTTAAAAAAAAAATTAAAAAAAAGGGAAAACTATGAAAGAAATAGCACAAGCATTAAATTGTTCAAAAAAGAAGATATTTACAGCTCTCCATTCAAGTCCAAAGCCAGAAACAAGAGGCAGAAAACGAAAGACCTCAACGCGGCTTGATAAGATATTGGTACGACTGTGTAAAAAAAAGCCTTTTTCTTCTTCAAACGACTTGAAAATTGAACTAAATGCGCCTGTTTCAAGTCCTACAATAAGAAACCGACTAATGAAAGCAAGGCTTCCTGGAAGGAGTCCCAGGAAAGTATCATTCTTGAGCAAGAAAAATATTCTGCAGAGAATGACTTTTGTAAATAAACACGCCCAACGAGCAAATTGGAATAACGGATGAAACAAAGATAAATTTATCTGGTTCCGATGGCAAAATGTATGTCAGACGATCTAAGAACGCAGAATTCGATCCAAGGTACACAAAAAAGACTGTTAAACATGGTGGAGGAAATATCATGATTTGGGGGTGCTTCTCAACATCTGGGGTTGGTCCAATTTTTTGGATAAGAGACAAAATGTGTTCTATTGACACGTCCGAATCATAAATGAAGTTATGCTGCCATTTGCCGAAGAGAACATGCCAATTAAATGAGAATTCATGCAGGATAACGACCCCAAGCACTCCTCAAAATTGTCTAAGGAATACTTTAACAAAAATTAAATAAATGTTATGGAGTGGCCATCGCAGTCCCCGGATCTTAATCCCATAGAACACCTGTGGGGCATACTTAAGAGGAAAATTGGAGACTTCAGAGCCAAGAATAAGGAATAACTGTGGTCTATAATACAAAATGTATGGTATTCCATACCTTCCGATACATAAGCCAAGTTGGTTCATTCCATGGGGCGAAGATGTGAAGCCGTCATTTAAAATAAAGGTGCAACGACCAAGTACTAAACGAATATGAACCAATTTAACTGTTAAATTTCTCTTTACCAAAAAGAAAAACACAATTATAATATTGTTTCTATTATTTTTTTCCAGGGTAAAATGGCTGATAATATTAATTTTAATTTTTCTCATTACTAATTTTTCTTTTTATTAATAAATTTAATATTGTGTATATTTTAAACTTTATAGAGACTTATTGTATGTATTTTTAATTTTCTATTTCTTTCCAATAAACTTTTTGTTTTTAAAAAACGGCACAGAAGAAGCTTGTTTCTATTATTTTTTCCATGACTGTAGTATAAACGCCATTATTCCGAAAAGGTGTTCTTCCACGCTCGAAAAACCACTGCGTAAGCTTTACCATCTGCAAAATCTGCAAGTCTCTTTGCGATGGAAAACTGCATTTATCCAGCCAGTACCCTCAAACTATCGGATGATTGCACTTATGCTCCTTCTTTCAAATGTCGCTGAATCAGCTTAAGAAATATCTTAAGCAACTAAAGCTTCTCAATGACCGACAGTATTCATTTTCATATTTTTATAGCACTGTTGATCTGATGGTATTGGAGAAAGTGAGATAAATTTAGGCGCCCGTCCTTCTGGAACCATCTACTGTGCAATGACCATATATTCGACGACTCCAAGAACGTGTTTAGGTTTCTTTCGGCGTTGCAAGACGCCCTCTGATCTGACTGTAATCTATAAGGCCTATGTTCATCCAAAGCTCAAATATAAGACTCATATTTGGGCAAAGATTTCAGTCTCTTGCGGTTATAATCCTAAAAAGAGCTTTAAAAAGTGAATTCAGAGTTAGCTGTAACAACATTCGGGTGCTTAGAAAAAGTGGCTGTGCTGTATTCAACCTGCCTGGTTATAGCCTACCCTCACCATGGTCTCGCTATATGTGTACGAAATAATGTCGCTTATCAGCTTCAACCACAATATGACACATGTTTAAATACAAATCAATGTACACAGTTCTTCGTGGCTTCGCTATTCTGGTCAGACAACACTCAAAGGAAGATATGTCAAGATTTTTGCTGAGTTAAACAATCTGAACCAGCTTGTTCACGAGCTTTCTCGAAGTCTTGATGTTGCAGGTCAATACACAGAAACACTAGACTTGTTTCTTACCTCTGACCCTGACAAATACACTATCAATGTTATACCACCACTAGGGATATCTGAACATTGTGTCATATCTGCAAATTTCTCATGCCCAGTTAGAGAAATAATTCTCAAGAGAACCCTTTGGCAATACGAGAAAGCCAACTGGGACGGTCTCAACGATTTCTTCAGAAACTTTTACTGGTTGCTGTGCTTACTCGATAGTCACGTGGACTCCAGTGCAGATATGATTACCAATTTTATTCTTTTCGAAATGAGAAATTTTAATCCGAATAGGGAAAAATCTATCAAACCTGTAAAGAGGTTATTAGGATTAGAGAAGTAAGTTTCCGATATTATAAAGCCAACCCTACTGAGGAAAATCGAAAAAAGTTTAAGCAAGATAGAAAGATCTGCAATGATCATATTCAAAGAACCAAATTCTTGCATGATCAAAAAAATACTAGAACGTCCCAAAGGTAGTAAAAATGTTTAGTCATTTTTAAAAAACGTACGAGATACTACTTCGTCTTCGGTTCCTACGCTCGTTTTAAATGAAACTCCTTGTGTCAGCTCGTAAGAAAAATCCAATTTGCCTGTAGCACAGTTTGCTGTCCATTCGACATTGTCTGATAGTGCCATGATTCCTCCTGTAATTCAGATCGTTAATGATTATATAGGACAAATTTTCTTTCGAACAAATACAGTTGCAACAGTACTAAAAAATCTCAATATACACAAATCCGAATATTGCCCCAATTATTCTGAAGAGGTGTTTTTCAACGCTGACAAAATCATTGCGTAAGCTTTTCCATCTGTCGTACTCTATTGGTCTCTTTCCGGGTGGATAGAAAAGAGCATTTGACCAGCCTGTCCCTAAAAAAGGCGAATTTTTTTCCCCCTCTTACTATCGTCCAATTGCATTTACATCCCTTCTTTCTAAGGTCATGGAAACGCTGATAAATTATCAGCTTAAGAAATATCTTGAAGAATGAAAGCTTCTTAATGACCGGCAGTATGGTTTTCGTAGCAACCTGATGGTATATTTTACCGAACAGTGGCACAAATCTTTACATCTTTTTGGAGAAAGTAAGACTTGATATTTCAAAAGCATTTGATAGAGTTTCACATCAAGCTCTCTTATCGAAAATGCGTGAATTTGGTATTGATGAATCTCTTCTTCGATGGATTAGAAACTACCTTTCGAAACGCTCGATACAAGTTGTATTGGATGGTTTTAAATCTGAAGTCCATAAAATAAATGCTGGTGTGCCACAGGGCTCTGTTTAGCTCCGACTCTCTTTCTTATATTCATCAATGATCTTTTGTCTGAAACTTCTAATTCATTAAATTGTTTTGCTGATAAACAGTACCCTACGTTTCTCTATTCGTCCAAAGCTCGAGTACAATTCCCATATTTGGGTAAATGGTCCAGTATCTCATTGAGTCTCTTGGATATAATCCAAAAAAGAGCATTAAAATGATAGGTGATAAAAGTATATCGGAAACATCTGAAACTCTTGAGCACCGTGTCGCAATGTTTCTTGTCTTTCATTATCTTACTGTTATTTTGATTAACAGTGATCTAGTGAAAAAGCCAGTTGCATTTCTCTCCAGATTTTTCATCTCTTTCAACACTTATTCCTATAATATAAGAAATCCTCGTCTCTTCTATCTGCCTACCCAACGTACCTCTTATGGCTCCAATGAACCTATTACTCGCATGCTTCAGAGGATGTTACAATATGGCCGTAATCAACTGTCAAAGTTGAAAAATTCTTATTGGAAAATCCTTTATTTACCTTTAGGGCTTGGCGTACCTATGGGATTACTAGGATAGTTTGCAGGAGCAATCGAAAACAGACTGAATCCTTAAACATTAGGTCCATTCGTGTACTTTGAGTTTGTATAAATTTTCATGAATTGAATTCTCGTGCTCAAACGTCTTCTAAATGGATATTAAAATCTTTCTGAAACGTTAGCACTCAACAAAAGTATGTTTATGTTAATTAAGACATTTTCGCAGTTCTCATTGTGAATAACAACCAAAGATAAATTATTATTTTTAACTATTCCTCTATTCAATACGTCTTTGATACCGTTTACGATAGCGTTCTTGTACCTAAAGTTAAAATGCAGTTTCATTGTTCGCAGTCAGTATTGCTTTCATGGCTTTCTGTTAGTAGCAGTAGTGATAGGAGTTCCTGGATATCTGAAACTTCTGTAGTTCCTTAGGGTTCTATTCGTTGTAAATTACTGCTTTCAATGTGTATTCGGATGCTATTCAGATACGCCTTATTTTAAAATGGGGTGTGATTGAGACTTTATTGTGCTTACCAACTGAAGAATTATCCTTCTATATAATTCGGAAGCTAAAACATAAGCCTAAAGTGCCACATTCAGTACACTATTAAGTGACATTTTGGAAGCATCTGTAGTCATACCTTAACAAAGAATAATAAACATATCAAATGAGTTAATGCTTGGTTAAATCTTTAACTATCCGCACTAGTAAAAATGGGTACTATTTTTTTTTAGCTTTGACAACCATAGAAATATTGAGACTTAGTAGGGTTAAACAAATATGAAGGAAAGTTCAAATGGTATAGCCAATGCCAATCTTATAATAATTACTTAGAGTTTTTTTTAATATTAATATTACTCATACGCCCTGGTGTACCCGAAGTCTCATCCCACAATGGAATAACAAAAACCCAATAAAAGAAAAAAAAAAAAAACAATAGAGCAGAAATGAAATTTGTTTTAACATTTCACAACCAATTTGATATACCACTGCACACCAACAAGTGGGTGTGTCTGCCTCAAGCTACTAGTATTTCTCCCGCTCCGACCACTTTTGCCGCAATTAAAACCCTCATCCGATCGACCGCCCTTGCAATTTTCTGTAATTAATTGCTAATATCCTTAAAAATCATCGAGGCAAACCACATCGATTCGATTCAACAGAAGAAAATACGTTAGCTCCCTAACTACAAGCGCGCAATAATGATGAATGAATTCTACCTGAATATTTGTAGTTTGTAGTGTGACGGTAGACAGAATTGGTGTTAACTATTGCGCAAGTTCTCAGCCTTCTCCACCCAAAAATATCCAACCTTAATAAAAAGGATATTGCTACAAAACATATACCCCCCTTCGAGGCACCCTGTCAGGACACACTGTATAAGGATTTGAGATGTATGTCAGCGTAGGGCTCAACTTCAGAGTTCAGAAGTGGGATGACGACAACGACAACAACGAACGACCTGACCAAAAAGAAAGTCCTCCGAAAGCGAAAATTAACTGTAAACAAGAAACGATTCAACAGGTTCGAGTCAGTCGTTGTCGTGCCTTCTTCCTGAGTGGTAGTTGTCTCAACTGGTCTAAGAAACAAAATCGGCACTCTTGGAGGATCTTCTCGTTGTTTTTGTTGTGTACGCTTTAACTCCATTAAAGACAGACTCATTGAGGAATTCTTGTTGTGTTTTTTTTTCGGGCTAAAGGATAACATTTTTTGTGAGTGTATATAGATGCAATTCAGAGCAGATGTGATTTGACTCATGTATTGCATTTTTTAAAAGTAGAAAAATATCCTTTTTTCCTCGATTTCTCTATTTTTTTGGTCCTTCGATTTTTCGGTATAAGCAAATACTAGAATTGAACTTCCAAGTGAATTAAACGGAAGAGTTGTGTGTTATTTTGCAAGAAGAATCATCAATTCAACATTGTCCGTCGTTGCGGATTATAAAAGGATTAAAAATACTGCAGAACAATAATCTTTTTCAATCTCCGTCTACTGGCTGTTTGAACTTTATGGATTAATTCAAAATGAATTTCAAATTTGTATTGGATTTTTTCAAATAGGAAAAATGTAAGTAAAATATACGAGTATTATATTATTTAGGTGGTTTGAGGGAATGAACGTTTTTGATTTATTAATTTTTCATGTCAATTTTGATTGATGTTGACCATTGGTTGTAGACTTATTCTCTGGTTGTTTGGATATAAAATATTTAACCTTCAAAGTAGAAAATAATTGTTTTCTCTTTTGATGTAGCCAAATCACATTTATTTAATTTGTCATATTTTGTGAGTTCATCCGAGCAATTATGAAAAGAATTTTCTTCGTCTTTCTGGAAACTTAATAATACAAGCTAGGAAAATTTAGAGTTCAGGGGAAAAGTTTGTTCTTTGAGATTGGACATTTAAAATTTATTAAATTAATTTTGAGAGCAAAAAGTCAGGTAGATGAAAATCAATTACCCACTGATTCTGTGTGGAAAAGCAGAACTCCTCTCTTTAAATTTAAGTTTGTGAAGAAAAGACGAAAACTTTTAAAAGGGGACCCAGGACCTCTAAGAAATGGCGGGACATCTCAGACAGTAGTTGAAATTGATTAAAATTTAAAATTGAAAGAAATTGAAGTTAAATTAATCCCGCATCCGCGATAGAGTTTCGGTCTTCCTTGTCGAATCTGGGGAATTGGATTCGAGAACTCTTTTGACTCGATTTCTGTTGCTTTTCGCATACAGGACAAAATATCCTCCATATTTGAGGAATTCTTCTGCAAGCCTTCGATTAAATGAAATTATTTAAAATAAACAACTAAGAATTTTAGGTTAATCGAAAAACGTAGAGAACATACATGCTTTATTTGTAACGTTAAGAATTATTTCTTATATTTTCTTGTATGTGGAGGTTTCATCTCCCAATCCATATGTAACTTTGGGAGACATTTAAGAGGACGGGACCATGGAATTTAGGGTCGTCAATACAGCACTTACCACGGAAACGTTCCGGTTCTGACAAAAAATTACTATCTTCTACAAGAAGAGGAAGAGGAATATGGTTGATTCAAAAAACTTGAAGGATATTAAAAAAATTATAAAACCCTCAATAGTAAAAAAAAAGCTAGTATATGCAATTGCAATTCAATATGACATTAAATAGTAGGTTAAACATAAAAACGATGAAATGGTCGATGATAGAAAAGGCTATAGCTGACGCAGGTTCAGCAATTTGCCTCTTATCTACCGATATTTTGAATTTGCAAACCCTTTCGTTCTCTCTCTACGTAACCTTGGCTGAAAAAGAATTTTTTTTGTGTACTGAATGTTGAGCTGAAAGATTTCGATCTTGATCTGATTCCAAAGCTCTTGCAACTAATATTTGTCAAGAAAATTCCAACTGACAAACCGGACAAGAGTCACTTGACTTGCAGTTCGATCGAGTTGTTTCTTAGGCTTTAATAGTATGATCGACACGGCAGACAACTAGGATTTACAGTTCCCCAGTTCGGAAGCAAAGTATACATAGTGTAACCTTAGTGCTTCAAAGCATGGACTTTATTTGTCACAACAGTCGAAAGTCCGAAAATTCTCTAAGTGTCGGTTGATGAGCTTGGGTCTCGCATAACTAAGGTTTGATATGCATGTCAATAAGATGTCTTTCAGTCATAATTAAAAAAAACGCTTCACTTAACCCAAAGATAAATATTGGGACCTTTCATAATTCTTCTGACCAAAATATCTTAAAACATGCCAACACTTTCGGGCCCCACGTTGGGCGCCATCTGTAATGTTAATAATTGTTCTTATGCATTTATATAGGGGTCACGATTTGCAAAAAAAAAAAAAAGAATAAAACGGAACTAAATTTTATAATAGTCAATAGATTTCAGAAAATTATTGGAGTTTTGGACCGATGGAGCAAACAATATTTCCCTTTTGTGTTCTAGGTCACCATCACTCTGCACTCTCTCTCTCTCTCTCTCTTTGGATTTTGAGGTTCTTTGACTTCAGCCACCTAGACTCGAAATACAGTTCTGGGGGAATTAATAAGATCAATTTCTAGTTCTTGACAAAAAGAAGCTACAAACGATAGTACCAAATAATTTATTTTTAAAATTTATATGCAGGTTTTAGAAGGCTCGATCTTTTAACTCGCACGAATTCGGTGAATTGTTCTAGAGATTGTTAAGGTTACAGGCTCGTTGTGATTTTACACAAAAAAAAAATAACAAAGAAGAACTCACCTACTGTCGACTGTCGACTGTCGACTTAAAATTGTTATATTCGTATCCTTCGAGAGTGTGAATGTAAAAATCGGTCTATATAACCAAAAAGTATTTTCGTATTTTCTGGATTGGTCACGTATACGATACGCTGTATCAACAATTAAGTCCCTTTTAGACGATCAGTTGTTACTTCAGTTATCAGTTTAGTTGTCAGTTCAGTTAAAAAAGGCAGTGTATTTCAGTTATCAGTTCAGTTGTCAGTTCAGTTAAAAACGGCGGTGTATTAAGACGCCAGTCC
Source organism: Philhelius festivus (assembly GCA_963931855.1). Taxonomy (NCBI): domain Eukaryota; kingdom Metazoa; phylum Arthropoda; class Insecta; order Diptera; family Syrphidae; genus Philhelius; species Philhelius festivus. The sequence continues at coordinate 6,945,437 of OZ007556.1, read as the reverse complement.
AGTATTCAGTTGAGCTTGTATGCTGCTACTCTTTCAACTGAATTGTGATAAAAACGGTCACTTTTCTTCCACAAACATGGACACGCGCGATAAATTTTAATGAAATCGACCAAATTATCATTCTGTTTCGACATATTGAAAAAAACAGGAACTCGAATGACGACTGAACTGACAACTGAACTGATAACTGAAGGAACAACTGATCGTCTGAATATACCGCCTTTTTTAACTGAACTGATTACTGAATGAACAACTGATCGTCTAAAAGGGGCTTTAGAAATACGAATTTATAAATTCATTACATAAGAATTTTGCCATATTAAATTTTTTTTTTTTTTTTTTACTCACGTCTTCGTGACGTTTAAGCTTAAAAAATATTCCAAGCTTGACAGTTTGACAACCGATTCCAGAAACGATGTTTTATCTTTTCCGACGAGCCACGAAGCCAAGAGAGCATTTTCGAATATCGGACAATCGGAAAAATCGGGCTAAATTTGATTGTATCGATTTCCTGTTCCAATTCCTGCTTTTAGAGCAACAACATAATGACTGCGTATTTTTAACGCGTCTTACTAAGATGTTATCTATACGTTGAAGGGTTGAAAGGACGTCTAAAGATATTCTGACACTATCCACTAGTTTTTTTCTTTTTTGTTTTTGGCTTGATTAGTGCAGTTTTCTTACATATTTCGCGAATTCCAAAATTTTTTAAATACAAAGTAATTTTCCACTCGTTTTTTTCTTTTTTGTTTTTGGCTTGATTAGTGGAGTTTTCTTACATATTTCGCGAATTCCAAAATTTTTTAAATACAAAGTAATTTTCTGTGTTAAATAAAATTAATTGTTGTTTTGGTTAAATTAAACGAGTATCTAGGTTAAAACAACTAACCAAATTTATTTTACCTTACTTGCAAATAAATGGGTTAAAATTTCTAAAAACTTATCTCGTTTGATTTTACCGAATTGTGATGGTCAAAATAAATATCCATATCCTTATTTTAATACACTGAAGATTGTTAAAATTGGTTAAAAAAATAAATCAGATTTACACATTTGATGAATTAAGCGAGTTAACTCGATTAGTTTTTACCGAGTAAGTTTACAAGTTGAATATTTAGTTCACTTGTTTAATTTCACACGAGTTTTATAATTTAACTGGGTGCGTTCTACTATATAGCTAAGTTCTCACCTTTTTTAAACTGTTTGTTGGAACTGGGTATTCATTGGTTGGAAGTGATTGTCTTCTTGCCCCATTACTTACCCTACGTGATGTCCATTTAGTAGCTCCTTGAAAATCTACTATTCCTTGTGGTATTTTCTTTGATCTCCTTGACCTAGGATGCACACACATCCCTCTTAAACCCTCTTATTTATATGTAGGAGCTTCTGCTTGTCCCTTCTCTTTGCACGATACGATTTTCTCGGTGCTATTTTCTTGCGGAGCAGCATATTCGCACCTGATTCTTCTGTAAGTCTGTTTCTAGTTATTTTACACTTCTTGATGATAGGGAAATTGCCTCCGATTATTTCATGAGCCTTAAATGTTAGTGAATTTCTTAATCCTCAAATCAACACTCGACAGCCTGTTTTATGTTGTCATTTCACAACTTCATCACTCTTGCGATGTTAACAATGAAAACCGGTTAAAAACTGCAGACTAACTGGACTCGGTTTCGGGCGGTAATGATTTTGTGGCAGCAAAAAGGAAAGTCTGGGACAAGTTAAATGGGTTTATTAAAACACCCTACCATCACTGCAAATAATGCCAATGGTTATATTTTTTGACTTTTTAAACACTAAATTTCGGATATTATGTTTACTTTCGAATGATTTCTGATACTCGAATGTACTGTAATCTGGAAGTTCATTCATTGAACACTTTATCGAGCAGCCGGGACCTAATATTGGCAATTCTATTTTGTGAATGTTGTTCTGGCGTTAGTTTATTCATCATAAAAGGGTAATACTCGTATTAAGTACAAAAAATCTGTCCGCTGTCGAACTTGCTGTCACTAGAAATAGTGTCTCCAATTCAAAGCATAATTGGGAAGGCGTCGTTATTTTGAAATGCTGCCGTATCAAAATCCTGTAAATGAATATAAGATTCTGTATGAATTTAATATTGAAAATATTTACATATATTAAAAAATTTTTTAAATCCAAAATTTTGTAAATCTTGGAAATTCAAAATACGTTAATATTAATTTTACTCAAAAACAAAACTAATATTTAAGAATTTCCCGATTTAAAAACTTTTGGAAAAAAGATTTTCGACGATAACGAGTCTTATAACTGTGGAATTATGATATGAGTAAAATAAAAATAAACTTTAAGGGCTTTTAAAAAAATATAAATAAAATGTGGTCTTAAGCTCATTTACGGATAAGACCCCTCAACAAGATTTTATTATAGGAAAAACCTTTTTGTCCTCAAAAATGCTATGCTGCAAATAAGGTACTTTATGTAATAGATATTAGTTGAAATGAAATTCAATTTTGTTTCGCAGAAAACTAACGGTCTTTCAGCAAATCAGTTATTTTTTTTCAATAACGGTAATGTGAATTCTCGGGTTTTTTTTTTTTAAATAAATTGGTGCTCCCGTCGGTTTTTAAATTGCTTATAATATTTTTAAATATGTTTTTTCCAAAAAGAAACATACAAATATAAATTAACTTTTAGAGCTTGCATTTATGTATGCTAGTTTTCGGGAAATCTGTCGTATTGTTTCAAGAATATTTCAATGAATTTTGGTCAAAATCGTTTAATATTCTCTGTGCTCCGCTAGGAACTAATACAAAATATTTTCTCAACCACATTCCGCATAACACAATTTAAAAATTATTTTGAGTCTAATTTTGAGGTTTGCTGACACGTGAGCATACAATTTACTATGGGAGAAGTATGGGAATTCAAGATTGATGCCACAAACATTCAGCGATTGTCCTTGCGAATAAGTAATTGTCATAGCAAAAGCGAACGCATGGGAAATGTTTGTATTCAATACAGGATAGTTATAGTTATCTTTACTCCATGGGATAAAATCGAATTACCTACTTAAACGTTAATTCAAAAGAATGAATACATGTCTGAGTTGTAACTTCTCTTTAAAACCTTTTACAAACACGTCATGATTTTTTGTCTGTTTGTTTTATTTTCATTTATTTGTGTCTAGGGGAAGCAAATTTAAAAGCACGTGCAGCTTTATAGCACCCACATTTAGTTTTTTCCTTATTTACATATTTCTATTCTTGGTTTGATAGCAAAAATACTTATTTCCATGACCAGAATGAAAAGAATGTTCAGTTTTAAACTTTAGGTACTTCTTTTTATAAATATATTTTTTTTTTAGTTCTTAAAGGAAATATAATTTCCTCAGAGAGAAAAAAAATTTCCTGGAACTTTTAAAGTCTGTCGATACACTAGTTTAGTGTCTTCTTCGCAGGTTACCCTCAGACCAAGTCAAATGAGTGGAAGTTCTTTTAACCAACCAAGCAACATTTTTACATTTTTGTTTTGAGTGTGGATTTTCAAAAAACTACCCCGTCAGTAATTTGTGAAATTCTCAGGGTTCGGGTAAAATAGATCCCATATGAACTCGTTTTCTGCAACGTCTGCCGACCGGGCAAAGTGATAACTCCCAAGGTCAAGTGTGAAGTTATCAATTCCGGACACTCCGGAAGCATCCAATAGTCTTTTGTTTGAGACATAGTGACGGAAGTCAGAATGTGCACTTCTATACATATGCATGCAGGCTTTTAACACTTGCTTTCAAATTATCTGAGAAGGTTTAATGTTCCACCAATAGACTCGCATATGTCAGAATGAATGCTTGGTAACAAATAATCTTCACATCGCCTTCAATTACTGAGTCAATTGGACCTTGTAAGTGAATAATTCAAAATCCTTGTGCCAAATTCTTCTGAGACTAGTGCGCGAAATGTTGAGATTGATGGCGAGTTGATGTTCGTGAATTGCGTCTTACACTCTCGGCTAAAGCAGCCACATTCTTGTCTGTGCGCACCGTACGATGACGGGAACTATGATAGTTGTCCACAAGCTTACCAGTTTCACGAACTTTTTGCACAAACTTGCATACCTCAGGCGCGATGGGTGCTTCATTTCGGCCAAAAATTCTTTTCAAAAAACGTACTGTTTGGGCAACCAGCACTCACTTTAGAAATAAGGTTTCAATATTTGCCAACGTTGTTCGAGCGTAAGGCGACTCTTTTCAATTCGCGGAGCTATAATATTGACTATCTGTCAAGATTTCGAGCGGGAAACAGTTGTCAGTGTCAAAATAACCTATTATTTAAAAATAAACCACTAGATAGCCCATTCTGTATATCAGAACTTATGTGTTAAAAAGAGTTGGCGTAGTCACTGTGTCTTGCAGAATACCAATCGTGACACTAAAAATTTCAGTTGTCTTGCATTGTCCATCTGTTACGACAAATTTCTTTTCATGGAAAATATCATCTTTGTAAGATTCATATCGAGTAAGTTTTAAAATTAACCCGCTGATCCATATCTTGTCAAAAGCTTCTGGTGTTAAAATTTCCGCTCGATATTTGAAATCAATTTTGTAATAGCATGCATACTACCTCCTAGTTAAGTTGCCTAAACAGGCCATATGCAAAACAGTCTCTCGACTGCTTTCTTACGAAACGGCTGCGTTTTTTCTCTCTGACAATGAATAATTCTAAATGCTATAAATGTTTAAAATTCATTTCTGAATTAAGTTTTTTATCATGTGATATATGTGGACTAAACTCACATTTTGAATGTTCCATTATAAACAAAAAAGACATTAAAGTCATAAACTCTTATAAGAACTTATTCTTTAAATGTGAAATGTGCATTAATATTCCACTGCAAAATTGTGTTAAAAAGATGAGAGAACTTTCAACGTTATTAAATAACTCTCTCAATAATTCTGTTCCTCAGAGTGCACTCGCAAAAACATCTAACGCTAATACATCGAAATTGAATGCAAGTCGCAGCATTCGTGGTACTACTCGTGCCCAGAGATTACCGAAAGTTAATGATGATAAAAAACGACTTTCCACCTCCGTTGATACAAGAGTTGCACTTACGAGTTCATCAACTCCTCATGATCGGGTCTCTTTGAAACACAGAAGAGTCTCTTTAACTGATCGTCTTTCTTCCGTAAATTCTGCTGGCATTGCAAAACAGACAAAAGAATCATCTTCGTCTCCTTCTATCACGAGCGATGTTATTACCGATGATCCAAATACAGAGGATATTGTGTCTCTTTTACACTCTTCGGATAGATGTTGCGATGGCTTTGATGCTAATTCAAGCAAAAATACTGCTGCTACTGTAGTCATTTCTAATGTTGATGACACCGCTGCCGTTGATGCTGTTTCTAAACATGTTGCTGTTGAACCCTTTGCTGGTAATGATGCCGAGGTTGCTGATAATGTTGCTGGTGTTGCTGGCAACAATGAAGCTGGTTCTTCTTCTCAAATTGCTGATGACCAGTCTATGTCAACAGCTGTTTCTCGTCATGATGCTCTGGATGAGCATGTTTTGGATAAGGAAATTCTCTTTTCACAAGTGCATAACAAAAAACGTAAACATAAACAGCTGATTGGTAGTGATGCTAATGATGATGCTCTTACTGCTCTTCCTTCTGTACCCCGGCTACGATTTATTCATATCTCTAGAATAAATAAGACAGTCACCGAACAGAATGTTAAAGATTACGCTGCCCGTCGACTTAATTTGCCTACGACTAGTTTGGTTTGCTCAAAATTAGTGAAAATTGATACTGACATATCATCTCTTCATTTTATCAATTTTAAACTGGGTGTCCCTGCTGGATCATTCAATGCTGCTCTTAATACATCTATCTGGCCTGTTGGAGTCCAGATTAAGCAGTTTATAAGTCGTCCAAAAAACGAGTCGCACCTAAAACAACAAAATGCGCCGACATAAAGAGAACTTCTGTTGCCGATGCATTTGATGAATGCTTTTCGATGTTTTACCATAATGTTGGAGGTATGAGAACTAAATCCAATGATTTTTATATTTCTGTTGCCGATTGTTGTTATGATATAATCGCTTTAACTGAAACATGGTTAAATGATAGTTTTCTTACAACCGAATTCTTTACATCTGATTTCAATGTTTTTCGCAAAGATCGCTGTAGCGTACAGACAGGTTTAAATAGAAGAGGCGGTGTTTTAATTGCTGTTCGATCTAATTATATAAGTAGAGAAATTATTTTATCTAATACTAATACTGAGCAATTGTGTGTATGTGTAGATTTATCTATTTTACCTACTTATAGAATCATTCATATATATTTTTTTGTTTCATACATTCCTCCATCTTCTCAATATTCTGTTTATGATGCTCACATAAAAAATATAAAAGATATTGTAAAAAATATAGATGAAAATTGTTACATTATAATTCTTGGTGATTTTAATTTACCCAATGTAAAATGGTTGTATTCAAATGATGAGAAGCAAATTTTTCCTAGTAACTTATCTAAAGATTTTGAATATAATTTAATTGATAGTATAATGGCTTTAAATATGTATCAAATTAATGATATTTATAATTCTATTGGTCGTATTTTAGACTTAATTTTTATTGATAAAAATCTTGAAGCTGAATTATATGAAGCTAGTTTTAAGTTAGCTGAGAATACTATTCATCACAAAGCACTTGAAATAAAATTTAATTTTTCTGTTTTAAATGTTTCACAATTTTCTTCCAACACAGTTCAGAAATATGATTTTAAAAATACTGATTTTGTCTCTATGAATAGATATTTTGAATCTGTAAATTGGCAAACAATTTTGAACTGTACTAACTTAGAGACAGCTTTTACTGTGTTTAGGAACATATTAGATCGTGCGATTTTTAATTTTGTCCCCATAAAGATTATAAATAATTCAAAAAGGCCAATATGGTTTAATAAAAGCTTATCCAGGCTTAAAAATGTCATGAATAAACTTCATAAGAAAAGTAAATTTTCGGTTTCTTTTCGTGAACTATTTAACAGAACTAGGAGAGAGTACGAATTTTTAAAAAGATTTACTTATAAACAATATATTTGGTCTCTAGAGTCCAAAATCAAAAGTAATGCTAAATGTTTTTGGTCATTTCTGAACACTAAAAGAAAATCGATTGGGATTCCATCTAGTATATCATATAAAGGGGTTTTTTCTGAGAATATAAGTGTTATTTGTAATAATTTTGCGTTATTTTTTCAATCAAATTTCTCTGACCTTAACATAAACTATGATCAAAATTTTAGTAATTTCAGTTCTAATTTAAGTGTGGGGAACCTATGTTTATCTAAAGATGATGTGTTGACAGCTTTATCATCTCTGGACAACAGTTTCTCTGTTTCTCCGGATAATATTCCACCATTTCTCTTAAAATTCTGCAAATATAATTTAGCAGCACCACTGTGCTATATTTTCAATATGTCCTTGCAACAAGGCATATTTTTAGATACCTGGAAACATTCGTTTATAACTCCTCTGCACAAATCTGGGTCTAAGGGAGCTGTGGAAAATTAAAGACCTATTGCTAAACTTCAGCTTATACCTAAAGTTTTTGAAGCAATTGTTAAAAATAAACTTTATAGTTTAGTTCAAAATCATATTTCCCAGCATCAACATGGATTTATGAGTGGAAGATCGACGGCAACTAATTTATCAATATTTACAAATTACAGCCTTAATTGTTTGGAAAATCGATTGCAAGTCGACGTAATTTATACCGATTTTTCAAAGGCTTTTGATCGTGTACAACACAACATTCTTGTAAAAAAACTTGAGCTGCTTGGTTTTCACTCTGCTCTCCTTAAATGGTTTAAAAGCTATTTGGTTGGACGTAGACAGTATGTCAAAATTGGGGACGTCTTATCAAATGAAATTAAAAACCTTTCTGGCGTTCCTCAAGGTAGTCACCTAGGTCCTCTCCTTTTTATTCTTTTTATTAATGATCTGCCAAATCATATTTCTTATTCCAAATGTCTTCTTTATGCTGATGATCTAAAAATTTTTAGCTGTGTAAGATCTCCATTAGATGCCAGTAAAATACAAATAGACATTGATTGCGTAGTTGACTGGTGTAATAAAAATGGATTATATTTCAATATTAAAAAATGCAGTATTGTAACATTTTCAAAAATATTAAATCCATTTTGTTTCGATTACAAAATTGAGAATCATTCCTTAGAAAGATTAATAAATCAAAAAGATCTTGGAGTTATCTTTGACTCTAAAATGAGTTTTTCGCTTCAAGTTGACCATGTAATTTCTAGAGCTAACTCGATGTTGGGTTTTATTTCTAGAAATTCTAAGTCTTTTGAAGATCCTTATACTTTAAAAAACCTTTATGTATCCCTTGTGAGACCTGTGTTGGAGTATTGTTGTATTATATGGAATCCCTTTACACAATCTAATATCCATAGGATTGAAAAGGTTCAGAAAAGATTTACCAAATTTGCCTTACGAAAGATTTTTAGAAATTCGAATTTTCCTTCCTATGAGACCAGATGTACTTTAATTGACTTGAAACCTTTGGTGATGAGAAGAAAACTATATTCAGTGCTCTTTGCTTTCGACGTTCTGAATTCAAACATTGATTGTTCTGATTTGTTATCAATGTTCAATATTTATGTACCTTACCGTAGTCTGCGACCTAGAGATGGTAATTTTCTATATGTTCCTTTCCACAACACAAATTATGCCAAACACAATCCAATAACTGATTCTTGTATTGCTTTCAATGAATTTGATGTTATAATTGATTTTAATAAAAGTAGGTTAGATATTAAGAGAGATATATTAAAATTGTTGTAAACTTTATTATTTAAGTTATTTATTGAATTTATTATTAATATTATTTTTGTATAATTTAAACTGTAGTCTCTATAAAGTAATGTAACTTGATAGACGAAATAAATAAATAAATAAATAAAATAAAATGTATTCCATGATCCGTTGCAATGGCTGCCGCAACATTGTTTTGCGAAATTTGTCCGTAAATGAGCGCTTTTACATCTAGTCAAACCTCTCAGTTCGTTAATTGAACCACTGTAGTGGTGTTTTTTTTATGTTAGGCAAAAAAGGTTTTGAATACGCTATACAAATATTTCACAAAATTAGCTGATCCTTTTGGCATGCTAGAGCTAAAGCATACAATGTTCTTAATTCTAGCACTTTAGTAGTTGCTTGAACTCCAAAATGCGAGAAATATTCAATTTTGGGAAATCCTTAGGATTTTTTCATTCAAAAGATTTTGCAGCTTAGTATCCTCGGCCAAATAAACGTCGAAGCTAGTTTTAAAGGTAACTGTAGCCAGTGTTGCCGCAAGTTGCAATTTATATTCTCTAGACCAACTTCAAAAAGTCGCTATATTTGTTGAAATTCTGATGAAAAAAGTCGGTCGAGATCGCCAGAAACAGAATGGTAAAAACAAGCTTAAAAAACATTTTTGCTTAAAATAACTTTTCATTTTTGTAAAATGTCAAAAATTTTTATGATAACAAAAAAAAATAGAAAATTTAAAAAGAAAAATAAGACAACAATTTAAGTCTCATATTTACTTGCGACTTATAGGTACTATATAAGGCAAGTTATGCATCCGTCAAAAATCGAACTCGAGATTTTGATCAAAGTTGAAGAAGAAAGTGGGTCTCGAAATTGTGTCTGTCTGTTCGGCTAAAACCAGAGCGGCGCGTCCGATTTTCCTTAAACTTGGTGGATATCATTTTTGAATTATCCCCCCACGTGTTTTTAAGATCAAAAAAACGGTACCTGTTATACGATTTTTTTTCGAAATTTTATAAATATTTCTTTTTTCAAAGTTTGAATACTATTGTGCATTAAATTTTTTGTTTGATTTAAAAAAAAAAGTTCAAATTTCTTTTTTCAAAACTCAATATTTCAAAAACCTCATGCTCGATTTTTTTTTAATCTTGATAAGCAAGAGTTTCTCAATAAATTTTACAAGATGTGAGATAAAATTTTTTATTTTACCTAAAAATAACGGTACCCACCATACAAATGTTATAAAATTTGGTTATAGAAAATCGTATTTTTCTCGAAAACGGTTCCGAGAATTTTGATAAAATTTTGTTTCTTTTGATTAATTCTTACGATCTATAATTTAATTAACAAAAATTTTGAAATTAAGATATCACTGACTGTACGTACCATTCAAATTTTGAATTCTTCAGTATCGGCATAACGGATCTTAATGAATTATTTTTTATAAAGAAGCTTCTGAAAAATTTGAAAAACGTTGAAATCTAATTTTTATTCGTAGAATAATAAAAACTTCAAGTTGGCGTACCAAAATTTTTTCTTAAAAATGTTTTAAAATGGGAAAATCGGGAAGGGCCAAGTATTTCACATTCTAGTATGTAGTAAAGTTAAAGAAATAATCTAGTGATAGCAAAATATTTGTTGTTGATGGCTAAGTTAAAAATCACCTTGATGTAGTGAAAATTTATGCATTATCACTTTCGCGTCCACTCTCTTTAATTTTTAAAAGGTGTCTTGCATCTGGATTATTTATTGATGAGTGGAATGTTGCGTTTATTTCGCGAATTTTTAAATCTAGTTCTAGACAAAATATTAGTATATATAGACTTTTTTGCAAATTATCAGTCATTATCAGTTTAAAAAAAAAATGTTTCAGATAAACTGTATTTTCCAGCCAAATCCATTGTATCTGAATTTTAACATTTATGTAGTTTGTTTATACTGACTTTGCGAAGGCGTTTCACAGAGTTAATCGTGAGCTTCTTTCAAATTATCTCTACTTGGATTTCATTCTCAATTTTTGATGTGGATTAGATTCTATTAGATCCTTCTTGTAAAATCGAATTCAATTTGTTAAAATTGGCAGTGTTAAATCCAAAGCTATTGATGTTACTTTGGTAGGCCCACAATGCAGCCATATCGGCCCTTTGCTATTTATTCTATTTATAAATGACATTCAAAATTAAATTAATTTTTCACATATCCTATTAAGCCAACATTTTTAAGCATGTTGTATCCATTGAAGGTTGTCATATGTTACAGAAATACTCGTACCTTGATGGCTTACCTATGTGATGAAATAATAATTCTCTTTAACTTAATGTCGCTTAATGTGAATCTTTGTCTTGTAATAGGAGAAAGTTTCCAATTTGTTTTTATTACGATTTGAATGATATTCTACTTGTAAACGTAAGCCATAAGAAAGACTAGACTTAGATGTTGTTTTCGATCATAGACATTCGTTTAGTTATCATGCTGATTATATTATTAAAAAGAGGCTGGGTGCGACCCACACTGATAACTTCCCATTGTGGTAAGAAAACCTTGAGTAGAATTTTACATCTTTTTCATGGACAAAAAGATAAAAACATATTGTGACGTTTTCTTCAATTTTACCATAGATATTAATGGAATTTGAATATGTGGGACTTGGGTACAACTGAACAACCTTATTCATATACGTATGTACAGTACATACATTCTTCTAAAAACTAAGTTGAAAATAAAATTATAAAATTATGTATTATATTATAGAAATTACTTTATTATTTCGGTTCCAAACATTTTAATTGAAAAAAATTTAAAAACGAAATATTCAAATATAAAAGATATGGTTTGGTTATTGATGGAAGGGTACTTACAAAATATATCCGCCCTTAAACTAGAAATTGTATTATGTATAAAATTAAATAATGGCAAAGTCAATATCATTGCTCGTTCTCAAGATATTCTAGTCGAAAAACAAATATTACCACTTTTTAGTAGTTTTTTTTTATATTTTTGTTAAGACTGTCAAATCGATACTTGTCAAAATTTAACCATATGTTAATAATTGTATTATGTCGATACCTTCCCGTAAGAATGTACTTACTAAGCGACACTTTTTTCGAAAATGACTTTTTGATGAGGAAATATACTATATGCTAAGGGCCACGCTTTGGCCCGGGTTTTGCCAACCTATTATGCATGAAAAGGAAACTAGAGTACAAATAAAAAAATTTATCAACTGCCATGTTTTCTCATTAAAATAATGTTGCCCCCTGAAATTTGTTTTATCCACCAGAAAAAATTATGCTAAGCGACATTAAAAAAGATCTCATTGTCGTGAGCAACAAAAAAATTTGTTAGATGTCACTTAGTTTAACCAAAATTGTCTCTTAGCACACTTTCTTGGTTTTTTTCGTTTTCTGAACAATTTTAGAAATGTCGCTTAGTGTACGTTCTTACGGGAAGGTATCGATGTATAAAGCAACATACTTAAGAAGGCACTATCGGTGTTCATTCCCAAGAAATTCGACTTGAAATACAATGTTAACTACTTTTCACTTGAATTTTTAATAGTTTTTTATTTAAAAAAAAAGACTATTAATTCAATATTTGTCAACATTTTACCAATTGTACACAATTATACTATGTATAAAATAAACTAAATTAGAAGTCAATATCACTACTAGTTCTCGAGAAATTTGAGTCGAAAAACAATTTTTACCAATTTTCAATAGAATTTTATATAGTTTTTTATTTTTTGTAAAAAAACTGTAAACTGATTTTTTTTGAAATTTTCACCAGTTGTCAAACACATTATTTTTTGTAAAATAAAATTATTTTGAGTTTCAAATTGTTTTCCGTTCTTAGAATATCTGGGTTATGAAATTTTTTTTTCAGTTTTTTTTATTTAAAAAAATAACGGTATGTTCATTTTTTTCCAAATTAATACCAAATCTGTATGACCTTATATTGAGTACATTAAATTTTATTTGAAATCAATAGCATTATTTTTCCGTGAGATATTTGAAACTAACCAAAATTTTTACTTTTTTTTTAAACCGTTATAGTGAAAAAACTACTCACTGAATTTTAATAAACGTCCTTTCAGCCTCTTTTGAAGTTATTATCTATTAAACAAAATTTATTTGAAGTCGATATCTTTACTCGTTCTTGAGATATCGACGACGAAAAATGGTACAAGAACGTACGTACGTACGAACGTACGAACGTACGAACGTACGAACGTACGAACGTACGAACGTACGAACGTACGAACGTACGAACGTACGAACGTACGAACGTACGAACGTACGAACGTACGTACACACACACACACAGACATCTCTCTAAAAATGATTGATATAGACTCTAGGGACCTTGAAACGTCGAGAAATGTCAAAAATTCGAATTTGACAAATCGGACCGATTACAATAACTCCCTATGGGAAGTTAATAAGGCATATCAGATGCTAGGTTTCATAAGAAGAAACTCAAATACACTTAAATGCCTCAATATAGCTTTTGTTCGATAAAATATTTAATGTTGTACTATTGTATGGAATTCGTCTAGTTCTTATTCTTTAAGGTTAGAACGGGTTCAAAAGAACTTCACTAGGTTTGCGTTTTTACAAATTGAATTGGAATATTCCAATACCTTCGTATCTGATTAGAAAGTTGCTTTTTGATATGCTAATGTTTGAAACTAGAAGAAGTTATTTATCAATAATTTTTATCAATGATATTGTAAGTAATAATATTAATTGTGGTTATCAACTCGATGAAATAAACTTTTTTTTTCCAAGTATGCTCCTTATAATTTCTATTTTCGTGAAATTTTTTCTAGAACTAACTATGGCAGAAATGCACCAATATCGCGATGCACCAAGGATACCAATAATATTTTAAACATAATTGACATTTTTCAATAAATGTGGTTCTAGAAAAAAAATTTAAGAAAAAAGTATTGTATGTATTGTTGCTCTATTCATTTATCTCATCTTTCTATTGTTTTATAATAAGAATTTTTATTTATCTATCACTGGAATAGCAATTTTGAATTCAGCTGTTCTTTATATTAGATCTGGAACGATACTTTTCTTTGCTTAGATAGTTAAATAATAAATAATAAATAAGCTAATAAAATCCATCAATTCTCTTTCATGTCTAGTTGATGACTTGTTAGTCTTTTTTAAAGCATTTGATTTTTTGTTTATATATTTCAATTCCATGAATTTCTCAGGTTCAAGGTTAAGCGATTTACAAAGTTCTAAGGTTTCTCCCATGAAAAGGTATTCACTCAAATTTTAAGGTTCATAAGAATTTCGAATTAACTTCGATTAATTTGATGAGAATGTGCTGCCATCGACTAATCGTATCATCATCGTATGGGGCTGAATGTAACCCTGGATAAAAATGTGTACATACGATACATGGTGTATCACAATCACCGCAACAAAACCATAAAGAAATTTTAAGTTGAACTACTCAATATATACTTATATGTAGTTTTATTATTTTATCTTCATCTTGTATTGTGTAGTGTGTATACATTTTTTTCTGATTTAAACCCCCTTTTTTTAAACTGATCTTCCTTTGCCAAACTGTTGATTGTTGGTTAATTATTTTTTAGTTTAGTTTAGTTTAGTATATATTTATTTAGCATTAAATTTGCTATTTGTAAACTCTTTTACAGTATTCATTAATAATTTTCTTTTACAAAATAAATAATTGAGTGCTTAAATCTTGTTAATTTAGTTTCTAATTAAATATTATTATGAAATAACATGTTTTGTGTTCTATTATTTCTAAAAAACGGTAAGTGCAAGTTATTATTATTTCTAAGATTATATGGACGCAATTCACTCCTTGTTATCAGTCTTCTTTGTAAATAAGTAGGCATTAAATTATTTTTTACTTTGAAAACAAATATTAAAGTATTCATTACAATTCTTTGCTTTACAGAAAGCCAGTTCAAGGTATTTAACATATAACTTATAGACGTATAACGATTACAACATAGGATTGCTCTCATCCCCTTATTTTGTAAAATTTGTAATTTATTAAGCATTAATTCAGACCCCAATAATAGTATTGTCGGGCAATACTCAAAATGTGGCTGTATAATGGAGTTATATAACTTGATCGCCATAGAAATACTAAGCTTTTTTCGTATTCTTCGAAAAAACACGATTTTGTTGGCAATTTTTTTAGAAAGCATTTCAAAATGATTTTTAAAATTTAAATTCCAATCAATAACTATTCCTAAGTATTTGGTTTCTTGTACACATTCAAATTCATTTATTTTACAAATTATTTTATTTTCTGGCAATAACATTATTTTAGTTTTTTCTGTGTTTAATTTTAGTTTATTCATATTTAAATAATTTTGTATGTTATTAATATCCATTACCAATTGTCTTATACTGTTTGTTAAATCATTATCTTCAACGTAAAATAAACCATCATCAGCAAATAGTTTTAATTTACAATATTTTAAAACACTTTTTATATCATTAATATAAATTACAAACAATAATGTACCCAAAATTGAACCTTGTGGCACTCCTAACTCTGAATCTAATGCATCCGAACTTACCCCATTAAACTTTACACTTTGTTTTCTTCCTATTATATATGACTTAAACCAATTAAAATCAGTTCCTCGTATTCCTTACCCATACAATTTTTTTAATAAAATCAATTTATCCAACGTTTCAAATGCCCTTTTGAGGTCGATAAATACTGCTGCAATTTTCTTCTTTTTATGTATCGTTTCCTTCCAATCTGCTATGACATAGTTTAGAGCTGATTCACAAGAGTGTTTTCGTCTAAATCCAGATTGCTCCTCAATTATCAGATCATTTAGCTGTAGGTACTCTTCTAATTGAATATTTGAACAATCTTTTCCAGTATCTTTTCATACAGAGGAATTATGTTTATAGGCCTATAGTCTTCGCATTTCTTTGAGTTAGATATTTTTTCCACTGGGGTTATAACAGACGATTTCCAGGAGCTTGAAAATTTCCCATTTTCAAACGATTAATTTATTATGTTTGATAGAGTAGGGCCCACAATCCTAAAACTATCTTTTAACATTTGTTTGTTCATGAAATTGAAATCATTTTTATTAGGCATCATTTCAACTATTTTTAAGAGTTCTTTTATTGATTCCACTTTTTTAAATTTGAAACAATGTTCACTATTTAGCAAAAGATTTGACTATGCAACTTTCGGTATTTGTTCATTTATTTCTATTACACTTTTAATACAAAATTCATTAAATTTATTGGCAATTATTTTCTCATCACTTATTTTGTTCCCATTAAACTCAACACAATTAGTTTCTGTTACTGATTGTCCCAAAACTAAAATTTTTAACGTTTTCCATATATTCCTTTGATCACTAGCCCCATTTAACTTATCTTTAATGAATTTTCGCTCTGTTATTTGAAGACTTTTTTTGTAAGCATTTCTAATTCTCTTATATTGTTCCCAATCTTCAATGTTTCTGGTTAACACAAACTTCAGGTGACTTCTGATTTTTTCTGACTTTTGTCTCCTAAATCATAATTAAACCACTGTTGGTCAGTTTCTTTGTATGTTTTTTGAACCACAAAACAATTTACAACTTTAAGCATTTCTTTTTCAAATCGCTCACTGATTGAATCATTTATATGTACTAAAGTACCCATTCTATTTATATCACTTTCTCTGATTTTTTGTATAAATCTATGCTTATTGTATTTTAAAATGTTAACTTTTTTCACTTTTTTTTCTTTATTTGTACGCACTGGCAATTTAAAAACCGTTGTTTCGTGATCACTTATTTTCAATTCATTTATAACTTTTACTTCAATTGATTTAATATCGGTTACAACGTAGTCTAATAGCGTTTTTGTACCGGCAGATATTCTTGTAGGTTTTATTACCATTTGCTTACACAAATTTTCTTTAAATAAACATTCTAGATCTCTTTTATAATTTGAATCCGCGAACCAGTCTATGTTGAAATCGCTTAGTATAATTATGTTTTCATTCACATTGGGTGATATGCATAAAAGATAGTAAATGCTTTTACTTGAGAATTTCTAAGTAATTACTTTTTTTGATATGCATAAAAATGCAGTAAATGCTGAAAATAAAGTATTTACTTGAGGCCACAGTACTTACTTTTTTCGGATGAACTTTTTCAGTAAATACTTAATTCCGTATGCATAAAAAGTAGCAAGTACTTTTTTTCTGTAGGAATTACTTCTTTTTTTCAAAGTCAAAGGGTGATATGCATAAAACGGAAGTATTTACTACAAGTAAAAGATAATAGTAAATACTATAACTTAAAGCAAATGGTTAAATTTAAAGTATTTACTTCATTCCATATGCATAAAGCTAAGTACTTACTAACTGGCAAATACTTTCAGTATATACTAAATTCATCCAAGTAAATACTAGAATTCATCGGAAATTGATAGTAAATACTTTTTTTTTCTTATCGGGTTAGACATCTTTCAATTATGACCCTTTCTTTTAAATGCAATTTGTTGAAAGCTCTTTCTTGGTTACTCGTTGGGTTTTAAAGGGTGTCATTAGCCAAGGTGTGATCCCATATCCTTCGTCTCCCAGTAAAACAATGTTAGTGGAGTTTCTCATAATGGGTTCCACAGCACTGTTTCTCCAAATTCTGGAATCGTGAACTGAGCCCGGCCATAGGCAATCAACACTTGTAAAATATTCCATTGAATTACAAGTTGCCTGGATATTGATGGAAGCATATCCTTTTCGGTTAATGTATTCTTCCGAATGAAATCTAGGTTGTAATATCTCCACGTGAGTACAGTCCAAGGCTCCTATGCATAATGGGAACCTGTATTTGCTTAGCCAATCATTTTTTGCTCCCAGCTGTTCTTCATAGCTCGATGGAAATTTTATCCAATGAGAGGCTTTGTCTTTTATTAATTTTGCAACAAAATTAACTGTTCTGGATACAGTACTCTGATGAACGCCTATATCTTCACCAACGCCAAATTGAAATCCAGAATCTCCAACGTATCGTAAAAAAATTCGCATCTTTTCTTGATGAGTGATTGCCCCTCCTCTTGTTTCAGTTTGAGCTCCTTAAAAAGTATTATATATATGAATCATTTGTTCAACATAAGTCTCTATATAAACTTGGCGACTAAGGGCAAGTTTTAAAACTTCGCCAGTAACTAAAAACCACTAACTCCTTTAACTAACGGAAGCCTATTGGTATAGTATCGCAATATACATATATAATAGTTTTCATAAGTGTTTGCTTCTTGTAAAATTATAAATTATATTTTTGAGTTAACAGGCGTATAAGAAAATAGAAAGTTTTACACCATTTCCGCGAACTAACAAAAGGCTTCAAATAGTAAGGGTGTGTCAAGTTTTAAAACTACAAATTACGATTTTGCAATGACTTACCAATGAAGTATTCACTCAACCAATCTGCGTTTTCCCTCTCAAAACGATAGAGTTGTTTAAAATTTGATTCTGAACCCGATCTTCGACTTTTATAGACTTTTTGTGAACTAACGCGTACACATTCCGCCATTTCAGTACAGTCAACAGTAACTTCATTTTAATTTATATCAGCGACGTGGATCCTTTGAGAATAGAGTTAAGACTGTAAGTTTTTATGGTTTCGAAGCTACATATAGTTATGTGTTTAAATCAAAAAAAGTATGTACTTTTAAATTTTCATGTTGCTATCCTTTGACTTTGAAAAAAAGAAGTAATTCCTACAGAAAAAAAGTACTTGCTACTTTTTATGCATACGGAATAAAGTATTTACTGAAAAAGTTCATCCGAAAAAAGTAAGTACTGTGGCCTCAAGTAAATACTTTATTTTCAGCATTTACTGCATTTTTATGCATACCAAAAAAAGTAATTACTTAGAAATTCTCAAGTAAAAGCATTTACTATCTTTTATGCATATCACCCAAAGGATAGCAACATGAAAATTTAAAAGTATGTACATACTTTTTTTGATTTAAACACAAAACTATGTAGCTTCGAAACCATAAAAACTTACAGTCTTAACTCTATTCTCAAAGGATTCACGTCGCTGATATAAATTAAAATTAAGTTACTGTTGACCGTACTGAAATGGCGGAATTTGTACGCGTTAGTTCACAAAAAGTCTATAAAAGTCGAAGATCGGGTTCAGAATCAAATTTTAAACAACTCTATCGTTTTGAGAGGGAAAACGTAGATTGGTTGAGTGAATACTTCATTGGTAAGTCATTGCAAAATCGTAATTTGTAGTTTTAAAACTTGGCACACCCTTACTATTTGGAGCCTTTTGTTAGTTCGCGGAAATGGTGTAAAACTTTCTATTTTCTTATACGCCTGTTAACTTAAAAATATAATTTATAATTTTACAAGAAGCAAACACTTATGAAAACTGTTATATATGTATATTGCGATACTATACCAATAGGCAATCACTCATCAAGAAAAGATGCGAATTTTTGTACGATACGTTGGAGATCCTGGATTTCAAGTTGGCGTTGGTGAAGATATAGGCGTTCATCAGAGTACTGTATCCAGAACAGTTAATTTTGTTGCAAAATTAATAAAAGACAAAGCTTCTCATTGGATAAAATTTCCATCGAGCTATGAAGAATAGCTGGGAGCAAAAAATGATTGGCTAAGCAAATACAGGTTCCCATTATGCATAGGAGCCTTGGACTGTACTCACGTGGAAATATTACAACCTAGATTTCATTCGGAAGAATACATTAACCGAAAAGGATATGCTTCCATCAATATACAGGCAACTTGTAACAGATGTTTACAAAACAACAAGAAGGGCAATAGTAATTTAATATAGAGATTAAACGGTTAATCTGCCAAAAAACTATTTGCTTACTAACCCGATAAGAAAAAAAAAGTATTTACTATCAATTTCCGATAAATTCTAGTATTTACTTGGATGAATTCAGTATATACTGAAAGTATTTGCCAGTTAGTAAGTACTAAACTTTATGCATATGGAATGAAGTAAATACTTTAAATTTAACCATTGGCTTTAAGTTATAGTATTTACTATTATCTTTTACTTGTAGTAAATACTTCCGTTTTATGCATATCACCCATTGTCATTCAAATAATCACTCAAATATTCACAAAATTCACCTTTTCGAGTACTGAGTGATCTATATAATGCTATGAACTTTACTTTACATATTTCTACAACCAATAGCATATACTCATATCAACTTGTACATTTTTTAGAACTAAAAAGTCGTCAATATTTTTCTTTATATAAATAACCACTCCTCCAGTATAGGCTGATGATGTTTCACAATGGATAATACGAGTATTATAGCTCTTTGTATACATTTCTTTATCTATCACTGATAAGCCGAGATGTGTTTTTAAAAAAGGAAATCAAGTTTTTCTGTTTACTCAAAATTAAATCTGTTTATAATAACTACTTTTTCCAATAAATAATTTTTGAACTTGTTTCCCTTTTACTGACCTTACCAAGTAAGAAAAATTTCGTATTAATAGTCTCTATGAGATTGTGTGGAAGACCATCTGAGATGCTGAAGACATTAAGCGATTTTGTTTATAAAAGAACAATTTTTCTTATGATTTTTTTCTTAAATGGTAACAATTTTAAAAATTGTCTAGTATTAGTTCAAAGTTATCAATATGTTTGTTTTAAATGAAAAAGATGACTTAAGCTCTTTTGAATTGCTTTATTTCTTCCATTTTGAATACTATTGCATTTTTATTCTTGTGCTTACTTAAAGTTAAATAACAATGTTTCTCATTGCTCCTCAATATCAATATTTTTAAACTTTTCGGAAGGATTTTCTACATTTTTTCGATTTTTTTGATCAATCTTCGTATCTTCTACAATATTTAGCGATCTTTTATTTTTGTTCCCTTAAAGGCCTCTTACAATATCGTTTGTAGACTTTTTAATGTTGGCTTACGACTCAAGCCGGAAGGTGGCGCTTTTAAAGTGGGCTTTGATGAATGTAGACAGATGTCAACTGTCTAACAATTATTTTTGGGTGTGGAAATATATGATGAACCGGAGAATTTGTTTTAGAACTTGTGGTTTTGTTTTGTTTTATCTTTAAAACTTTCCATTAGATCGGGAGCATGTATTGGTTGAAGATTCGTTTTGCTTCTGCCATTTTGTATTTATTTAATGTTTAAATTTGTATAGCTAAATTTGCTTGTTGGTAGGACGGGCATGCTTTGTAGGATGAAGGATGGGATAGAGAGTAATTAACGCACATACAACGATTGCAAGGTTGAGGCAAGTAAGGTGGAAGACTTCATGTTTCTCATTTTGCACCCCATCCCCCCGTTTGTAGGGTTTAGTTGTATGAACAAGTAACTGGGATGTACTTTTTTACTTTGGCAGCATAAAAACCTGTATCAAAAGTTTAAGAAGGTTGAAAAAGGTCAAATGTTAAGAGGAAAAGAGCATTAAACATCTTAGTTTTTGTCTATCTTCCTCGTCTTTTTCAAAAATATAGTTCTGTGAAAGAACAAAAAACTTTATTTTGTAAAGTATTTTAGTCTCGAAAAAGTTTATACGGCGGGCAGCGCACAGTGGTCTGAGAGCGGGAAAAAGTCTTTGAAAAAAGTCATTTTTAGTCTTTTAAGCTTTATGTTTAGGTACTCTTATATAACCTGAGCGTAGGATTTCAGAGTATTTTTTAACATATATATATTGTATTTCCTGATTTACAAGCACACTTTTAGATATCTTTTTCCGAAGTGCATTTAAATAAATTTTGTAACTTCTTATATAATTTTTTCGGTACTAATTGTCCAAACGAACTGGTTAAGCCCATAATTTTTAGAAAAAAATGTTTACCTTTATTTAAAAAAAGATAAAATTAATACATTGACCCACGTTTGAGAAATTCGATTTTTCAACTTTCAACGCAAATTTTTGAAAAATGTCAATTACTTTTTTACTAATTATTCTTTCTCAACCAAATATGTATAATACTGATTTAAGCCAATGTGCCAAATTTTAAATTAATCCGCTTAAAATTTTAGATTTTACACATTTTTTCTGCTCTCGCATACAAACATCAAAACCCTCCAATTTTATAAAAATGTCAGTCAAATGTCAAATTTCATTAAAATCCGTTGAACACTTCAGATTAAACAGATTATTTTCCGCTCTTCCAAACAAACCCAACCACTATGCGGCGCGGCGTATGCTATAAATTTTAATTGTTCATGCAGTTTAAACTTACTTAGCTTTGAGAGAGGCTTTAGCAATTTTTTGAGATTTGACGAAGGTTGCAAGACTTCTGTCACAAAGTTGGGATATGTTTCGATTCTGTTACTGTTTTAATACTGCTCCGATAAAATAATCTGAGGCTTCGACTGACGTTATTCGTGGAGATGAACAAGCATTGTCGTTGATTAGAAGCCACTTTAAAAGCTCCTTGTATGATTTTTGATGTTACCTTCAATCTAATAATTCAGATGATTTTACCTAGTGACTTACAACTTTCAACCATTCCCATCTGCGCTAACAGGAATGGGGAGGAACAAAACTTTTTGCCGATACCGAAGGACTAATAAGCATTTTCATGACAAGAGATACTCTTTGAGGATTAGTTACGAGTACTTCCTCGCTATAGGCATTTTATCTTTGAAAAAGTGGGAAACCAGTCCAAGACCATCTGCATGACAGCCCAACGCACTAACAATCATTCCATATTTATGATGATATACCATATTGGATGAAGTCGACAAAGTCAAAACACAAATACATCGATATAATTCAAATATAAATAACAAAGTTATTGCCCTTCAAAAGATATTAAGTTATTTTTTTTTAAATTACACAAAAAGCGAGAAGATTTAAAGGGGCAGGAATGTGTAAATAAACCATTGTGATTTCATAATCATGACCTATTCAAACATCAATTTTCTAGAGCAACAAAAAATCTTCTTTTTTTTTTGCATTTGCCATCAATCATTTTTTATCATTTCACACTGATTCAATGCAAACACAATCATTGGGTTACCTTGATGGAGAATTGATTTTAGTCCTTCGATAAAAATACTTTTAAGCTTCCTGCTGACATGAACAACCTTTTCTGAGATAATCGTGAAGTCAATTTTTCACAGTTCGCACGTTAAATCGATCTACCACTTATAGACTGGAAAGTAATGTTGTAGTTTTTGAGTTTTGATTTTACACCGAAATATTTTAAATTTAATAAATAAAATATATTCGTATTCACACAATTTTTATTTATATAATATCTATGTACATACATTTGTATGTGTTTAATTTTTCGACCAGAAAAGGACGAGCATGGTAATGCGCTTATGCAGGAATAGTTTTCGAAATTTTTACCAAAAGGTAAAAAGAACTTTGTCAATAAAACAAAGTCCGAAAAGACATGTAGATATGAATAAGAAAATATTGAAGCGATCCTCAGCTATTCCGGGCATGTTTCTTCTATTCATCTAGACTAAGAGGGGGCTCGGTCTTCCTTGGTTGTAGTGTTGTTATCCATTTTCTCTATGTCGCGATGATGACGTGTTTTGATTTTCTAGACTACATCAACATCTTAGTAGAGCCTTTAGAGTTCCTGGTTGTATATTTTACTGCGCTATAGCTAGCTCGTAAATTTTTATCACAGGTGAAATAAAACAAAAACTTACTAAGCTACAAAAACCAAAAAATCCTCTAATTGTTTTTTACTTGCAAAAAAGGTACTATAGGGGAAGTTTTGCATTTAGGAAAATTATTAAACTCAAGATTTTAATCAAAATTGACATTGCAATGATTGAGAATACGAGAAAAGTGAAGCCCGCATTTCAGTCTTCCTGTAGCTCAACATGCAGCTTAAACTGCTGAAGCAATTGTCTTCAAGCTTAGTTTTCAAGATTTTTCGGTGATTTCATGGAGGAAATATTGAAAGATTTTTAGTTAAAACGACTCTAACAATTTTGATAATAAAAAATATGTGTGCTATTATAAGAAAGTATTACATTTTGGTCAAACAAAATTCCAAAAAAATGTCATTAACGGCACCTGTCATAACGATATCGACTTTCGAAAAACATGTTTTGGATGCAAAAAAAATAAATCAAATTTTAGTTGCAATTGAAACCATTTTTTCAGGAACCAGACAGAAAAACTTTCTGCATCAAGTTGAAGAAGTGTAGAACCAATGTGTCGAAGACGTGATTTTGAAAAACTTGGTATTATGGGCGTAGAGTGAGATATGTGAATATTTTATGACCATTTTAATATCCGTAACAGTAAAAATAAAAAGGAGAGGTCCTAAGTGGCTGCCTTGTGGAGCCCCTAAAGTAGCTTAGAAATCATCGGAGAAGATTGATATGAAACCACCTTTGTAGTAACGTTTTATATTTAAGAAGAAAGGTTCAAACCCAAAAGTGGCCATTTTGAAAAGGAATTTTGGAATTTTATGGAAGGCCTTACTGAAATCAGATGAGACAACGTCGACTTTCCTAATTTTGAGAAAATAAAGAATACGAATTCAACGAGGTTAGTCGTTGTGGACCCACCTTTCAGAATACCGTGTTGTCCATTTGAAATGAGATATTTAAAACGAAGATTTAAAATTTCATGCAAATTACATTTTTTTGACTTCAGACGCTTTTTATTGGGATCCATAAATCAATGTATAGCATAATTACCAAAGTAATTATTGAAGTATTACTCAATAAAGAAAATCGACATGAAGTTTGTCTTGACTGTATCCGATTTTTGACGAAGTGTCCCTTAATTCGTGCGTAATATTTTAAACTGTGATTCTTAGGTTTTCTTATTATAGATATATTAAAGAAATTTGAATACTCTATGGATAACCAACGGCAATTTCAAAGCTGTTGATTTTTTGTAGACTTTAGGACAATGCTAAATTAACATTATAAATGGTTTTCCAATTGGCTGGTGTAGATTTTGGCAGTCTGTGGTGTTGTTACTCATGCCAAATCACCATGGCAAGTTACACGTTTGAACAGCACATCTGAATTATAAAACTTAATTATCAAAATGAGTGTTCGTTATTGCAAACGTTGTACCCATTTTACGTTAGACGTGAAGGCTCACCATAGTTTTAGTGACCAAATTTGATACAAACGGTTCAGTAATCAATCAGCCAACATTTGTAGCTCAAACAAATGCAAGATCTGCCGAGAAGATCTGTACAGAAGAACCCGAGGCAGCCGATTCCTCGTAGCGCACAAGCGAACTTAAGCGAATTAAACATTCGTAAACGATTCAACTGACCCAAGAGCTCAAAGTTCATGTTCATAGACAACACCGATTTTTTTTTTTTTTTTTATAATCTACCCGCGCTCAAGGGATTATGATTACCCTTTAAATGTTTCAACACATCGCGGGCGTGAAGTTAATGAAGAGAAAGAAGGATAGGAAAGATGTGTGGCACGATGTTCTGAGACTGTTGGTTGTTGTCTCAGATATTTTTATCTCCAGGGATGGCGGCTGAGCTAAAGCGGAGAAATGCCGTGTCTTATTTCTATGTCGCTTATAGTTCACATTATTTTATTCGTGTTCATCCTTGTTGGGCATAATAGTTTAACTCAATTACATGTTGTTAGTGTTATGCCTGAACAACATGTAATGAGTAAACCAGCAACCCATTGATGACAATTTTTAGAAGGTTTTTAATGGAATTAAAGCGACATAGACGACGGAAGGGATCGAACCTGTCTTCAAGAGGTTGACAGGCGAGCACACATCCATAGCGCCACGGCCACCCCTAATTCGATGACTGGGCTTCTCAGCATTTGGAAGGGGATTTCAATTTTGGCTTAAGAATTATCTTTAGCGACGAGGCACATTTTTCGATGAATGGCTGTGTTAACAAGCAAAATTGCAATATATATATGTACACGAGCCCTACAAATAAAATATAGAATTTTGTCAATACCTCACAGAGAGTTTGTTTCATTCCATTCTACCATCTTTCCGCCTTTATTGAAAATCCTTTTACTTTGTCCCTTTTTGAATTATTTGAATAATTTGAGAATAAAAATACACAAAACGTTCCAAGATATAAACTTACCAGTTAACTTTTCAAAGATTATTTTGCAGTAGACTTTGGCAACTTTTGCCATTTTGGCTTTTGCTTCCCATTTGAATATTTAACTTGTTATATATTTTAGGAACTAAAATCGTACTCGTAAGTTATGCATTCGTTAGAAAAATTGAACTTGTGGTTTTAAATTTTCCTCCCACATGTTTTTTTATTTTTTTTTTTACCAAAAATACAGAACGAAATGTAAGAAACATTTGTTTTCTCTAAAACTGTTCTACAGATTTAAAACAAAAAATTTAATATCTAAAAAAATTGGAAAAAATCAAAAAAATGGTTTTCAATGGTATCTCCAATCAAACTATTTTTTGTACTGATTTTCTCAAAAACGATGCAGCGGGTTAGATCATTTTGTTTATGCTAACGTTCCTAAGCATTTTGAATAGTATTGAGCATTCAAATTTTCAACAAATTTTTTCAGATGAAGATTTCGAAAACAACTGGCTCGATTTTCTCGAAACTTGGTAGTTTATTAACGGGTTTTTAATACTATCTACAAGATTTAGGAACAAAGTTTTAGTTTTACTCACAATAAAAATCTTAAATATGGTCCATTGAGTTTAAGAAACATTGCATACGAGAACTTAAAAAAGAATAATGGAAGGTCCACACTCCTCCTGGTTTTCTTAAAAGCCTGGATGGAA
This sequence comes from Philhelius festivus, assembly GCA_963931855.1. Classification (NCBI taxonomy): domain Eukaryota; kingdom Metazoa; phylum Arthropoda; class Insecta; order Diptera; family Syrphidae; genus Philhelius; species Philhelius festivus. Next base: position 6,918,875 of record OZ007556.1, on the reverse strand, counting down.
CCTTGACTGACTCCTGCTCTGAAACCGTAAAGTCACTTATGAGCACTCATTTCCCTGGATGTACTTATGATGCATCTCTTATGGATAGAGGTGCCAACATAAGCGAGACTTCTAGTATTGTCAGTCAAATAATAAATAGCCAAAAAGTAGCTTGGTATATAGACTCCTTTTCAGCATACAAATCTGCAGGGCCTGATGACATAGTTCCAACTATGCTCCAAAGCTCTAAAGACGTTATTGTACGGTTTTAAGTGAAAATATTCAAGGAATATCACTTATATTCGATCTAGTTGAAGAGAAGTTAATGTCATTTTCATTCCGAAAGCTGGCAAGCCCACTAACACTGAACCGAAAGAATTTTGACCAATCAGCCTATTTCCCATTCTTCTTTAGATCTTAGAAAGGCTAATAGAAATGCACATTGACCTCAAGCTAATTATAGAGTTCTCTTGCCGGCCGAACATGCATACATGAAGGGTAAATCTGTTGAGACGGCATTTCATGAAGTGGTTGGCACGATTAAGAAATCAATTCTATTTATGGAAATTACCTTAGAAGCATTCCGTGACATATAGAAGGGCTTTCAATAACGTTGAAAATGGCGCGATAAAGCAAGCCTTAGACTCTGTCAGCATAGACCCGATGCTGTCAAACTGAATGGACTACATGCTTCAAACTAGAATTGTTAATGCAGAAATGGGTGACAGCAAGCTTAAAGTTAAGACGTATGGGAGTACGCCACAGGGAGGTGTCTTATCCACCATGCTTTGCATGCCTTGGCTTCTGGTTGTTAACCAGATTTTAGTTAAATTAGGGAAAGGCGGCGTTAAGATCATGGCTCAAGTTGATGATACAGTTATAATGACAGGAGAAAAATGTGTCTCCACTCTGTGCGAACTCCTACAAACAAATTAGGCCAGTAGCTGCAGTCTTAATGTCAACCTTCTTAAGACAGAAGTGGCTCTGTTTATGAGAAAACTAAACATTCCAAATTTAAGTCCCCCACCATAAATGAGACACCGCTCCATATTCTTGGAGCCAAAAATCTTGGTTTATTTATCAATTGTAAACTAAATTTTAAAGAAGTCATAAAAAAGAGAAAAAAAGCTGCAATAGCCTCCTGCAACTGCAGTAGAATTTTCGGCAAGAGATGGGGACCCAGCCCCAAAACCATTCATTGGATGTACACAGCCATTATAAGTCCTATCCTGGAGTACGCCTGTTGGGGTTGGTGGCTAGCCTTGGATTAGGGAACCAATCTTAAGGCTGTGACAAAAATTTAGAGACTGGCTTGTATCGATTGGCAAAACAAGTGCCATGAAAACCACGCTAGCCACAGCTCTAGAAACTTTCCTCTCACTGACCCCACTCGATCTATTCACGAAGGAGTTGGAAGCCAATAGTTCTTTAGGACTTAAAGACTATACAAATTGGAAAAGGCTCCAATGTGGTTACAGAACCATCATAAACTTCACTGACATAGACATCCAAACAGACTATATTTCACCGTACATAGATTTTTATCCAGTCACACAACAAATATAGGATGGAAAACCGGGTCCTAAGGGCAAATCATGTATCGGTCCTTAGAGACGGTTCCAAAATGGAAGCTGGGGTAGCATCAGGAATCTAATCAGACAACCCACCCATAAATAGATAATTAAAGCTCATAAAATTTTTGAAGTGTTTTTACAGCGGAAGAGCTTGCAGTTTGCGAGGCCGCAAAATATCTTTCCACATGTGAATAGTCAAACAAGAACATTGATATTTTCATAGATAGCCAGGTGACAATCAGAGCCATTCCGTCAATTGCCACGAAGTCAAAACTGGTTGCTCGTTGTCATAGTGAATTAAGATTGCTCGGCGAAACATGGGTTCCAGGCCACCGTGACGTTTATGGAAAATAAATGACTGATGATTTAGCCAAAAATGCTACCCAGTGTACGCCACTGGAGCAGGAAAGTATGGAACTCACAAAAGTTTCATCAAGACCCCAAAAAAACAGATGGACAACAATTGACTCCTGTCGGCTTTCAAGGAATCTTTGCACAGATATGTTAAGGTAAAAAACAGAGTATCTACTGAAGCTTAGCAAACTTCAATTGTCCCTCTTAGTTGGAGTCCTTACGGGACACAACTCAATGGGAACCCACATGAGCAGAATGAGCATCAGCACATCAGACTTATGCGTAGGGTGTTAGGACGAAGAGGTGGAAGAGGGCCAATCTCACTTCCCTTGTGAATGAAAGAATGAAAAAATGCCCTGGGAGAATTGTTAGATTTGAAGGAGAGAAAAAAAAAAGACGAGTTTGAACTTCACAGCTTAGCGTATAATTATGGAATGAATATCCTCTAGTAGTATGAACATGATTAGTATAATAGTTATAATAGTTTTAATAAGTGATGCCATTTTATTAAAGATAAAGGTAGGTACTAGGAATTTAGTAATATTTAATTTGTAACATTCAATGTATTTAATTTCAATATACCTCCTCAAATTAAATTTCCTTATTAAAACCTAGTAATTTAACAAAATATGAATGTTTAATTCTCTTTAAATTTTTCGTTAGTATATCGGCAATCATATTATTTGTTGAAATATATTTTAATTTAACAAAACCTTTCTCATAAACATCTCTTACAAAATGAACTTTTATGTCTATATGTTTACTTCTCGCATGGTAAACTGGATTTTGTACCAGCTGTTGAGCGCTTATGTTGTCCCCATATAGCACAATGGGATTAGAAGCAACATACCCAAATCCGATGTCATCAAGTAGATTACGCAGGTACAGGAGTTCTTTAGATGCCGATGAAAGAGCCATGTACTCTGCTTCAGTGCTGCTGAGTGCCACTGTTTGCTGTTTTCTCGACTCCCATGAAACAGCACATCCAGCAAGCATGAAAACGAAACCCGTAAATGATCGCCTATCGTTCGAGTCTCCACCCCAGTCAGCATCAGCATAACCAACCAACTCAGCAAGAGATTTTCTGAAAATAAGTTTTAAATTTATTGTTTTATTCAAATATCTTAGCAAATGTTTTGCTGCATTTAAATGCTCCTTATGTGGATTCATGTTGAACTGCGATAACTTGATAACAGAATGTAATATATCAGGTCGTGTTGTTAGGCTTATAAAATTCAACGAACCTACAAGCGACTGAAATATTTTTATATCAACCTTAGTACAGTTTGGACATTTTGTACATTTTTCCAATTTTGATCCTGGATCCAAAGGAGTGGATACAGGTTTGCAATCCATCATTCGAAAATCTGTTAAAAGTCCGGCAATCATTTTTTGCTGTCCCAATTGTATGTCACCTCTATCGCCTTCTCTCTGAAATTCCATCCCCAAAAAATAGTTAATAGGACCTTTGTCTTTTAGCTTGAATTCTGCAGCCAGTTTTAACTTAATATCCACTAAGTCATTTTCATCTTTAAAGGCAAGAATTATGTCATCCACATATACAACCAAAATATTGACTATTCCCTTTTTGTTCAATGTATACACGCAATTATCGTAGGATGATCGCACGAAACCAATTTTGAGCAGGACACTATTTAGTTTTTGGTTCCATTGCCTTCCAGATTGCTTAAGTCCGTATAGGGCTCTCTTAAGCTTACACACTTTACTTGGGTGTGTTTTATCTATGAAATTTTCGGGTTGCTTCATATATATGCATTCATCCAATTCACTATTAAGGTATGCAGATGTGATGTCTATTTGATGCAGCAATAATTCTAATTTCACTGCTAGAGCTACAACTAGCCTTATTGTAGAATACCTAGTGACTGGAGAAAAGGTTTCGGTAAAATCCAGGCCATATTTTTGACTGCAGCCCTTAGCTACAAGTCTTGCCTTGTATCGTTCAATTTTACCGTTTTTATCCCTTTTAATATTAAAAACCCACTTGGATCTTATGGCCTTACGATCAGCTGGCAAATCAACTATATCCCAAGTTTTATTTTCCAGAAGCGAACGATATTCTGCCTCCATAGCATCTTGCCACATTTTGGAGTCTTTACTTCGAAGTGCTTCTTGTACGGAATTTGGTATATTCTCACAATTTTTTCCAGCATTGATCATGAAACTTAACGAATTTGTTCGTTGTCTATTTAAATCTTTGTTTCTTATTTTGCCACTTCTTAAAACACTGGCACTAACCTGGTTTTCTTTTGATTTTTCATTAGAATTTTCCTCCAGTTCTTCATCGTCACAATCCTCATAGTGGTCATCACCTTCAGCATCATTGACATCTCCAGAGTAATCATCTTCATCATCTTCATAATCGGCGTCTTCTTCATTAGTTCCCTCTTCATTTGCATCACCAGCAACAGCATCAACAACAACATCTTTTGCAACAACATCAACATCAGGGTTTTCAAATTTACAAATGTAAACATCAGTTTCATCTCCTTCTTGACCATCTTGTGCATCTTCAAACTCATTATCGTCGTCTTCTTTTAATGACTCGATAACTATGAAATCAGAGTCTGTAATACACATTTTAGATGGGTTTTCAATGAATTTTACATCGCGGCTAGTATGAATCTTACCCGTTTTACATTCATATAACCTATATGCTTTGGCCTCGTCAGAGTAACCAACCATTAAACATTCTTTACCCTTAGGACTAAACTTGTTATTACCTGGCTTCTTAATTAGCATGAACGCCTTGCATCCAAAGATCCTAAGGTGCGATACATTTGGTTTGTATCCAAACCAGATTTCAAATGGTGTTTGATGTTCCAATAATTTTGTTGGTGATCGATTTCTCAAGTAAACCGACGTGTTTATGGCTTCAGCCCAAAAGCCTTGCTTCAATCCAGACGCAATCAGCATACACCGCGCCATCTCCACCAGAGTCCTATTCGCTCTCTCCGCGCACCCATTTTGCTGCGGAGTGTAAGGAGAAGTTAATTGATGTTTTATACCATTATTTTCTAAATAGTTTTTAAAATCATTATTTACATATTCTCTCCCGTTGTCGCTTCTCATCATTTTAATTTTATTACCAGTCTGCTTTTCCACCATCACCTTAAATTTCTTAAAATATGTCAAAGCCTCACTTTTCTGACGCAAAAAATACACAAATATCATGCGTGAGTGATCATCTATGAAAGTCAAAAAATATTTTGACCCTCCATTTGACACATTCCTTATCGGTCCACAAATATCCGTATGTATAATTGAAAGCAAAGACTTACTCCGATTCTCTGACAATCCAAATGGTAAACATGAGATTTTTCCTTTGAAACAAATCTCACATTTTATACAAACTTTGTTGAGTTTTTGAGAACTAACACCTCGAACCATGTTTTTATCAAACAAGTTATGCAAGCACTGACCATTCAAATGGCCATATCTTTGATGCCACAGTGCAAAAACTTTGTCCCATTCACCAGCTCCAACAACACTTCCAGTTGCCTTAGCATCACCAGCACCATAACTACTAGCACCTCCAGCATCACTAGCACCAACAGCCCCTCCAGCATCACCAGCACTAACAGCCCCTGGTCCAGCATCACCAGCAGCAAGAGCAATAAATTGCTCTTCTTTAAAAATGTACACGTTGTTGTACTTTTTCGCATACAGTAGCTCCACAGATGAACTATCAATTATTTCTGCACGCTTATCAGAAAAGATTACTTTATTTCCAGCAGTAGTTGCTCTACTTACTGAAATAAAATTCATTTGTAGGTCGGGTACAAACAAAACATTTTTTAAAGTGATCTTGCTATTCGCGATCAGATTTATATCGCCTATCCCCGCTGAATTTATATATTTCCCACCAGCTAGTTCAATTCTCTCTACATGATCACTGTAGGACGAGAACTTATTTTTGTCACAGCATAAGTGACTTGTAGACCCACTGTCTAAAACCCATGTGTTTTCATCAAATTCTTTGACACAGAATGAATTTAATAATGCAAAAGCTGATGTGATCGCACTTGAGGCATGCTTTTGCTTTTCGTGGCAATTTGAAGCCATATGGCCCGGTCGCTTGCATCGATAACACTTCCCTTTGAAAGATCCCCTGTCTGTAGAATGCGTAGATTTTTTCTGAGCAAATTTATGTTTTTTATTTTGCATAAATAATGCTCGTTCTGGAAAACTATCGTTTAATTCGCTTTCTCCACGACGATGGCCTTCCTCGAGAAGTTTAACCTTCAAATTTTCAATCGATGGTAGTTCATCACGTGACTCGATCGCGATGATGAAATTTTCGTAAGCACTGGGTAAACTGGACAATAAAATTATGGCTAAAAGCTCATCCTGTAGATCGATATTTAGCTCCTTGATTTTTTCTGCCAAATCGAAGAAAGAATTAATATGGTGTTGAACACTATTACCTTCCATTTTTAATTGAAGAAGTTGCTTAAATAGCGTAACTTTCCTTGCTGGTCCTTTGGGTTGATGGATTTTTTCCAAACTTATCCAAGCTTCTGCCGACGTCTTACAATTTTTAATGTAGTTGATCTGCGATGGTTTTACACACAAAAGAATGGTAGCCAGAGCCTTTTCATCCTTTATGCACCATAGTGTGGTTTCCTCTACCTTATCTGGTTCTGGCTTCACAGAACCACCAGAGACATAGCTCCACAGGTCGTTGTGTATTAACACACTCCTTACTAATATTTTCCACGAATCATAATTATTTTCGCTTAGTTTCTCAATTTGATAAATTGAATTCGACATTTTACTTTAATGTTATATTGAGAACAAAAAAAAATTAATACCACGCGGGAAAACGTAGGCCCATAACCTTTGTTAGATTTGAAGGAGAGAAAAAAAAAAGACGAGTTTGAACTTCACAGCTTAGCGTATAATTATGGAATGAATATCCTCTAGTAGTATGAACATGATTAGTATAATAGTTATAATAGTTTTAATAAGTGATGCCATTTTATTAAAGATAAAGGTAGGTACTAGGAATTTAGTAATATTTAATTTGTAACATTCAATGTATTTAATTTCAATAAGAATACTTTTTCGACGAACTGGGCTTGTTTCATAAATCAGGACGGTTCAAGGACGCATCTCATACTTAAGACTTATACTAAATCCTTTCTCTTTCCTAAGCATAACCGCAAGCTCGTGCGATTTGAAAAATATATTTTTCTGAAAATCATTTACCTTTCTTCTACCTTGTTTTCAATTGCTCCAAACGCTTGAGGCATACAAGATAAAAAGGCTGTTTGTTTTTCTTACTCAAGAAACTTAAAGATAATTTTTAATTAATTAGAATTATCTTAGATGTATAAATGTTATTTTAAGTCAAACTCCCTTCCAAAACCATGAATGTCTCTAATTGATATGCAAATAAATTATTTTCAGTTGCTATACAATAACCCAACCAAAATTATACATTAATTATTTAATTAAAACACAAACATTACCAGCCACGTTTCGAAGAGATTATTAAATATTGTGTTTTTGTAACCTGTACCGTGAGACTTTTGTCACAATATTTGTGTATATGGTTTGTTCTAATTTTTCTAAGATGTTGCCATGGTGTTGCTTGCAAAGTTCAGAGCTCTTAAACACGCATGATCACCAAAGCAAGTCTCAGATGCTTACTCACAATTCCATGCGTTATAATTTGATTAAATCAATTAGACTACAATTCTTCGGCACGGTTGTTTTTTTGTTTGTATATAGTTGTGATTTATGAAGTTGAATTTATTTCTAAAATAGCGCATTGCATTGCTCGAAGAGAATAAGAGTGTGAGCTAGTTTTCTAAGGCTTTTGTTACTTTTGTCTCGTATCAAGAAGTGTCGAAGTAATTTTTAAACTTTTGTCAATACAAAATTTTATAATTAATATTTTTCTTAAAAAAATGTGTTTGGTCAAATTTGATATGATTCATTATAAAATAAGTAAATTTGAAATATAGCATGAGTGTGAATATCTGAATATGTAAATTAATCTGTCGTTGTTTTGCATCGAACTACCGGCTTCATAGAGATCAATTACTATCGATATTATTTGTTTCACGAGAATAAAACGAAATAGTTTATTTTGTTGGACTACCAGAGTACCGAGATACTCAAACAATTGGTCTTGGATTACCCAAAATTTTCAAGGCTCTCTAAGAGATTTGATCAATGAAATCTTGTACTTTTTTGAATTTTCACAAAGTTGAATATAATACCAGAAAATATTTTGGATAAATGTTCTCAAGCCAAGGAATAATATTAATTAGGTGAGTAGATATTCAATATCAGTGTAGTTATCATTCACGCAGAAAAATGATTGTTTGAAAACATCCAACCTCAAAAACCCTGCAAACGCACTCAGTTGAAAACATACAACTGGACTCATTTAAGATAAATTATTTAAATTCACCAATCATACATATGTTCAAATTTATATTTTAATTGGTATCTAACCATCTGTCTTGAAGTATTCAAACTGTCTCATTTATGTTGATGTTGCTAGTATGTCCAAAACTATTTCGAAAACTGTTGAATAAGAACTGTTACTTAGTTCATTGTTTGACAGGTGTATTTGTAACGTTTGTTTCTTCACATAGACAGATGTAAAATTATTAGTATTCAAGAAAGATTCTGCTACAATTTTTTATTTCCTTAAATTAAAAAAAATATATTTAACAACAATAGAAAACTTGCAATTAACTACAGTGGGTTGCTAAATTAATAGGGACATCTTAAATTTTTATTAATTTTCATGTTTTAGCTTTCTTTTGAGCATTTGTTTTGGTTCTAAGTGAACGTGGTGATTTATATTTCACAGGCTACGTGCTTAACGGTAATTTTAAGTTGACGGCAGATATTAAATATGGTCTTATTCGGGGAATACCCGGTTTTATTCAAGAAAAAACCAGTATTTTTCTTTAAGGCGTTTTTTTCTGGTAGTTGTTTGTGGATATTATTTGAACTTTGTTTTGATTGAAATGTTAGTAATGTAATTTATTTTGTTTAAAACAAAGCTTTTCTTAAAAACAGAATAATACTTTTTTAATGATTTTGGGAATTTTTCCAAAACAGAATGGGTCGATGATTGGATATCACTCCAAGAAAAAAAAATACCGAAATAAGAACATTATTACCTCATTCGAGTCATTTCCAAAGAGAAATAGCTACTATTACGGGTGTTTCTAAGTCTGTTGTTAACAAAATAAAACTTTTGGGTCGTAGTCCTGTTAAGAAACCACGGCTCATAGAGGAAATGGTAAAAAAAACGTTTGTCTAGGGCTCAAAATTTTGGCTGATAAGAGCAGTTTCGTTCGGCGGCGCGCGCCCTATGAGAAGTGCCATCCTGATTGCATCGTAGAAAGGGTAAAATATCCTGTTAAAGTTATGGCGTGGTCAGTCATCAGCACAAGAGGTGTTGGACGTCTCCAAATTGTCCAGGGAATCATGAGACAGGACCAATTTAAGGACATTCTGCGAATTCGTTTCATACCCCAGCTAAGAGAATGGTTCTCTAACAATGAACCATATCTTTTCATGCATGACTCAGCTCCGTGCCATTAAGCTAAGAGTGCAACGAAATATCTAAATGGCCAAAACATACCAGTTTTATTCTGACCAAGCAATTCCACTGACATGAACCCCATAGAAAACATGTGGGAGATCAATAAAATGGAAATTGCCATAGAAAATATTACAACGAAAATAACACTTATAGAAAAACTAATATAGGTCTGGCACCACTGCCCTGCAATTAAAGATTGCGCTAAAAAGTGCATTGATAGCATACCGAAACGTATTCAAGCAGTTATTGAGGCAAAAGACAACGTTACAAAATATTGACCTTTTGTAATTTTCTTAGTTCCTTTTGATTTCGAACTATTTTTAAAGATTATCAATTAAAAAAAAAACTATTTAACTACTTTTTTTTTTTTTATGTAATAATAACTTATCTTTATAAAAAATATCTATTTATAAAAATACACAAATGATTTTCAATAATATGATACGGAAACATACAATTTTCTTAAAATCCATGACTGTCCCTATCCCGAGAAGTACATTTCAGGCTAAAGCTTGCTGTAACCATACCCTTAACGGGCTTGATGGACATAGGATTATCATAGGTTTCAATAAAAAGGGTTACAAACCCTAGGGTATCACAATGGATCTACATTGATCTAAGTGTGACAGTAACAAGATCAACTGTCAGCCCACTTACCTAACCTAACCTAACCTATGACTGTCCCTATTAATTTGGCAACCCACTGTACTTTACCAATTCTTAAGGCCAAAAGTCTACTCGTAAACTAATATTCAAATCAAGTTTCTTCTATCAATAATTTATTGAAAGTAGTAAAATAAAAAAAAAAAAAAAAAAATCTGAGTGACTGGACTCATGCATATCATGTGTAAGCATCAACGTTCGAGAGCCAAATTTTTGTTATCCAACGTTCTTTTCTTAAATATTAAATATTGATCATTTAATTAGATTTTTTTTATATGAACTTTGACAGAATTTTGGACTGAAATTCATAGAAAAGTAAAGAAACAAACCTATTTCTTTCAAAAGTTAAATATTGTTAGAAAAAGAACGCACCACCTCAAATATGCTTGTCATGTAATCAAAATATCAAAACATTTTGAAATGCAAGCAGAATGCTAGACAGGCTACTAGGTGTAGCGTTCACATTATCAAAATCAAGCCAATCATGCTGTGCTTGTCAAACATATTTGAGAATGTGAATTCCCCTAATGGTGCCCGAAAATATATGTAGGTATGTTCATTCAACTTTACCCAGGGTTGAACCAGGTTTTCTTGACAGCCCTGAAAGTTATAAAAAAAACTGGGGTTTTAGGTTTTTAAAAAACATCCAAGAGCTGTCAATGGTTTTGTTGACAACTAAAAGAAAGAAACAAATCTGATCAAAAATTTAAATTTGTTATGAATTAGTTTTAAAAATGAACAAAAACAATCTTGCATTATTACTGTATATTTCATCTGATGAGGATGAAGAGTTGAACAAACAATTAATTGCAAACATAAACAATAACATGCAACACGCGAATCGACAAACGGTAACAAAATAAATAGATATGAAATCTCATGTCATTTTTGACAGTTTAGTCGTTACCTGATTTACTTAAGGGCGAGTTCAGGGTGACTCCAGTTTTTAAAAAAACAAAGAATTTACTCACCAGGATGAGCTTAGGTTTTTAAAGAAAACGATTTAGGGCAGCCCCAGTGTGACTTCAGGGTTCAACGAACAAACCTTATGATACTTCAGTTTGACTCTTGGAGCCTGATTGATTAGACGATTCTTTTTTTGTTCGTTTCGTCTTTTTGACAGTTTGGGTGAGGGGTATAGAAATTTAGCTTCATTCCGCTACACTTTTTCATTCCGCACCAAATATGTCAAAAAGACGAAAGACGAAACAACTGAAATAAAGAATGGTGCAATCAGGCATTTGATGTGTCTTTTCTATAGACATGGTTCACACTGAACTAAATCCTTTTACTTTTTTGACGTTTCTGTACTTTATCTCACTCCCTCTTTCAGATTTATAAATCGGTTGATATCATTCTCAAAATTTGTATTCCATTGGCATCGTAATCGTAGTAGTCATGCAGTTCATGAGTGACAGAAGGAGAACGATCTGTATTTCGATGTATATAAGGAATTATTAACTCGAATAAATTAAATTTTGATGTATAGAGAATATTTCCTAGCAAATGTCAAATGATTGCCCTAAAAATGCATTTTCCGGAGCAGAAAATAAAAAAAAGAAATTTTTAGGATTTTTTAAATGTCAATTCTAAAAATACATTTTTTCAAAGCATAAAATAAGAGGACATCGCCCAACACTAACTTCTAGGGTTGTTGTCTGTAAAATCAACTGAACCTGCAACGAAATTTGACAATAGTTGTTTAGTCTTCCGTCTTTCTAACATATTGGGTGAGAGGTGAAGAAATTTTGGGGCAATGAAGATATTAAGTTCGTTCTATCAATGAAAATAACTTAAATCGAGATTTTAATCCATTGAAACCATAGGTGAACTCTTCTTGAGGAGCATTTTCAAAATGTTCAGAGAGCATCACATAGTGGATATGACTTCTAAAAGAAAAAAATTTGACTTCAGCATTATGCCGCCAAGGTCCTTATTTTTTCTACCCGTCGTGGGTGGGTTTGTATCAATCTGGCTATAAAAGCTTTTATGTGTATAAGGCTTAAAGAATAAGATGATATTAGGTTATGTAAGGCTATTGGGCTGACAGTTGATGTTGTTACCGTCACACTAAGATCAATATAGATCCATTGTGGTACCCTAGGAATTGTGACTCCCATATAAATAAACCTATGTAGTTCAAGCCCTTTTAGGCTGTTGATGAGTTTCAGCAAGGTACGAGTATATAGCCTGAAATGTTGGAGGGTACTTCTAAGTCATGAAATGTCTATCGTTACATAAGGTATATGTGTCCGTTTATTTGGTCAGTATTGCTGAATAAAGTGAAGAGAGTGTCCCTTTCCTCAAGAGGATTTTACCAATCTTAGGGAGAGTTGGCCCCATCAACTCACTGACACTCGTGTTTACTGAAGGAGTGGCAATCGCTGCCAAGGTGATGACTATCCTCATATCTCTCCTCGTCACAGCATCTTCTGCATAAGTCGTCCATAATGAGATTTATATTTTTCTTGTATTAATCTAGTTGGTTGTGACCGGTGCGGTGGTGATGCTCACTAGAAGAGATAGAGAATTTTTACTCAGTTGGATGATAATGTCGGTATTTTCTGGTTATAACACAGGTCTGGAGAGAACTCCATCTCTTGTTTGTTGTAGATAGAGCTTTTCTCTCGATTACCTGTTTAAGATTACAGGTTGGCCGCTGAACTGTTGGGTCTGATTAATTAAGATCAAGTTTTTTTTTTATAATTTTCACGCACTAAAAGGATAATGACAATAGACAGCAGAAGCGAGTTTTTGAAGCATCAAATTCTACGCGGTTCATGGTTCCCCATTAAACAACACTATCGAGATCATAACTTAATGAGTTTTTCATACCATTCTAGATCCAAATTCCTTAGAACAAGGACATACATCTGAAAACGAATATGCGAAGCTGCGTCATCAGCAATTTATGAAACAATTTATGAAAATCGGAAAGAGACTCGGGGACAAAACGGAGCCCTGTGGCACACCAGCATTTAAGACGATCGTTTCGAAAGGTAGGTAGAGAGAAGAAGATTCCCCTTTTTTAGGGATAGGCTGGACAAATGCTGTTTCCCATCCACTGGGAAAGAGACCAGTAGAGTAGAACGGATGGAAAATCTTACGCAATGGTTTTTCCACTTCTTACACTTCTTCAGAACAATGGGAGGGATAATATCCAAGCCAACGGATTTGTGTCATCGAGATCTTTCAGTACTATTAAAACTGTACGAGTGCGAAAGAAGATTTGTACCATAAAATACGTTTAACTTTCAAGTACAGGAGGAACCAAATTATACTGTAAGCAAATTCACTTTTTGTCGTTAGCTGACATAAAGAGTGTCGGTGAAAACGAGCGTAGGAATCGAAGAAGAAGTATTATTTCGCTCGTTTTTTACATTGTCTTACAAGTCTTTATCTCTTGTTTGAACTTATTCCGGTTTTCCTTAGTAAAGCTAGCTTTATAACATCCGAAATTTATTTCTCTGACCATACTATCCTCCTTACAGCTCGAATCAAACCATGAATTCTCTTTCAGCTTGATACATTTTTCCCTATTCGGACTAAAATGTCTCATTCCGAAAAGAATTAAATTTTTAATTATATCTGCGAACAGCTAAAGTTCCTGAAGAAATAGTTGAAAATTGTCGCTATATATGTTACATGAGAAACAGAGAGGTTCACCGCAGTGTAAGAAGTGACAAGCGTAATCACATCAACGCTTTGGCCCACCAAGCAGAAGATGCTGCTAACAGATGCGACAGTAGAACCGTCTGCAGCATTACAAAGGAACTGGTTGGTGCTCGCAGTTTCAAACAACATTTAGTTCGGATGAGAATCAGCTGAGATGTTGGAAGGACCATTTTGCGTCGGTATTAAACCGAGTTACCGACAGCAATGCGCAACCGATACCTGCTGAGCCAACAGGAACAACAAATTCCCGAATCTGCACTGCACCCCCTAATAGAGATAAGATCCGCAACGCAATCAAAGAACTACAAGCGGCGCGTAATATCGAGCGAATTCCTGCATCCATTCATAAGGAAAGCTTGGGTCTCCGAAGGTTTTCCGAATGAGTGGAAATACTTTAAGGATCATAATTGAGCAGTGCGTCGAATATCGATCACCACCCACCTGCTATTCATCGACTTTGAGAAGGCTTTCGCTAGCGTCAATAGACAATTTATTTGGCATGCTTTACGCAGGAGGGGTATCCCGGATAAATTAATAGCTATTATTAAAGCAACTTATGATGGATCCAAATGCCACGTTTTGCACGAAGGGAGGCTGTCAGAAGAGTTTGAAGTCCAAAGTGGAGTCAGACAGAGCTGCATTCTGTCACCAATATTGTTTCTGTTGGTGGTAAGCGATGTCCTGCGAGCGGCCTTGACGGGAAACGGAAAAATTCGATGGACTCTGACGTCTCGCCTGAAACATCTTGACTAGGGGAACGACATCTTGACTAAGGGAACGAGCAAGCATCGCTCATAGGATCATGGATCTCCACCAAATGACAACAGGGGTGGAGATAGAAGCAGAAATCGTTGGGCTAAAAATCAACTCCGGCAAACAAAGATGATTAGCCTAGGAACCACGTCATTTTCTCTCATAAATATTTCTTAACAACCGGTAGAGAAAGTACAGAGTTTTAAATATCTTGGTAGTATCATATTTACCGAGGGCGGCACCGAACAGGACATCAGCAGTCGAATCGGGAAGGCAAAGGCTACTTTCGGTATGCTTAGAAATACATGGAGGAATAACTCTTTAAGCTTAAGAACCACGCTACGGCTGTTTCGATCCAACGTCAAATCCGTGTTACTTTATGGTTGCAGCACTTGGAAAGTAACAGTAGGTGTCACTAAGAAGCTGCAAACGTTCATTAATAGATGTCTACAAAACATCCTTAGGATTTTCTGGCCCAATCGTATATCAAACGAAGAGCTCCTCAGGAAAACGGTTCAGGAACCTATTAACTCTATTATACGACGTCAAAAGTGGCAGTGGATCGGACACACGCTTCGAAAAGGAGACATCTGTATTGCGGCGTATACAATGCAGTGGAATCTGCTCACTCAAGAAGGAAGAAGAGCTGTATGACCGAGAAGCTCATGGAAAAGGACAGTCGAGGAGGAGTCAGCCCAACTAGGCAAGAGTTGGAGGGAGTTGCGACTCATATCCAGAAACCTAACACGATGGCGAGCTGGCCTTGTGGACGCCGTATGTCCCACTAGGGGTCCCCCACGGACATAAAAGGTCTGAGGAGCTAACTAACTATGTACATATGTTACTACTGACCATTTCTTATGGAATGATCATACATTCAACTTATCCAAAAATGCAGCAAAATGCTTAGGCTTTCTTAAAAAATGCAAGACATTTTTGTGTACCCCTCTGATCTGACCCCAAAACATGAGTATAACTCTCATATCTGGACTCGTGCCCTCATTACTCATATGAACCTGTTGGATAGAATCCATAAGAGAGCCATAAAACTTATAGGAGACAAAAAAATTATAGACATTTTTATCCCTCTTCATTTTTGTATCGCTTTTTCACTCAACAATGCCCAAAGGAAGTAACCAGTTGCATTCCTACCCTCAAACAATTCTGCCGTAATACTCGTTTCGCAGGGAATGCTCAATGCTCATCAGATTACTCCTGAGCCTTACTTCGGACTTGTCCCTTTCATTGTAATGCACAAGCTTTCAAAACCAATGTGCATCGACATATCCTATTAAATTCTCTACAAATTTCCTAAACACTTGCAATGTGTTACACCATGACATTATAAAAGTATTCATAAGCCCTTGAGTATGCGCAAATTATAAAATTATAAAAAAGACTCCAGAGTAAAGGTGATAGTAGCCCTCCCTGGGTACAGCCACTTGTGATGACTTTTACATATCCATCTGGTTATAGTGATGGCTACGCATTTCTTTTCAAGTGCACTGTGTACGGCCTTATGAAAAGACACCCTTGATATCTAAGAAGATACATAAGGCCATTTCTTTAGCATTTACGGCTATTTGTTCAGTGTTTTTAAGCTTAAAAGGTTTTGATTGCTAATTCAATTCTTTATCCCGAGCAGATAGTTGAAGTTATCTTCCAGCCTTCTCGGTTTGGCTTGAGAGGTATTCTCTCTATTTTATTTCCAACCCTTGGAAAGCTTCCCGGAAAGCGAGTATTAAGTAGTAATAGTAATATTTACTTAAAAGTAAATAATCATAAAAGTACTCTCATACGCCCCAGTGCCCATCTATTCCAATAGAAACATTGGATAATTTTTGTTTATAAGCTCTATGTAAGTTTTATTTCAAAAAGCTGTCCCAACACCATAACCTAGACAATAAATAGAAAATATGTAGTCGCTCCTCTCATTCCGGTAAAACGACAAAATGAAAACCTAGACTACACGTACATATAACTAAGGCTTTCAAATTCATACTCGACCACTTGAATGAAATGTTCCTTCATCCTTGTCAGGATTGTGAAATAAAAATAAATTAGGGAATATTTCAAAGAGCTTCATCTGCACTCGACAAATAGCCAGGTGGTCAAGAGCCCTTACTCTAGCGAACCCTTGTGTATTATTCAAACTTTTCACAACACCTCCAACTCCATTGTAAAACTCTCCTCGCCGCACCACCTGCCATCATCTACTAATTATTACATATTGTAACTTTTGCAGTTTGTATTATTTTTATTTTAAAAACGGAACCAAAGAGGTCATGCACACGCTATGTTTTCGCCCTTCACTCAGCCACTCAGTTTAACTCGAGCTGGTATCATTGGCGACATAGAATCTCCCGGCTGCCTAGAGGATGTGTGTGTCCTTTTAGTTCAATGGCGTCAACGCTAATGTTTGCTTTGCCATAACATGCAAGAGGAGCTACTCCAACGTTCAAATTAAATTTCCCTTTCAAAAATTCTGTGGAAAAATATTTAAAATGCATCAAGGAAACCTTTTGCGAAGGGTAAAATATACGGACGATTAGCGCTGAGGACATCAGTATACGAGTACGTTGTCGTAGTTTTTAGTCGTCGTTCTCCTCAGTCGCTGCTGCCGCCGTCACCGTCGCCACGCTGACGATGTTTGTTTACAATTTTATCGAAGTGAATTAGTTAAGATTCTTTTGTTTTTATGATGCATTGCATAGCAGCATTAGCGGAACGATGAACAGGATCCATTTGCATGTTCAAAATGCACCTTTTTCATATTTTTATTTTCTACAAATGGCGTTTGAGTGTTGAATTTTACACGAATGATGTAAGCCCAACTAAAATTCACTCAGCCGTAGGAAGTTGAATATTATTTTATCGAACGACATGACAAATTATTATTTTTGTTAGTTCTCCATATTCAGCGAATGTGGTTTTCCATTGGTAAAATAAATCAATATTTTTAATTTTTCAGTTTTGGCATTTCATTGGGCAAACAAGTCGGCAACTTTTAACTGTCGTTATGCAAATTTATTTCAAGTCTTATAATTTTAATTAAGATCAAACAATTATAGGAAGTTAGGGAGCTTCCATTAAGCGTTCCGGTCTTTACATATGTATATAAATTTGAATAAAACGAACTGTCAGTAGATATGCTTGAAATTGTATATGGAAGCCATTAATACCATTATGTTTATTATTCAAATGTCCGCCGCTGCTTTGCAGGGAGATACGCATCCAAAACGTCCAATTATCCATAATTCAGGCTGAATGCCAAAGGATTCAAATCGTACATTCTCAATGGCCAATTCACATTGTCTTTGCGTGAGATAACAATGTTCGGAAATCACTCGTGCAAATTGTCTATCGTGGCACAGGCTGTGTAGCGCCTCGCCGCCGCGCCGCCGCCGCCGTCCTATTGAAACCACATGTCATCAGTGTCCTTATCATCGTATTCGGGCGAAAAGAAATTGGTTATCATCAACTGGGAGTACTCGTCGTTGACGGTGATGGCCTGGCCAATGTTGTTCTCAAAGAAGAACGGACCGATGATGATACCGACAGCCCAAAATCCACATTAAACAGTGACTTTGCCTGTGTATCCCGTGTTAGCAGAATATGATTTTTCGGGCGAAGAGTAAGAAATGTTGTTCCGCGAACAGAACACCCACTTTCATAAAACAGTTAATTGATGTGAACAATTATTTTTTTACCAAAACTTTGCAAGCACTAAAGGGATAATTACTACGTTTAAAATGCAAGCGTTTTAGAAAAGGTGAGGAGAATTTTGAAGGAGATGTCGATGCTCATTGGTTTTAAATGTCCGAATATTATAATGGGAGGGATATATTGAGTCGGATAAAGGATTTCACATTCGTGTAGTGTAGCTAAAGAAAGAATCTTTGAATTAAATAGTGCGTCCGAAGTTGGTCTTAATGGTAAACTGATATGCACTCTCTGTATTGATTGAGGGGAGTAATGCAACTGGCTATTTCACTAGAAGACTGTTTTTAAAAATATAGGTCCAATTATGAAAGACGAGCATCATCGCGGCTGTGCTCGTGAAATGTTTCTTTTATAGTCTTATCACCTATCATTTTAAAAGCTCTTCTTTAGATTTTATCCAAGGTGTTCAAGTTAATTATTGAAGCACCTGCCCAAATATGGGAACTATTCTCACGCTATGGATGAATATTAGTTTTATATATTAAAGATCAGAAGAGGTGAACAATTTCTTGCATCACCGCAGGAAACCTTAACACAGCGTGTTTAGGGAAAACGAATACATACTCCAAAATGTCTCCGTATAGCAGTAAATGTTCTGTTCATTCTGAGATAAACTATTGAATTTGAAGGAAAATAACTAAAAAGGACTAGGCATTAAGCAAATGATAAAAACTCAAGAAATTTCAGTAAAAAAAAAAACACTATTGAAAATACTAAAAATAAAAAAATAATTCACAGCACAAAGTAAGAAAAAAGGTTCAAAAGAGTTTCCGTATATTTAATTTTTTCGGTTGATCTCCTTAAAAAGTAAAACATTTAACTTAACGTAACAAAAAAAAACAACACTTCGTATCTAGTAGGACGTCCTTTATTTTTAATGACTTCCTGTAGTCGGTTTTTCATAGAATGGGTAAGGTTTGAAGTTGGCAAAATTCTGATTGAGCGGGATGTTTAATCTGTGTTTTAACGTTGTATAACAACCATTCCTTGACCAGCATCGACGTGAGTTTGGGGTCGCTGTCTTGTTGGAAGACAAAATTGTTGGCGAGACCTAATTTTTCAGCACTTACATGGAGATTTTTTTGAAGTATTTTCAAGTTTCTATATTTGTCCATGGTATTTTCTATAATAACAAAGTTTCCAACGCCTGCAGAAGCCATACACCCAACAGCATTGCCGCTGCCATGCTTTATAGTAGAGATTAAAGTTTTGGAATCCAAAGAAGTACCTAGATTTGTCCTGACCATTCGACGCCTATCTGAGCTAAAGATGTTAAATTTACTTTCGCCTGTCAGGTTATATTGATCCCAGAACGAATTGTCTCTACCCAAGTGTTCCATAGCGTAATCCAGCCTGGCTTTCTTATCGTTTTTCAAATGTATGGCTCTTCCGGTTCACTCGACCATGAAATCCATTTTAGGTCAACAGGTTTCGTATTGTCTGTGGACACATATCAATTCCGTCGATGGTTTTTTAATTTATCTCAAAGAACGGGTGTTCTTTGGTTCGGATACTCTGCAATACTCCTAAGTATTCTCTTTCCATACGACGATCAATTTTTTTTGGTCGTCCAGATCTTTTTTTTTTGCAGTTGTTTTTGTTTTATTAAATTGTTGTAACACGTACTGAATTGGGAAACGTGGTTTTTCACAATTCACAATTTTCGCGATTTCACCCAGAGACTTTCCTTCATTCTTCTAGTCGATAATAATTTTCCTATATTAGCCCAGGGAGTTAGCTTATTTTTAGTATTAAAATATTATAAATAAATAAATATTAATAAAATAATAATTAATACTTAAACTTACCAAAACACAATACTTCACATTTATCAACTATTGCAAAAGAGTGTTCTGTACGGATATGGGAGAAAACATATTCTCGTTCTGTGTTCCCACTTCATCTATTTTATTACTCATTACTATTTTTTTTGCTAAAATATAAAAAATTAGTCTACTGTTCGGAGACTTTCTGGAGTATGTCTACGTGGTCGTCATATACACGTACATACATCTACGATGCACATACCCAACAATAAATTTGGCTACTGGTTATTTTACTCCGAAATTTTTTAAACTCGATTATTTTTCTGTGGCTACATCAAACCCTTAGGCTACGCTTACATTAGTGCGACGAGACAATGCGATACGGGAAGCGATGCGACAAGCAATTCAAGATGCGATAATTAGATGCGACATAGTGCGCACAGTTAAAGCGATTTTGTGGGGTTGTGTTGTTAATTATCTTATAATATTATTGCCAGCCAAATTATAAACATCACATGGCACCACATAAAACAAGCAGTGAAATAACAACATTTTACTCGTTTGATTGTTTTTTTTGATCGTCAAAATAAACATTATGAAGCTTTTCGCACAAACTTGCTTGAAAAAGTGGTTAAACAGTTTTTAAGCGAGATGCTTGCGATAGGTGTGTGAGAAACTCTCAACACTCGCATCGAATATATCTTCACTATGCGCACGTATATAAGAATCAATGTGAATATAATTCTCGCATGCAAACGCTTCTCGCATCGCATCGTTTTCTCGCACTACTGTACGCGCAGCCTTAGTCTACACTAATAAGCCAATCACTTTGGATGAGCTCGAGATGCTTTTGCCACAATAACGTCGCGAATGTTCAAAAATCTGTAAGTCGAACCCAAAGAGTAAGTAAGATGGTTGTTAAGCAATTTGTTGCAAACTCTAAAAAGGGTTTTTGAACGACAAGGTTGAGCAATATTGCTCAACACAGGAAGCCACCGTATTGGTGTTGACCGATTAGTACCGTATATGAATTGCATGACATTGTTCAGTTGCATTTTCACCTTCTGTACATGAGCATTGAGCGCAGTATTCAGTAGAACACAATAGTACAAGTGTTGCATTACGAAGCGTTGATACACATGAACCCCAATTCGATGCAAGATGTTATTGTGCTTTTTGAATTTACCAGCAGCGTTTGTCAGGTGCAGCTTATAAGTAAACGGCCAATGACCGACGAATAAAATAAAATCCACGACTGGGTCGCACGAACTTGCTCCTATGTAATAGACTAGGAATTTTTTTGGTATGCTAACTTTAAGTTTTTATTACTGTACGAATAAAAATTAAATTTCCAAAAAAAAATATTGCACCGTTTTTCAAATATCGAATTTTCCAAAAAAAAATGATGATGGATTTTAGACTTTTTAGAAGCATCTCTACAAAAAATTTCATTAAAATCTGTCATGTCGATAATGAGTAATTCAAAATTTAAAAAAATAGTTCTATGGTAGGTACAAGCTCTAATATCTTAATTTCAATTTTTCTTATTAAATTAAGGATCGTTAAAATTAATTCAAACAAAAAATTTTTTATCAAAACTCTAGGCTCCGTTTTCGAGAAAAATACGATTTTTGAAAGTCATTTTTTGACATTTGTATGGTGGGTACCTTTATTTCTAGGTAAAATAAAACTTTTTTTTCATACATCTTGTAGAGTATGTTGATAAACTTTTATTTATCTCGCAATTCTGTCTGTTCGACTACAGCTAAACGGCTCGGCCGATTTTCTTCAAACTTGGTAGACGTGGGTTTTTATTTATCCCCCCCCCCCTCCAGGATATTTTTTTTTTAAAGACCACAAATAACGGTACCTGCCATACGAATTTTTTCGAAATTTTATAAATATTTTTTCAAAAACTGTCCCACAGATTAAAAAAAAAAAATTCATAAAATTTTATTTAGTTAAATCTAGGTAATGGTTGACAAAAAATTATTATTTTTGGCACCCCCCTTGGAATCATTTTTTTTAGTTTTTGATTTCCTCAAAAACGGTAGTACCGATTTTGATCATTTTTTTTATGGTAAAGCTTGCCAGCAGTTCCAATATTACGAGTATTGTGTATTCAAATTTTCACAAATTTTTTCAAATTTTAAATTTTTTTTTTGAAAACTCAATATTCCGAAAACCCCATGCTCGATTTTTTTAAAACTTGATAAATAAGAGTTTCTTATCTACAAGATATGAGAAAAAAATTTATTTTACCCAAAAATAACGGTACTCTTCATACAAATTTTAAAAAATGGTTTTCGAAAATCGTATTTTTCTCCAAAACGGTCCCGAGAATTTCGCTTAAATTTTTTCTCTGGATTATTTTTTAAGATCTATGTATAAATACTGACTGTACCTAGCATAGAATGATTTTTTTTTATTTTGAATTTCTCATTATCGGCATAACGGATTTTAATGAAATTTTTTAGAGAGAAGCTTCTAAAAAGTTTAAAAAACATTGCATTTCAAAACTTTAAGAAAAATATTTTTTTTTCGAATTAAAAAAAAAAAATCTATTTTTTTTTTAAATTCAATATCTCAAAAACGGCTCAGTATTTTTTTTGTAAATTTAATTTTTATTCGAACAGTTATAAAAACTTTAAATTGGCGTACCAAAATGTTTTAAAAATTTTTTATATAAAAGCTTATTGTTTTAAGAAACCACTACAAAAACTTATGGGCGATTCCGCTATAGACGATTTTTGGCACCAATTTTTGAATTACAATATTTTTTTCTTTTTTTGATAAATATTCAAAGTAGAAATACTATATTTAGTAATAAGAATAAAAACTGAGACCTAACTTATAGAGAACATTTTTGTTTGCGCTTGGCAACATTATCATACGAAGTCGGTACGAACTGCAATTATTATAACAGGTAACATAAGCTCAAAATAGCTATTTCCGACAGTTTTAAGTTATGCTTTACTTAATAGACGTATGAAGCAACATGCTATATTTAATCGTTTGCATAAAAACATGTACGAATTTGTTATTATATTTTTAGCATTATTGATTGCAAATAGCCATTGTAAGTTTGTTGCACCCGCGACATAATAGATACTCGTACAAAAGTTTACTTTTTTGGCAGAAATAAAGTGCTAGCTTTTTGAAACTTTCAAAAATTAAGAAGAAAACAAAATTAAAATTAAATCAGTCGTTATTAGAAATATATTGTACGTTGAACAACAGAAAACGTTCATTTAAATTGGTTGCACCAGCGATCGCAATATTAAGATCGCGGGTGCAACTTATTGACTACTAATATTATAACGTGATTTATTATATTTCATTAATAAAATATGCTTTGAATAATAATTTCTACTGTTCAAGTTATTTTTTTAATTATGTAATATAATAAAATTTGTTCTTTTTTATATAAAAATATATAGTTAAATGGAAATGAAACAAGGAAAAGAGACTGCTTTACAGAAAATTGACAAAAACTTAACAAAAACGCTGAGCTTCATGCAGAAAAAGGACGTAGAAAAAGGACTCGTGATTTAATGTGGAGAGATGTATTGAAAGAGAAAATTAAGGCAGATACAAATTTTAAAATTCTGACCAGAATCAGACGAAACGAAAAAGTGCAGGCAACAAAAAAAAAAGGCAGGCACCACTCATTACATCAGTCCCTTTAGACTGAAAAAGTCGCACAATTGGAACGTATTCGCCCAATGAGTGCCACTAACGTAGTAGAAGAGGTCAAAAATGTATCTAAAAAAAAACTGATTCCACCAAAGCAATGCCTAAAAAACTGAAGGATGACAGGTGATTTCTATAAAAGGGATAATATTAGCAGACAAGTGCCGGGTATAAAAGATGTGAAATCGATTAAGTCGGAAGTTAAGAATCGAGAAGAGCACAATGACCATGACCATTCATGAAGTTAAGTTTCCGATGTTTTTATTGAGTCAGAAGACGAAGCATTAAATTCTTAATCTCCAACAGGGTCTTTTGAACCCCCTATATAACCAGTAGTTATTTCCGCAGGTTTGTACGTTCTTGTACAGGTAGGCTGCAATATCACAATATCATTATGTGGGGTTATCATTAACCGATATCGATAAACCTTATTTTATGTTTTTTCCAGTTTCTTAAATCAGCTTACTAATTTAAGTTAGACGCGTTGCACCCGCGATAATTTGATATTAATATTAATATATTTTATTAATATTTTATTTATTTAGTTAATTGAATCAAAGTCGTTCATATACATATGTAAGAATAGCATGATAAATGTTTCACAATTAACAGAACTTGTGTTTTTTGTACTATGATCTAGAAAAGTCGGGCCAATTCTGTTGCACCCGCGATCGCACTTTGAAACCATTCTTCTGCTAAATTATTTATTATATTTTAGAATTCTAAATGGATTAAAAATAAATAGGTGAAAATTTATCCCTTCAAGTAATAATGTCATTAAATATTTTGCTTATTTTATTATTAAATATACTTCAAATGAGTCTAAATGTTGCACCCGCTATAATGGAATCACCCTTATGTATAATTTTTGTTCTTGATAAACCTAAGTATATTTGCTTGAATCATATGGCATCCTATTTTTACCTCCAACTACTAAAGAAGTTGTTTTAGTCATTTAAAAAATTAATTTTATGCTTATGAACAGTTTTTCTCTATAATTTTTGAAATTCTTAGTCTATTACATAGGAGCAAGTTCGTGCGACCCAGTTGTGCATTTTATTTGTATTCGTCGCGACTGGCGTTTACTTAGACAACTTAGAATGATTTTGAGGTTAGTCGCGTGCAAACAATTCATTCGTTGCAGTGTCGATAGTACTCGTATGTGGAACGCGAATAGTGTTTGACAGTTCGTAGCAATCATATGCAATTCGCGACGACCAATTTATTTTCTCAAATTTCTCTCATTTTAGAAATTACAACGCAAATTTTAATATGTAAACATTAAATTAAACTACATTTCTGCAGTTTTGTAAGGTTCTTGTGAATAATTTAGGCTTATATAGGTTTTAAATCCCATTTGTTTTTTATTTGTTTTGATCGTTGGTCGCTCTCATGTGAATAGTTCTTGAGACCATCTTTAGATCAATATATGGATAAAGGTCAATCCATATGATACTCGTATTAAAAAACTTTCGAAGATCAATTTTATTTGAATATGATTGTATGTATGTATATTAAATTAATTTAATATTGATCTAAGGATGGTTTAAAGAGTAAACGTAAATCCGGCTTCTACGAAAAACATTGCCCAAGTGTTAAATTTTTTTGTTCGACATTGTAGATCTTAAAAAGTTTTTGATTCATTTTATAGCCGAGTAATATCGTTCATCCAAAAAGAGGAAAATAAATTCCAAAAGCAATGTCTATGTCTGGTGATATGTTCTGCAAATTATTGGTCCGTATAAAACTGCATTCACAGTGAAGAGATGTTTCCATTTTGGCCTTTAATAAAAGAACTAAAACTTACACAACCTGATGAAAAGAAACTTATTAGTCAACGGAGTACTCAGTTCTTAGATGAACAGCATTAACCTCAGGAATATCTTTGTCAATTCAATTTTCTAAGACTCGTAAGATTTTTAAATATTATTTTATAAATGCCACCACATCTTTTATTTCTTTTCTTCATTGAAAGAAATTTTTATGACATTTAGTACTGTGAATCAATCCTAACAAATTGGGAACAAATGGAACTTCCAACTCCTCATTACTAACTGGCTATATAAGTTAACACCACATTTCCGGCCATCACCTTATTCTACAAATAATAAAAATTCATTTAATAAATAAATGCAAAAATTGCAATTCCCACGAAACAATTTCTTGGAATTCCAAGCAACACTTTCTCATGAAGAAATTCTGGGAATTGCAAGCAATACTTTTGCAAGTCATTTTATGTAAGAAAATCAATCACTTGTAATTGAAACTTTAAACAATAAAGGTCTAAGCAAGCTGCTTCGAAAAAAATATTTTTTTGTAAATTTAAAACGGATATGATACGAGTAATTAGAGCGCTTCTTACTTATGTATGTCGTTGTCGTATACGAGTAAGTATGCTCTAGAAAAGGCTATAAATTGTGACAAGTTTAGAAAATTCAAACGATCATCTTGGTTGTGCATAAACGGAGCTCTACCAATGCAACGACCCGCTTTGCCGTATTACACGTTCTTTTCCATCTGCTATACCCTTCTTTATCCTCAGTAATTAGACGGCAGCGACAAAAAAGCTATGATGATTCAATTAATAGGGGAGAAGTGGGCGACAATATTCTTTTTTCAGTTTCACTATCATAAATTTGTATATCTCTCGTTTATTTCAAATTCAAATTAAAGTTCCGCTTTCTTTTTTATCCAAGACACAAAATTGATGAACTTGTTGATCAATTGGTCGCAAGATCAAAACTACCATATCTTCCGCAATTCACAAAAATTTTACAATTTTTTCTTCTTTAAATAAAAAAAAATAAAGTTTTAAAAACAATACTAAACCATAAATAATTAATTGTTGTTGTAATCTTCAAAAAATCATAAATACATGAAGCTTCGCAGGCACAACTGCATGTATGTAACCATACAAAAACCCCTTCAATAAATTTAAAACTTGACCAGAGTCAAATCTTTCATTCAAATCTAATTCAAATATAATTTTATAATTTGCATTTTTACAAGATTTTTTAAAGTCTACTTAATTTTGGAAAAAACAAATCATCTCATACACAAACTCTTAATGTGAAAAGAAATCTTAAAATTAGAACAAAAATAATGTTGAGTAAAAATTTTCAAAAAAGATTTAAGAACATATAAAACTGTTCAAGTTCCTGAATTCCCAGAAGTTGGCACGTAAGTAGTTTCATATTTCGTTAAACAATACGTAGAGATTTCCCCACTCTACGAAATTTTAGATATACATATATATACAGAGTATTTCTAATAATGAGTAGGGAGTAGGGACACTCTCCACGTGTTTCTAATCAGTAAATTTTTAGTACACAGAAGACAGAAACGAGAAATAGATGAAAATAAGAAGTGTGAAGTGTGACGCTGAAAGAGAGATAAGAATTCAACTCGTCGCGCCTTTGAAAATACATTATGAAAAAAATGTAAACAATTCCCAATCCACTCCTCCTAGTGTGACCAACTTCTTTAAAAAAAATACTTAAGAGGTAAAAATACTATTGCTACTAGTCAACCAAAAATGGCTTCGTTTTATTTTTTTGAGAATACCAAACAAATATCAAATGAATATTTCAATATTTAAAAATGAAATACAAATTTAAGATTCATTTAT
This sequence comes from Philhelius festivus, assembly GCA_963931855.1. NCBI lineage: Eukaryota > Metazoa > Arthropoda > Insecta > Diptera > Syrphidae > Philhelius > Philhelius festivus. The sequence continues at coordinate 6,891,470 of OZ007556.1, read as the reverse complement.
ATGATATCATTAAAAAAAAATTAATCGACAGAAATAAATCCAGTATCACGAAAAAAAAAGAATATGGTCACTCAAAAGAAGAGAACGGCACAGAGACAAAATACGCACACAAGCAACCAACCTATCGCGCCTTTAAAAAAACCTTATGAAAAAATATTGCATTTATATATCTTACGAATAAGATTGTTTGTGGCGGTGCTTGAAAAAAATATTGTGGGTTTTTCTTACATTAGTGAATTGTCGTAAGGATTAAAATTAATACTTTGGAACTTCTCACGCTTATTGTTTGTTTTTGTTCTTGTTTTTATTTGCGAGAGTAGGACTTGCATATGTGTAGAGAGTGTCCCTCAGCGTTACCACTTCCGGAAAAAAAGTCGAAGTAGATTTGAAGAAAAAAGTGAAGTAAACTGAGAAAAATCGAAGTAGATTTCAAAGAGACTTTTTACTTGCTTTTAGAAAAAATAATGCATACAAACATTTTTTTCCTTAAATGAATATTATTAAATATTTAAAATTGTCACTACATTTCTTTTAATTTTATAGATATTTCGCATACTCATTTGTGTATTTGTATTGTATTGACGTTCTTTTATTTTATGGTAATTATAGGGCTACATATTACTACTAAGAGTGAAATAGAGAAAAAGAAGTAGATTTGGGCTTTATTTTGTAAAATTGAAGTAAATTTAAACAGAGATTTTTAAAATGAAGTAGATTTCAGTGTTTTGCTGATGGTGCGAAGTAGGAAGTAGATTTTGAAATATTTTGAAAAAAAAGAAGTAGATCTACTTCAATTGAAGTAAAGTGGTACCACTGGCGTCCCTACTCATTATTAGATATACTCTGCTACACATTCACATAATGCTCTATCTCGATGTAACAGTAAACGACTTGGTGTCACTTTCAGCTCTGCGGATCTCGATTATCGCTATCTGCTTAATCATTCTGGTTTTAGCTTTGGACTGACAACTTGATTGTTCGTCTAAGTGCAATTATATATTTTAATTGAATAAAACCCTATTTATAAGAAAATCACCCACACCATAACTTGAAAATTGGAAGGAGGTAAGTTTGAATTATTATTAAAGATCATACCATTTAGTGAAGCCAGTTCTTTTCAGTTTAACTTTAATTTATAAAAACAATTGAAAAAACAAAGTCTTATTATAGCAGATAGTAGCTCGTCCTCAAACACTTTTCTGGAAACTAATAAGCCCATGGCTAAGTTATGGGCGAACACCTGTTCAAAAATACACAATTTACATTTCACTTGGACTTTACAAAATTTTAGTTTCTACACAAAAAGATGTAATGAAGGAATTCGATCACCAACATTTTACGTGGATTCCGATGACGAAATAAAACGGTGGTTGAAACTTCATTCAAATTTAAAATTTGTGAATAGTGACTTGTGCGTATTTCTACATTTAGCACCAGAGCCTGGTAACAAATCAGAAGTCTTTGGAAAATTCAAACTTTCCATTTTAAATGCCGAACCCGAAAAGACAGTTTCAACAATGTCAAGTGAATTTCTAAAATCCGATTTAATCAATGGTAGGGGCTCAAACTTAATAAAACTAGGAAATCTACTGGCCAAAGATAGTGGCTTTCTGGTTGAGGATGAATTGAAATGTGTGTGTGAAGTTAGCTATATATCTGAAACCATCAATGTCTCCAATCAAAAGGGCAATGAACAATTTGATGTCTCCGAATGTAGCCTTTTCGATGACCTTGGTAGTCTCCTTGAAAATAAAAAAATCAGTGACGTAATACTAATGGTTGGAGATCATCAATTTTCAGCTCATAAGGCAATTTTGGCTGCAAGAAGTGATGTCTTCGCTGCAATGTTTGAACATGATATGCAAGAAAGCAAACTAGGCCGAGTTACCATAGTGGATGTTGATCAAGAAGTTGTTCAAGAAATGCTTCGCTTTATTTATACTGGAAAGGCCCCTAATTTAAAAAAAATGGCGGCCGAGCTTTTCATGGTTGCTTGCTGATAAGTACCAATTAAAAAAATTAAAGGGCATATCTCAACAAGCCTTGTTCGATGGGTTATCCATTGAAACAGCGGCCAAAACATTAGTTTTAGCCAATCAACTAAGTGCGGACCAATTGAAAGAACAAACTACGCGATTCATCAAAATTCATGGCAAGGACGTTATCAAAACAAAAGGATGGCAAGCTATGATACGAGCCAATGATAATTCGCTTCTATTAGGTGAGACATTTGAAGCTTTATTCAAGTAAATTCTAAAAATTTAATGAGATTAAATAAATTTAAATATTAATTGGTTGTTTGATTTGATTTGTATAGAAAGTTGCAAGAAATTGCACTAAGTTTTTGTTTCCTCAAAGACGTAAAATGGGGCAAATTTTACCGAATCTTACTTTAAGTCGTAGAAACTCACACAAATCGGCAATGTCTAGAATAATAATAATATGAAAGCATTAATATTGTTACGAAAATCAAGAATATTACTTGTTTCTGATATAGATTTTATATAGTTGGATTGTTGTTTCTTATCAATATAAAAATATTTTCATTATTATTACTTAATTTGCTGATTAAAAACGTTTAGAACTTTGTTCTATTTTTTGTTGAAACCTACAAATTGTATTTTATTTAACACTGGTGTCAGAAGTGAAGATGGTTAAATACGCTCAACTTAAAGTAGAAGAACTTAAAAAACATTTGACCAAATTGAACAAATCTACATCTGGAAGCAAGGCTGAATTACAAATTCGCTTTAAAGTTGCCATGGCTAAGCAGGGGATTGATGTTGAAAATGTGGACTTCTCAGATGAGAACTCACATAAAACATCTGAAGAGGATGCACCAACCGAAGTTCCGAATGTTACAGATGGTATGCAACATTTTGTAAAGCTCTTACAACAGATGGAGAATCGTATGGAAAAAAAGAATGATGAACGCCAGGAAAATTTGGGAAGCTTAATGGGAAGCTTAGGTAAGCAAATTTATTCTCTTGAGCAGGGTATGCGTATTTGTGAAGCTAAATTTAGCGAACTTGAGAAGAAAACGGATGAAAAACTAAGCCAATTAGAAAGCAAAACGGATCAAGAGATTTCCACAATGAAACAAGAAATCTCCCGATTCCAAGCACCGGTTGGAGCTTGTTTATCACAGTTTAAAGCCCCTATCTATGACGGATCTTCAAGTTTTGCTGTTTTTAAGCTACAATTTGAAACCACCGCCCAAAGAAATCGCTGGAGTGTAGAGGACTGTTCATCTGCTCTTATATAAGAATTATTCAGCTTTGATGCAAGCTTTACATCGGCGGTATAGTAACGATCACATGCGCCAAGTTCACCGCCTGGAACTTAAGGCACGTTCTCAACAAAAAGGTGAAAGCCTTCAGACCTTTGCAGGTGAAATCGAACGCTTAGCTCAGTTGGCCTTTATGGATGCTACTCCAGAATTAATTGAAAGAGTTAAAATTGAGGCATTTGTTGACGGCATCCGTGATCTGGAAACTAAAAGACTAACAGTAGTATCACCAAAACCATACTTTTCAGAAACGGTAAGCTTAGCGATCTCCTATGAAACAGCGGCCATAGTTTGCAGACCGAGCATTCAAGCCAGACAAATTCATTCTGAGGATGCAACATCTTTAGACATTATGTGCCAGGCTGTAAGGTCAGTGATCGAGGAAAAGAAGGTTTTTAAAGGTGAATGTTTTAGTTGCGGAAAACGTGGACATATGGCACGTTATTGCAAAGCACGTACTAAACAACTAGCCAAAGATACTGAGGGTGACTCGCAACCACATTTAAACTAAAAAATACCAATTTAGAGGGGCTTAAATTGGTTTCAGAAAATCGCCCCAAAGTAATAGTCTCAAGAATTGCTCGTACCACGAAAAGTCTAACAATTATGGGTATCCTTGGAGAGAAAAGAGTAGTCATCACACTTGATACGGGAGCATCACATTCTATCGTAAGAAAGGACTTTGCGTTGGAATTACAACCCTTTCACACAATGAAACTTACAACTGTGACTGGTGAAAGCGCTCCAATATTAGGAACTACGTTACAAAGTCTTTCTTTGGGCATAATGACTACGGAACATGATTTTGTTGTGGCAGATATTGTGGACGAAGTGATTCTTGGCTTAGATTTTATGTTGCAACACGGATTTAAGATAGATCTAGAAAGTTGTGTATTGAAATATCAAAACACAGAAATGTTACTAAAAACAGAAAATACAAAATTAGCGAATATTAAAACAATAATTGTGAGTAAAAACACTAGCATACCTCCATGTTCCGAGGCAATCATTTGGGGAAAGCTTCAAGAAGATGAGCAAACAAATAGTTTGTGGATTGTGGAATCTATTAACAAAAAACAAATTAACAATATTATTGTTGGAAAAACTTTGGTTAAACCCAATAACGAATCGCAAATTCCGATAAGGGTATTAAATTTAGCCAATTCAACCAAAACAATTAAGAAAGGCACAGTCATTGGAAAGGGAGAAGAAGTCACTACAGTCGTTAGATGTGAATTGGAACCCGATGAGCTAAACTGCAGCCAGAAAAGTGAAGAAACTTCAAACCTGATGCAAATGGACATAGTCGGACTTTCAACTCAAGAAAAAAAGCAAGCACAAGAATTGGTAGAGAAGTTTTCCGGTATATTTTCATCAGATTCAAAAGTGGCAGGATGTACATCGCAAGTTATGCATCGCATTAACACTGGAAATGCACTACCAATTCGTCAAACCCCTCGTCGAATGCCTCTGGCAAGGAGAGATGAAGTTCGAAAACTGATTGAACAAATGCGAAAAGATCAAGTAATAGAGCCATCCAAAAGTCCATGGTCATCTCCAGTAGTCTTAGTGCAGAAAAAAGATGGAAGCAAACGGTTCTGTGTTGACTATCGAAAACTCAATAATGTGACGAAAAAGGACAGCTTTCCTTTGCCTAGAATTGATGATACTCTGGACACACTCGGTGAAGCAAAATGGTTTTCAACACTAGATTTAAAGAGCGGCTACTGGCAGGTCGAAATTTGTGAAGAAGACAAAGAAAAGACGGCATTCAGTGATGGGAACGGTTTGTGGCAATTTCGCGAGTTTTGGCTGGACTGCACTGGAAAACTTGTCTTGTATACTTAGACGACATAATAGTTATGGGAAAAGATTTCAAGGACCACATACAAAATCTGGAGCAAGTCTTCCAAAGAACAAAACATGCGGAATTAAAGTTAAATCCAAAGAAATGTACACTTTTTAAAAAAGAAGTGAACTATTTGGGACATAAAATAACATCAGAAGGAGTTCATACCGATGAACAAAAAGTAAAAGCTGTTTCACAGTGGCCAAGACCTAAGAATCTTAAAGAATTGCGGAGTTTTCTTGGATTATGTACCTACTACCGACGATTTGTTCCAAATTTTGCGAGCGTAGCATCAAGTCTGCATGAATTAACTCGAAAAGACCGTAAATTTGAATGGGCTACAAAACAGGAAGAAGCGTTTTTGAATCTCAAAAGCCATATGTGTACAGCACCTAACTTGGCGTATCCGATTCCTGGTCAAATATTTATACTGGATACTGTAATGTTGGAATTGGAGGAATTCTATCACAAGATATAAATGGTCAAGAAAAAGTAGTTGGGTATTTTAGTAAAACGTTGGACAAATCAGAGCGTAATTATTGCGTGACGAGGAAGGAATTGTTGGCTATAGTGCAATGTGTCAAACATTTTCACAAATACCTATATGGGCAAGAATTTCGTATCCGAACAGACCATGCCGCCCTGCGATGGCTATTACAATTTAAGAATCCTGAAGGACAAATCGCTAGATGGATTGAAAGACTTCAAACATACCAATTCACAATCGAGCACCGAAAAGGTAGTAACCATGGGAATGCAGACGCATTGTCTCGACGTCCTTGCAAACCTGATTGCAAACATTGTTCAAGGACTGAACAGAAAGAAGGAATCGTCTCAATTAAACAGTTTGGAATTCAACCAGACCAAATGTGGAGAACGGAAGAGATACTTTCTTCACAGCAAAACGATTGTGATTTATTAAAGATAATAAAGGCGAAGCAAACTGGAATAAAACCAAGTAGAGAATCCTTCTCTATGGAGAGTCAGATATCCAAGGCATATTTAGCACAATGGGATAGTTTAGTGCTAATTGATGGCTGTCTTTACCGGATTTGGGAAAGCGAAGATGGAAAAGTCAAACATAAGCTTCTGGTAGTACCAAAATCAAAAATTAGAGAAGTTCTAGAAGAATTCCATGATGGTGTCACTGGAGGACATTTAGGAATCACTAAAACAGTAGAAAAAATCAAAAGGCATTTCTACTGGTTGGGATGCCAAGAATCAGTTGCCGATTGGATTGCCAAATGCAAAACGTGTGCAACCGCAAAAGGACCTAAAACACGCAGTCGAGGTCCTATGCAGTCATATACCGTTGGTGCTCCCTTTGAACGAATTGCAATGGATATCGCAGGACCATTTCCAGAAAGTAATAAGGGAAATAGGTACGTATTAGTCGTTATCGATTATTTTAGTAAATGGCCGGAAGTATACCCCCTACCAAACCAAGAAGCGAGAACTTGTGCCAACGCTTTCTTTAATGAATGGGTATGTCGATATGGTGTACCTCTTGAATTGCATTCTGATCACGGAAGAAACTTTGAGTCCGTTATATTCAAGGATTTATGTGAAATCTTAGGGATACGGAAGACGGGGACCACACCACTACATCCACGGTCGGATGGCATGGTGGAAAGATTTAATAGAACCCTTGAAGAGCATTTAAGGAAAGTTGTCGACAGCGAACAAAGAAAATGGGACGAGCAAATTCAAAAATTCCTGATGGCGTACAGGTCTGCAGTACATGATACGACTAAGTTAACACCGGCTAAAATCCTCTTTGGAAATGATCTACGGCTACCAGCAGATATCAAATTCGGAACGAGTTCTGGTATATTGAATCAAAAACCTTATGATGAAATTTTTAGTCGACAGCAATTGGATGAAATTCATAAAGATGTTAGAAAAAGGTTACAATTTAGAAGCGACAAAATGAAAGTAAGATACGATCTCCAAGTAAATTCGAAAGGCTTCAGTGAAGGTGATATGGTTCTCCTTCATAATCCTCAACGAAAAAAAGGTATATGTCCAAAATTACAAACTCATTGGGAAAGACCTTATGTGGTAATCATACAGTGGAAGGATCGTAAAAGATCAAAAATGAAAGTAGTTCATCTGGATAGACTGGCTCAATACTATGGTGACAATAGTGACTTTGTTCGAGACGAACAAAATTTAAGTGGGGTATAGTGTTACGAAAATCAAGAATATTACTTGTTTCTGATATAGATTTTATATAGTTGGATTGTTGTTTCTTATCAATATAAAAATATTTTCATTATTATTACTTAATTTGCTGATTAAAAACGTTTAGAACTTTGTTCTATTTTTTGTTGAAACCTACAAATTGTATTTTATTTAACAATATTTATAAACGCTTAACTCATAAGCGGGGAATTTTATCATCGCTTTCAAAGTGGATATAGGACAATGTTGTTGTTGTATTCTTTTGGGCATAGTCGAAAAACCGTATTTTTAAAAGGAGGATATCGTTTTATCCCGTTTGGCAATATAGTTAGAGCGTAGTTTACTCGCAGAAAGTATGTAAGGTTTGAACATGTGGAACGTAAAATAATCCTGCCTAAAATAAGGACTGAGTGCGAACAAGTAAAGATTTACATCTGAATGCAATTCAAGATCGGCACTGGCTAGGATGTTGTAGTTCTGGGGAAAAGCAGGCAATAGTGGTCAAAAACAACGATTAAATGGAATGACTGAGGAGGCGAACATTATTATTTGGAAACTATAATCGGTAATTTCGATCCAAAATTCGAATAATCTGAATCATTCGGTGTATCGCAAAGCTTCGATAGGCTGTGTCATTATTATCTAGATAAATATCAATTCCAAGGTTGACCTGGACCTTCACAATGTAGGCCTCGAGCGCGTTGTGAGCAGTCATAGACAGCAAAGTGTCGAGAATACAATGGCCGGCGCGAGTACGATAACTTGGCCGCCAAAATTTGATAACAAGTTTTTGTAGAGGGGTCAAAAACAAGCACTTTTTACTATGGGAGAAGGGTCTATCTCCCCCCGTTTAGGAGGTAGGGGAACTTTTAGAAAAAATGATTTAAATTGAAAAAAAAAATATTAAAAAACAACGGTAACACTTACAATAAAGTGCTATACTGCATTTGAAGGCCAGAAGTTTGTTCTATAATCGTGCATATCGTGTATCATATCTTGCCATCCTTTTGTTTTGATAACGTCCTTGCCATGAATTTTGATGAATCGCATAGTTTGTTCTTTCAATTGGTCCGCACTTAGTTGATTGGCTAAAACTAATGTTTTGGCTGCTGTTTCAATGGATAACCCGTCGAACAAGGCTTGTTGAGAAATGCCCTTTAATTTTTTTAATTGGTACTTATCAGCAACCATGAAAAGCTCGGCCGCCATTTTTTTTAAATTAGGGGCCTTTCCAGTATAAATAAAGCGAAGCATTTCTTGAACAACTTCTTGATCAACATCCACTATGGTAACTCGGCCTAGTTTGCTTTCTTGCATATCATGTTCAAACATTGCAGCGAAGACATCACTTCTTGCAGCCAAAATTGCCTTATGAGCTGAAAATTGATGATCTCCAACCATTAGTATTACGTCACTGATTTTTTTATTTTCAAGGAGACTACCAAGGTCATCGAAAAGGCTACATTCGGAGGCATCAAATTGTTCATTGCCCTTTTGATTGGAGACATTGATGGTTTCAGATATATAGCTAACTTCACACACACATTTCAATTCATCCTCAACCAGAAAGCCACTATCTTTGGCCAGTAGAGCTCCTAGTCCTATAAAGTTTCTTGAGCCCCTACCATTGATTAAATCGGATTTTAGAAATTCACTTGACATTGTTGAAACTGTCTTTTCGGGTTCGGCATTTAAAATGGAAAGTTTGAATTTTCCAAAGACTTCTGATTTGTTACCAGGCTCTGGTGCTAAATGTAGAAATACGCCCAAGTCATTCCCAAATTTTAAATTTGTATGAAGTTTCAACCACCATTTTATTTCGTCATCGGAATCCACGTAAAATGTTGGTGATCGAAATCCTTCATTACATCTTTTTGTGTGGAAACTAAAATTTTGTAAAGTCCAAGTGAAATGTAAATTGTGTATTTTTGAACAGGTGTTCGCCCATAACTTAGCCATGGGCTTATTAGTTTCCAAAAAAGTGTTTGAGGACGAGCTACTATCTGCCATAATAAGACTTCGTTTTTTCAATTGTTTTTATAAATTAAAGTTAAACTGAAAAGAACTGGCTTCACTAAATGGTATGATCTTTAATAATAATTCAAACTTACCTCCTTCCAATTTTCAAGGTATGGTGTGGGTGATTTTCTTATAAATAGAGTTTTATTCAATTAAAATATATAATTGCACTAAGACGGAACAATCAAGTTGTCAGTCCAAAGCCGAAACCAGAATGATTAAATATGCAGATAGCGATAATCGAGATCCGCAGAGCTGAAAGTGACACCAAGTCGTTTACTGTTACGTCGAGATAAAGCATTATGTGAATGTGTGGCAGAGTATTACTAATAATGAGTAGGGACACTCTCTACACATATGCAAGTCCTACTTTCGCAAATAAAAACAAGAACAAAAACAAACAATAAGCGTGAGAAGTTCCAAAGTATTAATTTTAATCTTTACGACAATAATTCACTAATGTAAGAAAAACCCACAATATTTTTTTCAAGCACCACCACAAACAATCTCATTCGTAAGATATATAAATGCAATATTTTTTCATAAGGTTTTTTTAAAGGCGCGATAGGTTGGTTGCTTGTGTGCGTATTTTGTCTCTGTGCCGTTCTCTTCTTTTGAGTGACCATATTCTTTTTTTTCGTGATATTCGATTTATTTTTGTCGTTTATTTTTTTTTAATGATATAGACCATATAAATGAATCTTAAATTGTATTTCATTTTTAAATATTGAAATATTCATTTGATATTTGTTTGGTATTCTCAAAAACATAAAACGAAGCCATTTTTGGTTGAGTAGTAGCAATAGTATTTTTACTTCTTAAGTATTTTTTTTAAAGAAGTTGGTCACACTAGGAGGAGTGGATTGGGAATGGTTTACATTTTTTTCATAATGTATTTTCAAAGGCGCGACGAGTTGAATTCTTATCTCTCTTTCAGCGTCACACTTCACCAGGGTTCGGACTTAGGTTTTAAATTTTCGAAGTAAATACGAAAAAAAACTGATGTAGATCCAAAATTTTCGAAGTAGTTTTAGGAAAATAAATTATATATGTAAAAATAAAATATATAAGTAAATTCTGATTTCAGACTTTAAAAAAACTTTTAAATTAAATACAACTATTTCAAAGTAAATTATCCATTAACGAACTTGTACCTTAAGCCTAGTACTCAGTTCAAGTGAAAATGAAAATTTCATATAAAAGTGACTACTGGTTCACTGGGATGAAATCCGCAACGAGAGGTGAGTACTAAAATGTGGCTTGGAAAAACAAATATGTTCCACAACTTTTTCCACGCTATGATTTTCATTTCTCAATGTACAACCATCAGGAAAAAGTTTAAGGCAACGTGTAAAACTGTGACATTTGTCAGTTGATTTGAATATTTTGTTTCAAAACAAAAAATTGAAATTTTATAAACAGAAAGAACGAATCAGTTTAAAAATAATTGTCATTTTTTTTTTTCATTCAAAGTGAGTATCAAAAATTCACGTGGAAAAGTTTATTCTATTTTCATTTTTATTCTTCGCGTGTAATTTGGAACGTATTTATTTTTCATTTCACGCTAGGTGAGTACTAGATTTTACATAGTATGAATTTTATCAATTCAATAGTTGGCTAAAGATCTTAACGTTTTTCTACAAGAGATCTCGAAAACATTAAGTTTTCCACGAGGCTTACGTGCCATATGAAAAAAAAACTCAAGTTATTTTTTAAAAATAAATTTTAATTAAATATTATTACAAACAAATAACAAACAAAAAATCACTTCCTCTATTCGTGTATAGGTATTTTCCAGAAACAGGAGTTTCTGGCAAGTTTATAATAAGTAGTAAGTATGTATTATGTATGTAACTACCTACATATATCACATCACATGATGAATACATATTATTATTATTTAAAAATACAAAAACGTAATAAAGCTTTGTTATAATAAGTTAAATAATTAAATTAGCTGGAGGTTTAAAATTTTGACAATTATTAGCCTTAATAACTTCATTATATGATATTATAGCATTAATTGTTTTGTATGATAGTTTGTTTTAGTTGTTTTAATATTATTTAGCCTTGAAAACACTCGGTCTGCTGATGCACTTCCGTGAGGCAAACTAAGAAGAATCAACATTTTTGAATCTTCAAGAAAAATACTTTCGGCTAGTCCAATCTCAAAAATTTTTCTTATTTCGCCAAAAAGAATATCTTTCTCGCACTCTAATAGATGAGAAAATATTCTAATACCAAAATATTGAAGTGTGGCAAAATACTTTGTATATTTGGATTATTTTTTAAAAAGGTTGGGTCAATTATCTTAAACGTATTTAGGTAAAATAATGAAAAAAAACGTGCCATATTGAAACTTTTCGTGCCACCGTGCCACGAGGAAATTTCCGTGTCAAAATGGCACGATCATGGCACATCGGCAACGCTGGTCCCTACTCATTATTAGATATACTCTGATGTGTAGTGCAGTGTTTTTCAAATTTTTTGAGTACGCGACCCCTTTGCTAGTAACAAAATTTTGGCGACCCCCCTTTATAATGTATCAGTTTTTTAAAAAGCTACATACGAGTACACTGAACCCCTTCCAAGCCCGGTCTAATTACACAAGATTTTACTTATTCGCGATGAAATTTTCTCCCGTACTGCAAAAAAAAATTGTAGCCGGTCTTACAGTAATTTTCATTTTTTTGAATTCTTAAGTGCGCACCAGAATTGTCATTTTTGTTTGTTTGTCAATTTTTTATTTTGCTACCTACCTACCATTAGGGTGGGTCAAAAAAATCAAGTATTGTTTTTTTTGGATCCGACACATGAATACTAGTCCCTATAGGTACCTGTAGAAAGTACTTACCAAATATTAGCTCTTAATATTAACGGGAAGAATATGCTCATCATAGTTTTCCATTTTCAATTTAGTATCATATAAAAATGGTCATATCTTATCAACTATAGATCGTTTAACCAATCGCATAGTCAATATTTGTAGGAAATTGAACGCTCTACAAAAATGGTTTTATATACTTTTTTCATTAATCCAACCATTTAAAAGATATTCAACGTCAAAGATTGAAGTATTTTAAGGAAAGTTACTTTTTCGTTTTTAATTTTGTAACTTAATAAAAAATAATTATTGTCAAATGAGTTTCAATTATTTCTATAGGAAATTGAACGCTCTACAAAAAAGATCTCTGGAGTTAATCGATAACTCTAGCCATTCAAAAGATATTCGCAGTAGAATTCCAATGCCTACTGATTTTAGTAGTTTTTCAATAAATATTCCCAATTTATCCAGTTAATTTTTGAATTTTAAGATAGTTCATGTTCTATTTCAGGAAAAGAAGGTTTTTATTTAAGAAATATAATTTAACATGTCAGCAGAAAAAAAATTCTATTTCACCATATGAAATTTTATAATTTAATACAGTATTGATACAAAATGATTCTAATTTGTTTCAAATATAAGTTTTTAATTCGGTCACCGAATGCCAGAAACTCCTGTTTCTGGAATAGAGGAAGTGATTTTTTGTTTGTTATTTGTTTGTAATAATATTTAATTAAAATTTATTTTTAAAAAATAACTTGAGTTTTTTTTTCATATGGCACGTTTTTTCGAAGAGTGTGACACGAAAACTTTTTTTTTGGCGGCAACGCTGGTAGGGACACTCTCCACGTGTTTCTAATCAGTAAATTTTTAGTACACAGAAGACAGAAACGAGAAATAGATGAAAATAAGAAGTGTGAAGTGCAGGGTTCGGACTTTACTTCGATCGAAGTAGATCTACTTCGATTTTGATAAAAAAAAATTAATCTACTTCCCTACTTCTCTTTTTTATGAACTACTTCTCTTTGAAATTCTCAACCAACATATTTGAAGATAGCGCTGATTTATTGCATAAAAAATCAAGTTTAGGAATCATTTAAACGTAAGCCTCGTGGAAAACTTAATGTTTTCGAGATCTCTTGTAGAAAAACGTTAAGATCTTTAGCCAACTATTGAATTGATAAAATTCATACTATGTAAAATCTAGTACTCACCTAGCGTGAAATGAAAAATAAATACGTTCCAAATTACACGCGAAGAATAAAAATGAAAATAGAATAAACTTTTCCACGTGAATTTTTGATACTCACTTTGAATGAAAAAAAAAAATGACAATTATTTTTAAACTGATTCGTTCTTTCTGTTTATAAAATTTCAATTTTTTGTTTTGAAACAAAATATTCAAATCAACTGACAAATGTCACAGTTTTACACGTTGCCTTAAACTTTTTCCTGATGGTTGTACATTGAGAAATGAAAATCATAGCGTGGAAAAAGTTGTGGAACATATTTGTTTTTCCAAGCCACATTTTAGTACTCACCTCTCGTTGCGGATTTCATCCCAGTGAACCAGTAGTCACTTTTATATGAAATTTTCATTTTCACTTGAACTGAGTACTAGGCTTAAGGTACAAGTTCGTTAATGGATAATTTACTTTGAAATAGTTGTATTTAATTTAAAAGTTTTTTTAAAGTCTGAAATCAGAATTTACTTATATATTTTATTTTTACATATATAATTTATTTTCCTAAAACTACTTCGAAAATTTTGGATCTACATCAGTTTTTTTTCGTATTTACTTCGAAAATTTAAAACCTAAGTCCGAACCCTGGTGAAGTGTGACGCTGAAAGAGAGATAAGAATTCAACTCGTCGCGCCTTTGAAAATACATTATGAAAAAAATGTAAACCATTCCCAATCCACTCCTCCTAGTGTGACCAACTTCTTTAAAAAAAATACTTAAGAAGTAAAAATACTATTGCTACTACTCAACCAAAAATGGCTTCGTTTTATGTTTTTGAGAATACCAAACAAATATCAAATGAATATTTCAATATTTAAAAATGAAATACAATTTAAGATTCATTTATATGGTCTATATCATTAAAAAAAAATAAACGACAAAAATAAATCGAATATCACGAAAAAAAAGAATATGGTCACTCAAAAGAAGAGAACGGCACAGAGACAAAATACGCACACAAGCAACCAACCTATCGCGCCTTTAAAAAAACCTTATGAAAAAATATTGCATTTATATATCTTACGAATGAGATTGTTTGTGGTGGTGCTTGAAAAAAATATTGTGGGTTTTTCTTACATTAGTGAATTATTGTCGTAAAGATTAAAATTAATACTTTGGAACTTCTCACGCTTATTGTTTGTTTTTGTTCTTGTTTTTATTTGCGAAAGTAGGACTTGCATATGTGTAGAGAGTGTCCCTACTCATTATTAGTAATACTCTGCCACACATTCACATAATGCTTTATCTCGACGTAACAGTAAACGACTTGGTGTCACTTTCAGCTCTGCGGATCTCGATTATCGCTATCTGCATATTTAATCATTCTGGTTTCGGCTTTGGACTGACAACTTGATTGTTCCGTCTTAGTGCAATTATATATTTTAATTGAATAAAACTCTATTTATAAGAAAATCACCCACACCATACCTTGAAAATTGGAAGGAGGTAAGTTTGAATTATTATTAAAGATCATACCATTTAGTGAAGCCAGTTCTTTTCAGTTTAACTTTAATTTATAAAAACAATTGAAAAAACGAAGTCTTATTATGGCAGATAGTAGCTCGTCCTCAAACACTTTTTTGGAAACTAATAAGCCCATGGCTAAGTTATGGGCGAACACCTGTTCAAAAATACACAATTTACATTTCACTTGGACTTTACAAAATTTTAGTTTCCACACAAAAAGATGTAATGAAGGATTTCGATCACCAACATTTTACGTGGATTCCGATGACGAAATAAAATGGTGGTTGAAACTTCATACAAATTTAAAATTTGGGAATGACTTGGGCGTATTTCTACATTTAGCACCAGAGCCTGGTAACAAATCAGAAGTCTTTGGAAAATTCAAACTTTCCATTTTAAATGCCGAACCCGAAAAGACAGTTTCAACAATGTCAAGTGAATTTCTAAAATCCGATTTAATCAATGGTAGGGGCTCAAGAAACTTTATAGGACTAGGAGCTCTACTGGCCAAAGATAGTGGCTTTCTGGTTGAGGATGAATTGAAATGTGTGTGTGAAGTTAGCTATATATCTGAAACCATCAATGTCTCCAATCAAAAGGGCAATGAACAATTTGATGTCTCCGAATGTAACCTTTTCGATGACCTTGGTAGTCTCCTTGAAAATAAAAAATTCAGTGACGTAATACTAATGGTTGGAGAACATCAATTTCCAGCTCATAAGGCAATTTTGGCTGCCAGAAGTGATGTATTCGCTGCAATGTTTGAACATGATATGCAAGAAAGCAAACTAGGCCGAGTTACCATAGTGGATGTTGATCAAGAAGTTGTTCAAGAAATGCTTCGCTTTATTTATACTGGAAAGGCCCCTAATTTAAAAAAAATGGCGGCCGAGCTTTTCATGGTTGCTGATAAGTACCAATTAAAAAAATTAAAGGGCATGTCTCAACAAGCCTTGTTCGACGGGTTATCCATTGAAACAGCAGCCAAAACATTAGTTTTAGCCAATCAACTAAGTGCGGACCAATTGAAAGAACAAACTATGCGATTCATCAAAATTCATGGCAAGGCCGTTATCAAAACAAAAGGATGGCAAGATATGATATACACCAATGATAATTTGCTTCTATTAGGTGAGACATTTGAAGCTTTATTCAAGTAAATTCTAAAAATTTAATGAGATTAAATAAATTTAAATATTAATTAGTTGTTTGATTTGATTTGCATAGAAATGTGGAAGAAATTGCACTAAGTTTTTGTTTCCTCAAAGACGTAAAATGGGCAAATTTTACCGAATCTTACTTTAAGTCGTAGAAACTCACACAAATCGGCAATGTCTAGAATAATAATATGAAAGCATTAATGTTTATAAACGCTTAACTCATAAGCGGGGAATTTTATCATCGCTTTCAAAGTGGATATAGGACAATGTTGTTGTTGTTGTCTTTTAGGCATAGTCGAACCATGTGGAACGTGAAATAATCCTGGCTAAAATAAGGACTGAGTGCGAACAAGTGAAGATTTACATCTGAATGCAATTCAAGATCGGTACTGGCTAGAATGTTGTACTTCTGGGGAAAAGCAGGCAATAGTGGTCAAAAACAACGATTAAATGGAATGACTGAGGAGGCGAACATTATTATTTGGAAACTATAATCGGTAATTTCGATCCAAAATTCGAATAATCTGAATCATTCGGTGTATCGCAACGCTTCGATAGCCTATGTCATTATTATCTAGATAAATATCAATTCCTAGGTTGACATGGACCTGGACAATGTAGGCCTCGAGCGCGTTGTGACAGCAAAATGTCGAGAATACAATGGTCGGCGCGAGTACGATAACTTGGCCGCCTAAATTTGATAATGGGTTTTTGTAGAGGGGTCAAAAACAAGCACTTTTTACTATGTGAGGGGGGGGGGGGGTCTATCTCCCCTCGTTAAGGAGGTAGGGGCACTTTTAGAAAAAAATTATTTAAATTGAAAAAAAAAAATATTAAAAAACAACGGCGACACTTACAATAAAGTGCTATACTGAATTTGAAAGCCATAAGTTTGTTCTATAATCGTGCATTTAAATTAAATTACTTATGCCAATAGTTTTTGAGAAATTCGCATTTAAAGTCCAAATTTTGATAAAAAACGTAAAAAAAAGTTTAGACCGATTGTTTTCAAAATTGCGAAATGAAATTGTAAATAAGCTTATATGCGTTCCATGTAACTATCAGTTCTTAATCGAACACAAAAAATTTAAATGCGCGATTATAGAACAAACTTCTGGACTTCAAATGCAGTATAGCACTTTATTGTAAGTGTTGCCGTTGTTTTTTAATATTTTTTTTTTTTTAATTTAAATCATTTTTTCTAAAAGTTCCCCTACCTCCTAAACGGGGGGAGATAGACCCCCTTAAAAAGTGCTTGTTTTTGACCCTTCTACAAAAACCCGTTATCAAATCTTGGCGGCCAAGTTATCGTACTCTCCCCCGATGGTATAACTCTGAATTTGAAATTCGAACTCCATCTTTTTATTCTAACGTTTTTTGAAGACGTTTTTCGAAGCGCGCAACAAGTATATTTGAAAAGTCGACGAGGGAATCCGTTTTATATTGTATTTTTTTTTAATTTCTATGTACAGGACAATATACATGCATATATACATGTGTATGTGCATAATATAGATTCGCGTCGAGAACCGATTAGTAAGTAAACATCATTTTTCAGCAATTAAAACTTTGAACGCGTTTTTCTCGAAACAGCATTTTTGAAATTTGCGATAACTCAAAAAGTTCTCAACCGATATTGCTCTACTTTGGAGGCTTTGTGATTGGACTTTAAGAAATGTAAAAATTCATGCAAAAAAGTCGCAAATTTGTTATCGATGTTTCGACATTTTTCGATAAATCGGTGCCAATTTTTAATTTCTCCATTTTTACTTACTTATAGGTACTAATGTATAAGGCAATAAGTTATGCATTCGGAAAAAAAATCCAACTCGAGATTTTGATCAAAGTTGACATTACGATAATAGCGAAGACCAAAAAAGTGGGTCCCGCAATTCTGTCTGTCTGTCTGTTCGACTACAGCTAAACGGCTCGGCCGATTTTCTTTAAACTTGGTTGACGTGGGTTTTATTTTTTTCCCCCTGGATTTTTTTTAATTTGATTTTTTAAGACCAAAAAAACGGTACCTGCCATATACGATTTTTTTCGAAATTTTATAAATATTTTTTTTTGTTCTCAAAAAATGTCCCACAGATTTTCTTAAAAAAAAATTCATAAAATTTCATTTAGGTAAACCAAGGTAATGAGTAAAAAAAAAATTCCAAAAAATTATTATTTTTGGTACCCCCCTTGGAACCATTTTTTTGTTTTTGATTTTCTCAAAAACGGTACAACCAATTTTGATATTTTTTTTGTATGTTAAGGCTCCCCAGCAGTTTCAATATTATTGTACATATATTCAAATTTTCAAAAACAAATTTTTAGGATTTTTAAAAAAAATTTCCAAAGAAGATCGAAAACTTTTTCAGATAATAGAACAATGGAGCTATTGTCAAATTACCGAAGTAAGATGATTTCAAGAACTGTAGTAACTGACTTTTATGATGACAATCAAGAATCAATTAATTTTTTTACACCCAGTGAATCATATTTGAACAATCATCAGAATACCATTAGCGTCTACGAGTATACCTGATATTCGTTGATTTTGAAATGGCTTTCAAATAAGTCTATTGCGTTTTCATGTGGAGATCTCTTGTTTTAAGAAGAATCATATCACAACACAGTGTTTTTAGATTTCATAGCGGAAACATTACAGATGGGTTTGTAGTACGTTAAGGAGATATTTTATCAGCGATTTCATTTTTACTTGTGATGTGATTGATGGCGCGAACGAGATAGCTTGTATACAATGAAACGCTAGAGAAAGTAGTTTAAACCTTTAACTCGATCGAAAGTCAAACATTGTACATGTCATCTACCCAACTTTTGCTAGGCAACGTAGGATTGAGCTGCAACTAGAGCTGCAGCTGGAATAGTTGTGAAAATATTGATCACACACAATTTCAATATTTCGATCGCAATGCAAACCAGCTCCAAGCCTTGGCCAACTATTCACTTTTGCGTAAGCCAAGCAGCATTTTTGACATTTCAAAATCGAACTAGTCAAGCAACTCATTGCACATTTACATCAAATTGAAGCGAGCTTCAAGGTCTCAAAAAATTTAATATAATAAATTTTGTTTGTAGATATAAATTCATAACAATTTATTCAGATGACCAAAAAAATAAAATAAAATGTCAGAATACTGTACAATTTAATTGCGGGAACATACAAGACGTCAACGTCAAGTATCACCATTTTTGACAGCTATTCTAGCTGCAGCTTCAGTCACAGTAACTGGCTGAACACAATGGAGGCGGAGCTGCAACTGGAGCTGCAACTGGAATAGCTGTCAAAATATTCATAACACGTAAATTCAATGTTACGAACACAACACAACGCAACTGCAGTCGGTGATGCTGCAGACGGTGCTGCAAGAGTTGGCGAACTTTTAACTTTTTCGTGCAGCAATTTTGACATTTCAAATTTTATATATCTATCAGTGATTTTAAGTGTTGTTTTGTTTTATTGTGATTTCGTGGTTAAATTTTAATTAAAATAATGGACGAAAATCTTCAATTTCAGTGTCCATTTTATAGTTTCAATTACTTAAAATATTTACAATTTGCCAAAGATTCAACACCTGACCCAACAAATGACAACAAAACATGAAAGCTGTACAGCCTCATTGTGGGCGCATAAAAAAAAGTACGTACGACACTTTTTGACAGCTCTTCCAGTTGCAGCTGCAGCTCCAGTTGCAGCATTCTATTGTGTTCAGCCAGGAAATGTGTTCAAACAGGTGCGAAGTAGCATGAGAATATTTAATCAGTCAATCTAAGGGACGGGTCATATCCTATTAGCCATATTAGATAATTCAAGTGAGTTATATTTTTACTTGCGATATACATAGGTAGATACTATAGGGCAAGTTCTGCATTTGAAAAAAAAATCGAACTCGAGATTTTGATCAAAGCTGACATTACGATGATAGCGTAGACCAAAAAAGTGGGTCCGGCAATTCCGTCTGTCTGTCTGTATGTCTGTATGTCCGTATGTCTGTATGTCTGTACCTCGATCTACAGCCTAAGACGTATTTTATTCAAACTCGGAACTTAAGGGTCTTCGGTGGTTTCCTGGAGGAGAAATTGAAATTTTCCTTTTAGCTCTTAAACTAACGGTACCCCTCATACATCCGTAATGCATAATCTTATTTATCTCAAAAACAGCTCTAACAATTTTGATAACAAAAATTAGGTGTAATATTATGGACATGGACTACATTTTGATAAAAAAAATGGTGGTGGGGAAATGTTATTAACGGTACCTGCCATAGAACGGATTTTCTTTATTTTCGAATTTCTCATTAACGGCTCTAAATATTTTTACCAAAATGTTTATGCAGGAGCTCATATGCATTTAAAAATATAAAATCTAAAACTTTTTCGAAAAAATAGTTTTTGGATTGTTAAGAAAATAATACAATTTTTTTTTTGAAAATTCAATATCTTGAAAACGGATACATGAATAAATTTTTAAATTACGTTATAAAATGTATTTTATTGAATACTAACGATTTGTATATAATTTTTCTTTTATAAAAATTTTACGAACAATTTAGTACACACAAAACAAGTTTCAGTTTGTCTGTAAGTCTTTACCTCTCCCGGCAGCCTAAACTACTAGACCTACGAGTATGTTCTTCAACCCCGGTAGTTAAGGGTTTTCGGTGATTCCCTAGAGGAGAAATTGAAATTTTTTTTTTAGCTCCAAAATTAACGGTACCCCCTTACACCCGTATTGCAAAATCTTATTTGTGATATTATGGACATGGACTACATTTTTGTAAAAAAAATGTTGGGGCAAATTGTTATTAATGGTACCTGTCATAGAATCGTTTTTTTGATTTTCGACTTTCTCATTAACGGCTCTAACGATTTTAACCAAAAATTTTCACCAGGAGTCCCCTTAAGTTTAAAATAATATTGTATATAAAAATATTCGAAAAAATATTTTTTTTTTGTTTTTTTTTTTGAAAAAAAAATCCAATTTATTTTTTGAAAAATCAATACATATCTTGAAAACGTGTGAACTATTATTTTTTAAAATTATTTTCTAAAATCTTAATTACTAAGCACTTAAAATTGGCATCCCAAATTTTGTTTTAGAAAAATTTAAAAGAAATTTGTTATATAAAAAATTACTTTAATAAAACGATTTTCGAACTTTATTTGCGTAAATCCATACTTTTCCGGAAATCAGGCAATTCCATGCATTCAGGACCGGCCCAAGCTAAATTAGAGCCCTGCGCTAGCTTCATCAATGGCTCCCCTCATTTGCGGTGAAAATTATTATTTATTATTTTAATAAAAATAAATGGAACCGAATTTATTACAATAGATTAACTTTTCTGGCTACTGTTTTAGCAAAGTCAATTACCAGATCATCATAATCTAATGACTTGACAAGCTCTTTCGCTATAGCCATGATTGACAAGTCAACTTATGAAGTGTTGTATGAAATTTGTTTAGTATAAACCATTTGCTTTTATTAATAATTGTAATTGATTATAATAGTTAATTACAAAATTAAAATTTGAAATATATAGCTAAATTCTTGGACTTTTAATGGAATATCGACGTTCCAAACTTTTCCCTAAGATATTTGATCAAAAATTAATTGGTCCGTTTTGGAATAATCAGAAAAATGGTTTTATTGTTCTATTTAATTTTATTATTATTTATTAATAAGAGCACAAATGTACAAATTAATCTTAAAAACTAACAGCATTAGCTTCATGGCTTAAGGCTGGGGGTTATATTTATTTTGAGTCTTCCATGTGGAATTTACTTCAAACATAAGATTCTCTTGAAAAACTACGAGATAATTTGGATTTGTAAGTGTCAAGCCAGTAAACTTTCCACAAATAAAATTTCTTGTTTTCATAGAATTGACTGCAGCAATAGAATTTTCCATTCTTTGGACGACTGTTAAAAAGAAAATAATGAAAATTAACTCAAAATTGTTATAATTTTATTAACTCAAAAAATACTTATTTTTCTATATTTCCTTTTCTTGTTTTTTCATGTGCAGCAGCTAATTACAACAAAATTGCGTGCTGTATTAAATGTATGAAAAATTGTAGGTTAATTTGCTGTATGATGTAAATGATACAATTCTGAGAAACAGAATCACACAACATTCCAATATTTCCAGTGTAATCTTCGGTCATACATTGTTGTATATGACAGCAGATCATACAACAAATTTGAGAAACAGAAATCATACAGCAGAACTGTCAATATCGTACAATGTATGATTTGAGAAACAGGCCCTGGTTTCAGAAAGGGGTCTTAAGGTCAAACCAGCGAAATTCTTCTTACGAGTATATATGTATGTATGTCCCAACGTATTGTTGAACCTGATACAAAGTTTTATAGCCATTGAGCAATGTCAAAAAACTTAACAGAACAGCAAGCTGAATCATTAAAAACGAACAATAACCAAAGGGAATGCAAGCAGCCTGAACAAAATAAGCTCTTGGTTCAAAACACTTAATTTTGTTTTGAACACCAGCCTCTTTTCCTTTCATGTTTGAACCAAATGACCTCAGAAATCCATGGTTTTCATTTGAGGCGGTGACTGTGGGACACCCTGTAGATTCCCTATCCTTTCTTTTGTTTTGAGTTTTTTTTTAAACAATGGACAAATAAAGTAACTAGATTAGTCAAAAAATACCTTTTTTTAAATGTAAACAATGACTGGCAAGAACAAAAAATAGAGAAAAGCAGAAATTGAATAAAAGAGATTCAATTATTAATGACAAACCTAAACATTAGTCATCGCATCATCATTACTCATTATTTCCATATTTCAACCCTTTGTTTCATCTCGATATAACAGTGATAAAATTTCACTCATAAAGAGAAGCCAGTGCCAAACCAAAAAAAAAAAAAAAAAATAAACCGGAAAAGTTTAAATTCATAGATGCAACTTTTAATTTTGCGCGCTGTTATGTCAACGAGTATGAATTTTGTACATCAGAATTTCTGTTTGAGTAACATTACTGACTTCGATTTCATATAGAAGAACTGACATCGGCTTGTTATCAACATGCAAGCTGTTAATTGTCTGTATTTGCTGTTGAAATTTTGTTTTATGTTGCACTACATAGGGGAGGGTCGTCAAAATAAAATAAATGCCTTCACTCATAAACGCGATGGTGAGTGTGAAGAATAAGGTAACAGTAGATTGATAAAGAGAAAAATAGCAAATAGGTAGGTAACTGTTGTTAAGTTAACAAAATCGTGCACTTTTTAAAAGTTTTTGTGATGTAGGTTTTTTTATTGTGGGAGTGTGGGAGTGCTTAGGAAATTAAACATCAACTTATTTTTGGAATAGTAGATATGTACATATTGTAATATTTTTACTAGTTTCGTTAAATAAAACTTATTACTCTTTCTAGTATTTTTTCTTTATTTTTACTTTCCAAATCACAACAATAAATCTCAATTTATAATCAACTCAAATACTTTATTCAAATTGAAATCACACTTGTTTTACACTTTCCACAATCCAATAAGCAGAGTTTTGCACACTTCCGTAATCAAAAATCAACTATGTTCCGCTCACCGTGAACACTCCCTTATATACTCAAATTAGTTGTTCTCGAAGGTTCTTGTCTTGGAATGTTCTAGTTGTTTGGAATAAGGAGAAATACATATGGAAGTTCTTGTCTTAGAATGTTCTAGTCTAGTTGTTTGGAATAAGGGGAAATACATATGACATTGGAGAGAGCTTTTTGTTCCTTCCATAAAGAAGATATGCAATTTTTCAACAGATGGCGCTGTAGGAGTATAAGGCTCTGTTCGTAACAATATATCTGTCTTTAAATTCAGAATTAGCTATTAGTTATATAAGGAATATCAATATTGGTGTGAGCTTTAAAAAGAAATGAGACTTAAATAAAAAGGTAGGTAGTGGTTATGAGGTAGTGGCTTTTTTAACACTTGCCCAACGCGCTCTTTGGCTTCAGTGCCTTGCGCATTTGCACAGTTTGCACGTATAACGTATAGCCATAGCTGGGCACCGTTAATCAAAAAGTTAACTTCGTTAATCGTTAATCCGCTACTAAAAAAGTTAGCTTCGTTAAACGTTAAAGCGTTAAATTTCGGAAGAATTAACGCAAGTTAACGTTAATCGTTAATCCGTTAACATGTGATAAAAATTGCATTTTTTATATTTTTTTACTCTGAGCACCGGCGGCGCTAAGTAATGCCGGTCGTCCACTAGGCGATCAACGCACAAGTTTCAACTCTAATGTACGGTGCCTTCAATTCTGTTCAACCAACGGGTTGGATCTAGTTGTTGGCCGTTGCTCAACGAATTGCGCCAGAGCCCCTCTTATAAAAATCGAGATGCCAGGGAATTGGCTTGGTCTCAAATTTCCTCGAAAATGCAATTGCCTAAACTTTGAATTCGAATTCACTGGCGCGGTGGGATCAATCGATTTTAATTTCTCATATATTTCATTGAAAAAACAATTTTCTTCGCGACTCAAGAAAAAATCATTTATCCAGTATCGTCTTGGCTGTTTTTTTTTTCCTTTGTCGTTCATTTTCTAATATTATTAATGCGGCAGCCACTTTTTTTTCTTAGAGGAAATCATACTCATACGGAACAAATTTAAGAATATTTTAAAGTGAAGGCGTGCGTCGACAATAAATGTAGGTATGTACCGAACTGAAGTCAAAATTATTTCAGGTTTGACGTTTGAGTTTTTTGTTTATCATGGTGCGTTAAAAATTTTTGTTCTGTCAAAATCGAACAAGTTTATCAACTAGTGTACGAGGTTATTCAACATTTGAGTAAGTTGGTCAACTATGTAGGTGTACGGAGCTATTCAACACTGGAATAAGTTTTAAGAGTTGATCAACTAGGTGTGCGGGGTTAATCAACATATGGGAAAGTTGGTCAATTATGTGTACGGGGTTCCAAAAGCATTTTGTTAAACTTTAGTTGCTCAACGTGAATTACGTAAGTTGCTGCACTAGTGTAAGAGGTTGTAAATTCGTTTATCCAACGAAAGAGTTGAATAAAAAGTTGAACGAAGTTGGTTGGACTTATCGCGCACATAGTAATACGTACCTAGCTGTTTCTGTTTCACCGCGGCACGCGATGCACGGCACTTGTCTCATACTTGTCTGAACCTGTTTTTCGCGCCGCGCGGTAAATAGTAGGCATTGGATTAACGATTAACGGACTTAACGTGGATTAACGGATTTAACGTGTCCGTTAACATTTTTAAAAGTTAACTTAAAAGTTAATCCGTTAATCAAAATCTTAACTTCGTTAATTAACGATTAACGGATTAACGAGTTAATGCCCAGCTATGCGTATAGCTTGTCCGGCCCTGCATGCATTTGAACATTTGTATCTCATTACATCCATGTTTTATATTTATAAAACGCATTTTAAATTCCAAAGTACTTCTACATAAGAGCAAGTTCGTGCAATCGTTAGGATTGCCTGGCTTTCTAAAAGTAATAATTATCGTTTGCTTGAATGCTGAATTGTAGTTGCTTCTGGTATATTGCTGTAGATTGTATACCATCAAATCCCGCCACTTTCCCTGTTTCTGCTGCGCTGTGAATAGAGCAGTGCTGACCTCTTCTGTTATGAAATTATAAGAAAATTCCGATGCTTGTGGGTTATTGTTCTTGAAGTGAACGTTAATGTCTAAAAAACGGCTAGCAACTTTATTTGGGTCGATGCAAGAACTAATGGTGTTTTAACTGATGCTATCTCAATGTTTGCGCAGGAGACTCCATACTTTTTTCTTAGAGTTGGTGAAGTTAAGTTGGTGGACTGTTGATGTCCACTTCTTTTTGCGAGTATCAATTACGATAGCAGGAGGTTTTAATGTTTGGAGGTAGTGCTGATATTTTTTGAACCTTCTTCTTCTTTTAAGAGCTGTCATATCTCTCAACCTCCAGTATTTCTTGTCTATGTATGTTTAAGAATATTACAAAAATCACTTTAATCTAATCCAACTTCATTTTCAAGTTTAAAAGAAGATTAACTTTAAAAAGAAAATTATCTGAGAAATTACAATCAATATCACCGTTTTAAGATAAATTAGCTACGAAGACGAAATTTTAATTTGAACAATTATTATAAAAACTAGATAGATATAATGGATTATACTTCGAAACACAAGTTTTATTTATTCATTTATTTTTATTTTATTTACTGAAAACTCAAGGCTTACGGAGACCACCATGATGCATCACGTAACCACTGTTCTGGAATTCTTCTGGAGTCATATCAGAAAACTGGTTTACACCTTGCGTATAACTGCTTTGACCCTTTTCGTATTGAGAGTTATGAGCTTGAATTTTCTTCAAGTTTGCGCAGAAAATCTCCTTGCGAAGGTTGTTTTCTTTCTCATTAGCGTATTCCTTGCCAAACTTAGTCTGAAACAAAATATTATTATTTATAACATTATGTACATGCGTGAAAATGTAAATTTGACAAGATCAGAAGTTCCACATCATATTTACTTGGAATAAAATTCATCATCAATACGAGATGATGAATTTTTTTTCACGTTCAATAAAAATAGTATATCTATTCAGATATTATCAAACCTTGAAATCAGCAAATTCGGCGTCAGAACAACTCCAAACACAACCGAGAACAGCTGCCGCAATCAATGATAACAAAATGAATTTCATTGTTCCAATTGCAAGTTATACAAGTCAACTTAACTGCTATTCGATTTCTTGAGCTTATATACTCGTTCTCTGAGAAAAAGGTGTCAGTTTAAAAAAGCTATCATCCATCAAACAACTAGTTGGAAAAAAAACAATAGTTTAGATTGGACAGCTGTTTTTGCAGTCACACTTTAGATTGCACAAAGCACTCTGTTGATAAAAATACAGATACAAAATATTATAAGTGCAAGTGCTTATTTTCTGTGCTAATAGCTAACAATGACAGACAGTTTCTGCTACAAGTGAACGCAAATATTAGTAATTAGTTGAGAGCGCTTTGACAACAACTATACAGCAAAGCCCGTTTTAACTGCGTACGAGTTATAACTCTAATGAAATGGGTTTTTCTAAAAAGCTGATAAAAGAAAAAAGTTTCAGTTAAGTTGATGTCGGAAACCAAAACTTTTTACCCAATTTACGTTTAGTAGAGGAGAAATTCGGTGTATAGAATTTTTCTACCTAAGCAAAATACGTTATCACTAGGAAAACCCAATAAAATATTTCTAGTTACCCTTTCTGGGATTGTTCGGGTCAACGTTAAACTGCGAAATAATTTTTCAGAAAGAATCTTCTACCTGATGTTGTTTTGAATTTTCAACAAAAAAAAAGTCCAAAATATTTTTTTTTGAAAACTTCGGTAAAAATATAATTGTACCTGAAAAAATAGAAAGGCCAACTCCGGAACTAAACTCGAGAAGGAGAAAATTAACGAGCAACCGCAGTGGTTCGTGGTACAAAGTATTCTGATTTATTTAACAAAAACTTATTTCTAAACTACAATATAACTTCTTATACCTAGCTTACTAATACATTTTACATTTTCTTAACATATCTTATCTCTAATTTCTTAGAATCCTAAACTAATATTAAGTTGCAAAGTGGATAACGACGATGCGACGGCGACGACGGCATCCTTTGTTTAACAAACAGATGTGAGTCATAAACCACAATCTGTGAGACCGTCTATTTGCACGCATTCAAATTATCGACGCGACACAGCGTCGTCATCCACTTTTATCTAACGATACTTAAGGTTATTCCTACCTAAGGTCATAAATAATGTTATCCTAAATTTAAAGCTACATAAAAAAGATAACAATATGGGAATAATTAAACAGTACCTTTCTAGAAGCATCCCCGTACAAAATCAAAACCAGCTTAACCAATTTCGAAAAGAACATTGAAAATCAAAAGAAAATACCTGTTTTTTCTTTGTAAATATAATTACAGCCCACTAAAGCGGTCCGATAAGTACCTAGCCTACATAAGAAAAACAAACATTTTGAAAAAGTGGCGATTTACTCAACATAGTCTCCTTTTAGCTCGATACACTTGATCCAGCGATGCTCTAACTTCTTTAACCCATCCGAAAAATAGGTTTTCTCAAAGTCTGCAAAGTAGGCGATGACCTCCTCATTCTACTCAAATGTCTGCCCGGCGAATGATTTTTTCAAGTTTGCAAACAAAAAAAGTCGCACAGTGCCAAAACTGGAGAATACGGTGGATATGGCAGCAGCTCGTAGTGCAATTCGGGAAATTTATGCGGGGGTCTCAAGGTTGCGCTTGTTGTCCGGAGTGATAAAACGCGGCACCCATCGCTTTCTCTTGCCCAAAATTTCATGGAGGATATGACCCCAAAAACCGATGTGCGACTACCTTGAAACTCGGTATGTCAATTATTGACGGACGACATCGTACATAAAATTTAAGCGCTCTTTGATTTCGCTGAGCAAATTTCCTTCCAAAAACAAGAATCGAATCCGCGACCCATTTTTCTTAAATTCGCGGACAAGCTGGTTTCCACAAGTAATCAAAACAAAACTACGAGCCGTCTAAGAGAATGTACTAGAAGATAGTAAATCTCTCTTGCGATACTGACACCATCGGGCAGTGAGGCTAAGTACTCACCAGACTGTCCTCCTAGGAAAGGATTTAGTAGGAGGTATTGGTGGACATTAGTTTTTAAGTTCTGAGCATTGAAAGTGGTAAGAAAAACAGAGTCCAGCAAGGGATTCCACATTCGTAAAGTACGGCTAATGAATGAACCATGGTAAACTGATATGCAATCCCTTTAGTGAGAGTATCGCTGTTGACTTACATTATGTTGCTATTTCAGTAAACACTTCTTGTAAAAATAACGGTAGAATTATGATATGCATGGAACGTTACGTGCGTCGGCGTCGGTGCACAAGAGATGAATAGGTTCCTGTTGTAGTTCTATCTCTTATTATTTTTATAACTCTATTTTTAATTTTCATTTAATTCTAAAACTTAAGTGTGTTATAGGAAGATCTGTCCCTATATGGAATTTGTACTCAAAGTTCGGGACGAAAAGTGAGGTTGATTGAATTACTCTCAGATCAGTCTGAGTGAAAAATTTCTTCCACTTTCGGAGGAATCTGATGAATTTAGGAACGTCTTTGGAAATGTCGAATATGTGGCCATTCTATAAAAGGTGGTTTGAGATACCCTTACCGAGAACTGAAAGTTTTTCAGTTTCCTCTATGTAAGTTCGGCTATCATGCTGTCTGGGGTTCGATTCTCAGCCGCAGCAAAAAAGTTTTTCAGAGTTGTACTACGTCTTACGTGGAATTGAAAATTGATATATTTCAGAAAAAGAGCCAGGGTCAAAACAGAGTCTTGTGGTAAGCCAGCTTTTTTTATATTTTTTAAAAATCCAAAAATTATTTTTTTTTCGAAAATTTGTGTATTTAATAATAATATTTCAGATTCAAAGAAGCTCCTGTGTGTTGGTCGAAATTCTTAGAGCCGTTAATGAGAAAGTCTAAGATAATAAAAAACGGTTCTATGAGAGATACCGTAAATTTTTTATCTTGCGACTTATGGGTACTATAAGGCAAGTTATGCATTTGAAAAAAAAAATCGAAATCGAGATTTTGATCAAAGTTGGAATTACGAAGATAGCGAAGACTAAAAAATTGGGTCTGTCTGTTCGACTACAGGCTAAACGGCTCGGCCGATTTTCTTTAAACTTGGTAGATATCATTTTTAATTTTTTACCCCCACACTTTTTTTTTAAGACCAAAAATAACTGTAACTGTCAAACGATTTTTTTTCGAAATTTTATAAATATTTTTTTTTTAAAAACTGTTCGACAGATTTAAAAAAAGAAAATTTAAAAAAATTTCATTTAGTTAAAGCTAGGTAATGGTTGACAAAAAAATTTCCGAAAAATGGTTACTGAGGGAACCCCCATGCAAGCATTTTTTTTTGACTTTCTCAAAAACGGTACAACCGATTTTGATCATTTTTTTGCTTAAGCTCCCCAAAAACTTAAAAAGAATTGTGTATTAAGATTTTCATTTTTTTTTTCAAAACTCAATATTTCGAAAACTCCATGCTAGATTTTCTTAAACTCAATAAATATCAGTATTATCTACAAGATTTGAGTCAAAAAATACATTTTACCTAAAAATAAAGGTACCCACCATACAAATGTTAAAAAATGGATTTCAAAAATCGTATTTTTCTCGAAAACGGCACCTAGAATTTTGATAAAAAATTTTTTACTTTCAAATAATTTTAACGATCTTTAATTTAATAAAAAAAATTTTAAATTAAGATATTACAGCTTGTGCCTACCATAGACATTATCATCATCGACAAAACGGATTTTAATTAAATTTTTTTATAGGGATGCTTCTAAAAAGTTTAAAAAAAAAATCGCATTTCAAAACTTTTAAAAATATATTTTTCAAATTTTTGGAAAGAAAAAAATCATTCTTTTTTGGAAAAATCGATATCTCAAAAACGGTTCAATATTTTATTGGGTATTTAATTTTCATTCGTACAGTAATAAAAACTTAAAGGTGACGTACCGAATTTTTTTCTTAAAAATATTTTAAATATTTTGTATGACTTATAATTTTTGTTCTTGTATAAATTCATATTTGCATAGCATTCTGTTTTTACCTCTTACTATTAAAAGAATTTAAAAAAAATTATTTTATCCTTATAAACAGTTTTCAGCATACAGACACACAGGCAGAATTGTGGAACCCTTTTTTTTCGTGTTATCTATCATGGTAACGCCAACTTTGATCAAAAATTCGAGTTTTTTTTTTTCAAATTCAAAACTTGCCCTGTGGTATCAATGTACATACAGTTGTGTTCATAAAAATAGCAGTGCTCCCCAAATAAAACAAAAAGGCTTTCATTATCAACGTTATAATATATTTCACTTAACTTCTAATAACTTTTTAAGGTATTTCATTTATATTAGAGGAAAAAATTAAGATTGATTTTTTACCGTTACTTTTAACACAGTAAGAAGCGTTTTTAAAATTTATGGCTGTTCACAAAAATAGCAGTGCATCTGAATGTTCTGAATCTATAACGCAAAAAGAGGCTGGGTGCGACCCACACTGATAACTTCCCATTTGTTTAAAAAAAATAACTATTAATTCAATATTTGTCAACATTTTACCAATTGTACAAAATCATACTATGTATAAAATAAACTAAATTAGTTCTCGAGAAATTTGAGTCGAAAAACAATTTTTACCAATTTTCAATAGAATTTTATGTAGTTTTTTATTTTTTGTAATTTTTTTTTGAAATTTTCACCAGTTGTCAAACACATTATTTTTCGTAAAATAAAATTATTTTGAATTTGTAATTGTTTTCCGTTCTTAGAATATCTGGGTTATGAAATTTTTTTTTTCAGTTTTTTCTATTTAAAAAAATAACTGTATGTTCATTTTTTTCCAAATTCACACCAAATCTGTATGTCCTTATAATGAGTACATTAAATTTTATTTGAAATCAATAGCTTTATTTTTTCATGAGATATTTGAAACTAACAAAAATTTTCACTTTTTTTTTAAACTGTTATAGTGAAAAACTACTAACTGAATTTTAATAAACGCCCTTTCAGCCTCTTTCGAAGTTATTATCTATTAAACAAAATTTATTTGAAGTCGATATCTTTACTCGTTCTTGAGATATCGACGACGAAAAATGGTACCAGAACGTACGGACGTACGAACGTACGAACGTACGAACGTACGAACGTACGTACACACACACACAGACATCTCTCTAAAAATGATTGATATAGCCTCTAGGGACCTTGAAACGTCGAGAAATGTCAAAAATTCCAACTTGACAAATCGGACCGATTACAATATGGGAAGTTAAAAAGTTAGAAAACTGTAAAAAAGTTATATGAAACCATATTGATATTTTAGCTTATCATTAATACTTCGTAGCATAACCATTGTTTTTTATAACGGAAATGCATCTGCGTGGCATGGAGTCCACTAAAGTTTGACACCTCTCGACTGGTATTGCGTTCCACGAATCTCGCACTACTTCCCTCAATTCTTTCGAATTCTTCGGTTTCGCTTCATGAACCGCATTATTAACACCCCCCCACAAATTTTCAATGGGGTTAAGGTCAGGGGATTGAGCGGGCCACTCCATAACGCATAACTTGTTCTCCT
Source organism: Philhelius festivus (assembly GCA_963931855.1). NCBI lineage: Eukaryota > Metazoa > Arthropoda > Insecta > Diptera > Syrphidae > Philhelius > Philhelius festivus. The sequence continues at coordinate 6,859,253 of OZ007556.1, read as the reverse complement.
GGAACCATGATTTTGCCCTTTTTGAAGTGTGCTTATGGTCATTGTCTTGTTGGTATACCCAAACCAACGGCATTTCCTCATCAGCATAGGGTAACATGAGCTCCTCGAAAATTTTAACATATTCAGCTGCATCCATTATACCCTTAATGGGATAAATAAGCCCAACCCCATAGTATAAAAAAGCAAGCCCATATCATAATTTTCGCTTCGCCATGCTTCACAGTGTATCGTGGATCGTTTGCTGCATTTTGTGGTCTTCTCACATACTCCCGACGACCTTTGGATCCAAAAAGAACGACTTTGCTTTCATCGCTTCACAGAATATTTCTCCATTTCTCTCATGGCCAATCTCGATGCGCTTTGCCACATCTTTTGTCTTCGTACGGTTACAGCGCTTACAGACAGTTCAAGCTTATTTTTAATTTCTCTGGAGCTAATGGAAGGGTTCTGTTTAGCTAACTGAATTAATTTTCTTTCAGTTCTAATACTCGTCATCCTTTTTCGGCCGCGTGTTTCCGGTTTATTCTGCCATTTTATAGCGTTACTTATCTTTTTTGCTGAACATTCTAGGATTTCTTGAATATCCTGGTAAGTTTTCCCCTCCAAACGTAGTTTTCTTATAAAACTTCGAGTTTCTTCGTTGCAATGTTTTGACCGACCCATTGTTTATTTTTGAGCTAATATTTTATAATTTTTTCTATAATATTATCTTGAGAATACTAAAAACTGCAAATAGTAAAATTTTTACTTACCGAAAAATAAAAAAAGAGAATGTTTAACACTTTTTACACGTTATATTCACAGAGCTTGAACAAATGCATCTACAACGGAAAAAGTAAGGTTCAATTACAAACTCAAAGCCTCAAATATAAAAATGAAAGACCGTTAGATGCGTCTTTAAAATTATTGACTAATTAATAAAGTGTGAGCAGCATTGCTATTTTTATGAACACAGCTGTATATCGCAAGTAAAAACATAGTGGAGGTAATGAAGTGTGATATAGAATGTGTAAATAAAAAGCCATTTACCAGTCAACGTTTTACATGTTGAATTCTAAAGCAATTTGTTTAATGTGTAAGCATCTATGCCGGCGGTTTCATTTGGTTTCACAGTTTCATTTAAACCTTGAACAGAGATCATTCTGTAGTTTAAGTTAAACGATACTATTCTAATTCTGCCGTTTAAACCTCAGTTCAACAACCCCTTCAAACATTTGAAAATATGTATAATTTATTTTAATTTTTTAATTTGTTTTCCTGTCACAGGTCACAACAGAAACAAAGCAAACTTTGCTTGATTGTTTTTTCTTTGATTCAGATAGAAAGAGAAAACAATTTACTTAAATAACGTTCAATGAACTGAAGTTCAGGTAAGACTGTGAAACCCGACGAGTTGAACTTCTAATTTAAACTCCAGTTAAGGTTCAGCTGAACTTAAGTTTAAACTCCCACTGTGAAACTGGGGGTTAATCTTTTTTTTATGCTCTGTATTAATAATACATTTTTGAATGAAATAACCTTGTTATTAATGCTATCGATTAAAACCGTGCATTAGGAACATTTGCGGGACAATTTTGTCTATAAAAAAATAATATCTGCTTAGAGGTCTTTGGCTGTTTGTGTGAACTTAGATAGAGGGCTTTTAGTGTTATTGTCAATTCATTTACAAACAAAGTTAATCAATATTTACCCAACACATAAAGAATGTCGATCTTCAGGATATTAATTGGACTTTCGAAAGAAAAGGTGGTGACACATATTATTTGTCTCTAAGTAAATACATCACCAATTTATTTGATGGTAAAAGATTGAATGAAAACAAATATTCGTTTATTTTTTTATATGTGTCTGTAAAGAAATGAAGGATACAAAATAAAAGCATTGTGGTGGCAATGTGCGAAAATCAAGTAATAAGCTAAAAGCTTCGAGCTTAGGCTCACCATAATATACTGATTTAAATTTTACAAAAAAGAAACCTTAAATACATACATACGGACCTCTAAAGAATGATGAGAAAAAAGATTCAAGCAATTTGAACGAATTGAATACGTGAATGGAATCTTTCGAGAGAAATTAAGGCTGAGAAATTGGGTATAGAATTGGGTTGGTAGTAAGGGAACTGGTGGTAGTAATTTAATTGCATTGCACATATTTCAAACTTTATAGTTGTTACTACAGTTGTCTATTCGCCTGAGCTCTTACTATCTTATTATAAAGGTGTTTTCTTAGAGGCGGATAATTTTAATTAAAAAAAAAAAAAAAAAAAAAAAAAAAAAATGTTTTTAATATCCATTAAATCGGCTGACACGTATATGGCGGAATCTATAAGTCCAATTTTCGCACACTCTTTGGAGTAAATCAAGCAAACATTTCGGGAGTAAGGCGTCGAATGTTGGTTTCCAAGTGCTCAATTATTTCTGGATTATCGCCGCCGTAGAATGCACATCAACAATCGTTTATTCTGTGCGACGTCGTAAACGCATTGCAAAAACGAATTAATCGCCCTGAACCACAATTTGCAAACATTGCTCCGGCGGTGTAAGTCATTATATAGTACTTAATTAATGAGTTATAAATTACATTTTTCATCGCATCTCAGTTTCCAGATAAATCTGTATTAACTGTCAAACTTGACCTCAAACTTGGTAAGACTTTGGATATCACTAAAAACCCTAACAAATTATTTCAACTTAACCTGCATGTAAAGGTGCATAGCAGCTCAAATATGAATATGAATTGTCATTTGACGCCAACTTATTTCCTCATTTATTGCAACAAAGATGGTTTGAAAAAATTCTATTTCTATCCATTATATTCTAGAGAGGACTTTTTGCTGGAATTAAAGTCTTCAAATTTCCAGAAAAATTGAGCACACGGCTAAGAAGTGGTAAGCATCATCTCGTTTGTAACTTTTATAAAAGATACATACAGGTAGTAAGTCTGAGTGAGCAGTAACATTGGCCTTGAATGTTTGTAAATTGAAATAGCAAGGAAAACAGTGCCAGGTAAATAATTCGATAATCGTGTTGTGCCAATAAAACACGAATCTCTGTATTTGACGATACGTCCAAAATTAGGCTCGATGGTGACCTGATGAGCATTCAAAGCAAAATTAGTATTACAGGTGAACTGGTTGAGAGGAGGCATGCAATTGGCTATTTCGAGTGAGAATTACTTATGAAAGAAGCGAATTAACAAGGAGAGACATGAATCATTTTTACGGTCTTCTATCAGTTTTATCGCTTTGTTCTGTATTTTTTCCAATAAATGAAAAGAAGTTTGGGCTGCATCTGTCCAAAGATGTAAGTTCTACTCGAGTCTTAGACGTATAATACCCTTTTGAATTATAGCCAGATCTTAAGCACTAAACAGCGTTTTTGACGTTTCGAGAAGTGGTCATTCCAACAAAGATCGTCATTAACACACATACCGAGTACTGAAGTGGATTAGAAGTCTCAGACAAGAGATTGTTTTTAAAACTAAGGAAGAGAGTCGGAGACGAAACGGAACCCTGGGGACACCAGCAATTATTTTGTGAAGATCAAAATTAAAATCGTCCAATGCAACATGAATTGAACGAATGCAGATGGTAAATTCTAATCCTAAGAATATGGAAATTACTTACACCAAAAACATGCATTTTCGATAAGAGGGCCTAGTTTCAAAATGACTTAGAATTCCAGGCTCATTCATAGTTTTAATCAACAAATCGGAATTGGCTTTTAAGTTTTTCATATACATAAGTTGGAGTAACACCTTTTTCTAAGTGAACATGATTTTGTTATTTCTTTGTAGTACGTTAAACCGAAAACTTGAATTCCGTATGTGATAGATCCCTAGTTTATATTTCGGAGATTTGGCCAAATAACACTTAGTGTAATTTTGGCTTTCTTACTGCATATGCCCTACAAAGGAAACATTTGCAGACATCGGAAGCCCAAGATATGTAGCTAAGTTCCTGTACTAACTCTTTCCATTCACCATCCAAAAACCAGCTTTCCTCTTACATCCTACATTTTTTTCAAAGCGTTTATTTTCAGGTCCCAGGGGCTCCAATACCTATAGGGCTTGTTTATTTGAATCTTGAGAGATGAAGTAATATCTTCAAACATATCCAGGTCATATAGCATAGAGTATTTTTTGATAAGAGTATCAGAAATACTCATTCCAATCACAGCTGTCGTCAATAAAAATAAAAGAATATATGACTCAGGAAATATCCCTGAGGAACACCACCCGTTATTTTAAACCACTTTGAAGTCTTTGAGCCACCCCAAATTTTTGCACTTGTTTGACTTAAGAAAGTTTCATAAATTGCCAAAAATTTCCTAGATATGCCAAGCTTGCACCGTCAATCGTGTCAAAAGAATTTTTTTAAATCAAGGAAACAGGCTAACGACTTTTTCTTCCTGTTGGTACATTTGGTGGTAATGCTTGACAAAGTAAAGATGTGGTCAGCAGTTGATAACCCTGCGTTAAAACCGGCTTAAAATATGCTTCATCGTTACTTTAAATTTGATTCTACTAAGTTTGAAGAACTGTAATTTTAAGGCAGGTTTGCATCTTGAATTTTAGATCAAATGATAAAAAACGATAGAAGATAATATTTAAATTCCGATGAAGAACTCTTAATAAACTTAAAGGAGATACCATCATTTCCAGATGCTTTGTTGTTTCTCATCAATGTCCAATTCATCCAAAATTAATGGCAAATCAAGTTTCTGAACAACTGGGCTTGGCAAGGCGTAGTAAAACGATTTCTGTTCACGACTAGCTGTCAACAAAGACCGAAAATTCTTTATTATAACTTGCCTTATGGAAAAACCTGTCGCCCACTCCGTAATCAATAATACAAAAACAAAAACAAAAACAAAAAACAAAGAAGACTGGAACTAATAGCCCAATAAATGTGACAGAGGAAAACAATAATGTCTTTTATGTTAGCAGATGGCAAGTTATGTCTTTAATTTGTTTGCAATTGATTGAGAGTGTTTTATTCTTTCCCTCTTGTATATCCCTCTTGAGAATTATCATGGTTGAACTTTCAACTTTGAAACTTATTAACTTTGTTTTTGTAATGTGTTTGTCTTGGAGTTTACTTTATGTTTTTATTCTCTAAACTTTTTGGTATACAATTTCAGTTGGTTCTTATAACAGTTTTGGAGAGTTTTCCTTTTAAATATATTTTTGTTTTTAAATAAAACCAAATATACTACAATATAAAGATACGAAAACTCTGCTGTCATTTGGCTTCGTATGCAAGCTGCCAAATCAGTTGACTCTCCAGCGGTTACAGAGGCATGTTCATGGAGACGGGTAAGATGACACAAATGAGTTTTCAGTAGTATCTTTGTATATAAAACTTATAGTACTATCAAGTAGACGAAAGATTGTGGCATCTTAAGGCTAGGGACTGCAATTGCTAGATTTGTCTTTGCTAAATTTAATAATAAAATATTCTCTTTTTTACTACTTGTTTTGTATGATATACCTACTACTCTCCACTGTAAAAGCGTGCGCTAATTTCTGCGCCACCACCAGGCTAGCGTTCGCAATACAAAATCACGCTCCATGATAATACTATATAGACTAAGAGCCCACAGCAATTTTTGGGTGTGATTGATAACAAAAAATAATTAGCATAATTAGATAGGCCTTTTATAGTTATTTACAAATGTGAAAGTCTTGCATACTCTAGTGGGAGCAATAGTGCATAATAGTGCATCAAGTATGCAGTTCTTTTCAACTCCAAATAATTGTGATAACAACTTTGCCAAAATGTAGAGTTAAGCCCCCTGATTAAAAATATCGAGGTCCAAGACGTTTTACAGACAGCCTTCTGCTTGCCAGACGCGATAAGAATAGGCTACTTCTTGCACTAAGAAGACCACCTTCAAAACGTCTTAGACCTCGATATTTGCAATCAGGGCACTTAGCTGTTCATTTTGAGGTTATGGCAAATTTTGCATCCCAATTTTTTAGAATTTGGAAAGAACTGCATACTTGATGCACTATAATGCACTATTGCGCCCACTAGAGTATGCAAGACGTTCACATTCATAAATTACTATAAAAGGCCTATCTAATTATGCTAATTATTTTTTGTTATCAATCACACCCAAAAATTGCTGTGGGCTCTCGGTCTAATAGGTTATACTCGTACATGGGTCATATTTTAAAAATTGACATTTTCATTGGTCGTTTCAAAAATTTTTTTTTCAGTTTTTCTTGGGTTTCAGTTTCTAAATCTATAGTAAACAAGTAGAAAATGAGTTCTTCGAGTTGCGCAAAAATAATTTCAAATATTTTTCATTTTACGAGAATTTCTCGATAAAAATTAAAATTGAAAATTTCGAATGTATTAAAAATGTTCTTTTCTTGCATAAAATAACAATTATCCACAAAATAAATAGTAACAATAAATAGTTGAAATTTTGTGGAAAGCAAATAAATTTAATAGGATAATTAATAAAAAATACAAATTAAATAAATTCAAAATCATACTCTTCAGGGGAAAACTGTTTTATTCTTTGAAATTTAACTTTCTTGGAACTTTTACGGTACCAATATTGTAAGGAATGATGAATTTCAGTACATATATTTATCTAGAATATAAAAAAAAATAATAATAATATGAGCCATATTATAAACTAAAAGAACATAATTATTAAAAAACAAATACGAAACTGGCCACGGAGATTACAAAATCAACTATTTCTTAATTTTAATATATAGTCAATGTAATTCAATGTCATCCAAATTATATTAGGTTCAAGTATGATTGAATACCTTTCTTTTGGCGGTGGTTAGACTAAAAAATATTAATATGGTACAAAGCTAACAAGGCCACGGAGATTACACTGAATTTTTACTCCGATGAAAAAATTATTATGCAAATTTTAAAGGAATTAACTGCAATTAAAAATTGTTTAGTTGTGTGAAAAAGCGAAAATGTTTAATTATGTTTTTTTTTTTTTTAATCTTGTCACACTCATTCAACTAAGTATTGGGACAACAAAAAAAAATTTTTTTTTTGCATATCATAAAATTAAAGTTTAAGAGAAGGCCTTTCAAGCGACAAGGCCCAAAATTAAAAAAAGTCCTTAAATTGAAATGCAAAAAAAAAAAAAATAGAAGCTATAACGCTAAATATTTTTTTTTTTTTTTTAAAACGACCCATATACAAAGGTAATATGAAGAATTGACTTCTTTTAAATAAAAGCCTTTGTGAACAGTTTTTTTTTTTAAGTTGACTGTTAATTTATGTTAATGTTAAATGTTAATTTATTATTAAAATAAAATTCAGCCTATTCCGTATTTTTATTTAACTGTGACATTTATTAATGAAATATTATTTCATAGCCAAACAAAATTAATATAGAAAAAATATTACTCAATTGAATTATCCAATATGGCTAATAGGATATGACCCGTCCGTTAGATTGACTGATTATTCATTATTCATTCCATTCTACTTTGCACTTGTTTAAACACACTCACTGGGAATGAAGCTGCAGCTAGAATAGCTGTCAAAAAATGTGATACTTGATATCTTGTACGTTTGTTCCCGCAGTTAAATTGTACAGTATTCTGACATTTTATTTCATTTTTTGGTCATCTAAATGAATTGTTGGGAATTTATAAAAATGAAACTTATTATATGTATACTTACATGTTACATATATTCAATTTCTTGAGACCTTACAGCTCGCTTCAATTTTATGTACATAAATGTGCATTGAGTTGTTTGACTAAGGCTGAAAACACACCGGATAAAGCAAAACGTGTTTTTTTGTTTCGTGAAACAAGAGAACATTGTTTCTTATGAGACTGAACACACCAAAGAAAACGAAACAAAACACATGTTTTTTGTTTGAAGTGTTTCGATGGTGGTTGTCGAAAATACATGCTATTGCATACGAGCAACACACACCGAATGCAACAAAACTGTTTCGAACAAGGTTCGTTGACGATAATTGCATACTTTCTTATGGCGCAACGCACACCAAATGAAACAAAACATAAAAACAAAAGCAAAACAGAAAAACATGTTTCGTTGCCGATAGCTGACCTATTGTTTTTTGCAAAACGAAATTTGGATTCCGTTCTTTTTATTTTCTTCTTTCGTTGCACTTTACAGATTTATTTGCTTCTACGTTTACTCTGTGCGCAAATTTTAAATAAATATGAAAAATGTAGATGGAGAGAAGTTCATTTTTTTTAATTAAGGCAAGAAGCCCTATCTATAATTATAAAGATAAGGAACATGCCAATAAACTTACTATTGATAAGCTGTGGATTGCTACTTCCTACTATTACATTTGAAGATTAGCAAGATTAAAAGCTTTTCTCTTTTCTTATAAATAAACACATAATGTCTGTTTTGTAAACACAAAATTGTTATTTGTGTTTACTTGCCGTAGAGTTATAATCTTTCAGCCGGAGTTATGCTTTTACGATAGTTCGTATTTTGTTTCATTTCAACGCACACCAAACGAAACAAAAAAACAAAACGTTCTGTTTTGTTTTATTCTGTATCGCTTGGTGTGTGTTCAAATAAAAAATGTTTTTTTGACTATCGAATAGAAAACGTTTTGCTTTATCCGGTGTGTTTTCAGCCTAAATAGTTAGATTTTGAAATGTCAAAAATGCTGCTTGGCATACGCAAAAGTTAAAAGTTTTCCAATGCTTGGAGCTGGTTTGCATTGCGATCAAAATATTGAAATTGTGTGTGATCAATATTTTCACAACTATTCCAGCTGCAACTCTAGTTCCAGCTCAATCCTACGTTGCCTAGTAAAATTTGGGAAGATGACATGTACAATGTTTCACTTTCGAAAGAGTTAAAGGTTTAAACAACTTTTTCTAGTGTTCCATTGTATAGGGAGGATCTCGTTTGCGCATGACAAGTAAAACAAGTAAAAATAAAATCGCCGATAAAATATCTCCTTAACGTACACCAAACCCATTTGAAAAGGTTTCCGCTTTGAAATCTAAAAACACTTTGTGTTGTGATACGATTCTTCTTAAAACAAAAGATCTCCACATAAGAATGCAATAGACTTATTCGAAAGCCATTTCAAAATCAACGAATATCAGGTATAGACAATAATGGTATTCTGATGATTGTTCAGATATGATTCGGTGGGTGTAAAAAAAGGACTTGATTGTCATCATAAAAGTCATTTATTACAGTCCTTGAAATCATCTTACTTCGGTGATTTGACACTAACTCCGTTTTCGATCTTCCAAACAGCCTGACGAGTAGACATTAGATACAGGATGCTGCGCTGTGATCTGCTTTCCAGGTATGCCATGCAATGCGGCATAGCAGCCTTCGTAGCCGAAGTATTGCCAAGAGCAGATGATAATTTCTGTCATCACTGTTTCTTCTTTCCCATGGTTGTTGTTTAATAAAATGGTCCCTTTTCGAAGATCTGGATGATATTGTGACAGGTCTCGTGTTAGAACAAAGTCCCATACTTTCCAAAACGACTATTACGAAAGTCAATGGGAACCGTCGATATTTCGCTTTCTATGTCTGCGTTCGAAGCCTACATTGTCCAGGTCAACCTTGGAATTGATCTTTTTCAAGATGATTCAGATTTTTCGAATTTTGGACCGAAATCACCGATTATAGTTTCCAGGTATAATAAATGCTTGCCTCCTCAGTCATTATTATACCATTTAGTCGTTGTTTTTGACCACTATCTGCCTGCTTTTCCCCAGAAGTACAACATCCTAGTCAGTACCAATGTTAAATTGCATTCAGATGTAAATCTTCACTTGTTCTCACTCAGTCCTTATTTTAGGCAGGATTATTTCACGTTCCACATGTTCAAATCTAACATACTTTCTGTGAGTAAACTTCGCTCTAACTATATTGCCAAACGGAATAGAACGATATTTATATGGCTATATGATTGCTAATGGCAACCTCGTTTTAAAAATACGGTTTTTCGACTATGCCTAAAAGACTACAACAACAACATTGTCCTATATCCACTTTGAAAGCCATGATAAAATTCCCCGCTTATGAGCTAAGCGTTTATAAATATTAATGCTTTCATATTATTATTCTAGACATTGCCGATTTGTGTGAGTTTCTACGACTTAAAGTAAGATTCGGTAAAATTTGCCCCATTTTACGTCTTTGAGGAAACAAAAACTTAGTGCAATTTCTTGCAACTTTCTATGCAAATCAAATCAAACAACTAATTAATATTTAAATTTATTTAATCTCATTAAATTTTTAGAATTTACTTGAATAAAGCTTCAAATGTCTCACCTAATAGAAGCGAAATATCATTGGCGTGTATCATATCTTGCCATCCTTTTGTTTTGATAACGTCCTTGCCATGAATTTTGATGAATTGCATAGTTTGTTCTTTCAATTGGTCCGCATTTAGTTGATTGGCTAAAACTAATGTTTTGGCTGCTGTTTCAATGGATAACCCGTCGAACATGGCTTGTTGACACATTCCCTTTAATTTTTTTAATTGGTACTTATCAGCAACCATGAAAAGCTCGGCCGCCATTTTTTTTAAATTAGGGGCCTTTCCAGTATAAATAAAGCGAAGCATTTCTTGAACAACTTCTTGATCAACATCCACTATGGTAACTCGGCCTAGTTTGCTTTCTTGCATATCATGTTCAAACATTGCAGCGAATACATCACTTCTGGCAGCCAAAATTGCCTTATGAGCTGGAAATTGATGTTCTCCAACCATTAGTATTACGTCACTGAATTTTTTATTTTCAAGGAGACTACCAAGGTCATCGAAAAGGTTACATTCGGAGACATCAAATTGTTCATTGCTCTTTTGATTGGAGACATTGCTTATTTCAGATGCATAGCTAACTTCACACACATATTTCAATTCATCCTGTACCAGAAAGCCACATTTTATTTCCAGTAGATCTATATTTAGAAATAATGCGCTAGTCAAATCACTAGTTTCACTGAATTTTAGAATTCGGGTTGACGTTTTTGTAATAGTCTTTTCGAGTTCGGCATTCAAAACGGAAAGTTTGTATGTTGTATCGACTTCTTTCCTATCAGGCTCTGATGCAAAATTCAGAAACATGACCAAGTGTCGTTCTCTTCTGTAAAGTTTCAAGCACCATTTTATGTCGTCATCGGAATCGGAAAATGTGGGTGATTGAAATAATAAACCCAATCTGCTTTTCTTGGAACTAAAATTATGTATACTCCAAGAGAAGTGTATATTGTGTTCTTTAGAACGGGTGTTTGCCCATAACTTAACTGTGGGTTTATTGGTTTTTTTCGGAAAAGTGTGTGAGGATGAGCTACTATCTGCCATAATAAGACTTCGGTTTTTCAATAATTGTTTTCATAAATTAAAGTTAAACTGAAAAGAACTGACTTCACTAAATGGTATTATCTTTAATAATAATTCAAACTTACCTCCTTCCAATTTTCAAGGTATGGTGTGGGTGATTTTCTTATAAATAGGGTTTTATTCAATTAAAATATATAATTGCACTAAGACGGAACAATCAAGTTGTCAGTCCAAAGCCGAAACCAGAATGATTAAATATGCAGATAGCGATAATCGAGATCCGCAGAGCTGAGAGTGGCACCAAGTCGTTTACTGTTACAACGAAATAGAGCATATGTATAGTGTATACATAGGTACGAGTATATACTAAATTTCGTAGAGTGGGGAAATTTCTACGTATTCCTTAACGAAACTACTTACCTGCCAACTTCTGGGAATTTTTTCCTAATTTTATATATTTCATTTCACATTAAGGGTTTTGCGTATGAGGCGCTTTGTTTTTCAAAATTAAGTAGACTTTAAAAAATCTTGTAAAAATGATCCCTGAACAAATATCAATCCCTTTATTCTAAGAATGTTGTTGTATTTCATATTTAAATTGGTTCTGTTTATTTGCATTGAATTAATTATTTATGGTTTATTATTGTTTTTACAACTTTATTTTATTTATTTAAAGAAGAAAAAAATTGTAAGATTTTTATAAATTGCGAAAGATATGGTAGTTTTGATCTTGCGACCAATTCATCAACAAGTTCATCGATTTTGTGTCTTGGATAAAAAAGGGAGCGGGACTTTAATTTGAATTTGAAATAAACAAATTTATGATAATAAAACTGAAAAAAGAATATTGTCTCCCACTTCTCCCCTATTAATTGAATCATCATAGTTTTTTTTTGTCGCTGCCGTCTAATAACTGAGAATAAAAAAGGGTATAGCAGATGGAAAAGAACGTGTAATACGGTAAAGGGGGTCGTTGGTAGAGCTCCGCTTATGCACAACCAAGATGATCGTTTGAATTTTTTAAGCTTGTCACAATTAATAGCCTTTTCTAGAGCATACTTATACGACATAAGAAAGAAGCGGCCTAATTACCATATAAAGCCAGTGAGTAATGAGGAGTTGGAAGTTCCATTTGTTCCCAATTTATTACGATTAATTCACAGTACTAAATGTCACAAAAATTTCTTTCAATGAAGAAATGAATGAACGATGTGGTGGCATTTATAAAATAATATTTAAAAATCTTACAACTCTTAGAAAACTGAATTCATAAAGATATTCTTGATAACATTGTTATGGTAAATGTTGAACATCTAAGAACTAAGAAGTTTCTTTTCATCAGGTTGTGTAAATTTTAGTTCTTTTATTAAAGGCTAATTCTATTCAGTTCGAAAAACAATTCATGACAGCATGAAAACATCTCTTCACTGTGAATGAATCTTTATACGGACCAATAATTTGCAGAACTTATCACCAGACATAGACATTGCTTTTTAAATTTATTTTCCCCTTTTTGGATGAACAATATTACTCGGCTATAAAACGAATCAAAAACTTTTTAAGCTCTACAATGTCGAACAGAAAAATTGAATACCCTGGTAATTTTATTCATAGAAGCCAGATCTACGTTTGCTCTTTAGACCATCTTTAGATGAATATTACTCGTAAATAAATTTAATATAAATCAATATTAAAATAAAATTGATCTTCAAAAGTTTTTAAATTTTATATGGATTGATATTTATCCATTATGTTGATCTAAAGATGAGCGAAGACTAAAACGCGTTTTCAATAAACCAACAAATAATAAGAATAGAACAAGACTAAAGAGGATTTCGTTTTCTAATAATTAATGGCACATTTTAAGCTGAAGATGTTCATAAATTGTAAGGTATTTTAGTTTTTAAAATAACTCTTTTTTGGCCCATAGGGAATCATATACACGTTGGAGCGTGACTTGACCTTAATTAACCCCTGACACTAGGCAGAGAGTAGCATTCGACTCAATGGGCCTTGTGAATAAAAAACAGCAAAATCTAAAACTTGGAATTTTAAGTAAAAGCTGGATTTTTAGTGAATAAAAATAAGATTAAGCTAGCTAGTTAAAGATGTTTTCTAGTAATAGCTATTTTAAAAAAGCCACCGCTAAATTTATTTAGCTTGATTTCCAAGTCTAAGCTTCAATTTGTGTGAATAAAAATAGTTTAAACTAGAATATTATTGTTTAAGCTATAAAAATTTCAAGATTTTTTCGGCCTGTCTAGAAAGCTTTAACTATGTCTTATTTTCAGTATTCTATGAAGCGGGTACTAAAAACTTGTGCGAGCTGTTTATTAAATATAAGGGAATAGCTTAAAAATAAGACAGTGAACGTACAGTCACAGAGACTGACGGACGATATGATAAAAAAGATTTTTTACCCGAAATCAATACTTTCTCTATAGAACAGATAATAAATTGTGGCAAAACAACCTTCCTTTCGATCATACATGTACAGTTCAGCAACTGCAGGGTTGGAGGCGATACTTAACCTGAAACCCCTAGACCTTTTCGTACAAGAATCCGCAGCATATAACGCCTTAAGGCTTAGCCATACTAATACCTGGAAAAACAGCGCAATAGGACATGCCCAAATTCTTCAGAAATACTTAGGTGATAGCATCATTACAGATTTTACAACACCCGAGCTTGACTTTTATAAACCATTCCAAACTGCCTTTCCAAGCAGAGAAGAACCAACCCTACACCAGTGAATCAGCAATAGCAAGCAAGCGGAGGTCCTGACAGTGACAACAGCTGCTAGACAGCAGAGTTGTAAAAGACTGCAGTACTTTGGTAATGCAGTTAGTAAAGTCGCAGTTAATTAACTTAACAATTGAATGCAAGTTAATACTGTGCACGGGTACTTTAACTGCAAAATAAACAGTCAGCAGTTAGTACTAGTATTAGTACTGTGCAGTTAATAAAAGCAGTTAATTGACTAAAAGTTAATTAACTGCAGTACTTTTCAACTGTTTTAGTCTTTTTAGTCACTCAAAAGTCTTCAGTACTGGCCTTGTTTTGGTTTTAGTCAGTAAGTCTTTAAACTGCAGTTAATTAACTGTAAGTTAATTAACTTAATTTTAGTCTTTTAACTAAAATACTTGAGACTTGTACTTATAAAACAACAGGATATGATATTTTGCATGTAGAATGTTGCGATTGGCATGTGGCATGTGGCATGTGGCATATAACATTGCATGTTATATGTTACATGCGGTATGTGCCATTTGGTACCTACATAAATGTTATACCACACCGATGCCCAGATATGTAATTTTTTTCGATTGCAACGAGACCGAGACCGAGAAATGTCTCTTGTCTCCGCTCGTGACCATCCCTTATTAAAATAAAAAGAAGAGAACTGACCGTTACAGAAAGTCAGTAGAATATGCATGTAAACAAATATCAGGCCAAAAACATAAATTTTTAAAAAAGAGCCAAGTTCTTCTATACAAAAACCTTTGTCTAACAAGTCAGCCGTGAAAAGTACTAAGATCTAAAAGTACGCCAAGTTCTTACTTTATGAAGGTTTAATACCGAATATTTAAAGTAGAATAATATTGAAATAGCTACAATGTAAAAGAGAAATTTTATTATTTAATGATTACTGACTAAAATTTGATGGGTTCACTGGTCAAGTTTTTAAAACCTTTCGAATTGGGCATACAAAAAAAAAATGCCAAGTAAGCCCATCAAAGGTTTTTGTATAGAAGAACTTGGCTCTTTTTTTTTAACATTTATGTTTTTGGTCTGATCTCACTTCTTTTTGCAAAGATTTTGATATTTTGCCATGTCAGAATCTCGAAAGATATGGAAGGTGGAAGGGTAGACTCTACTTACTCAAATCAACCTAGCTTATATGTAGCTTCTTATTTCTTTTGGTTTATTTTCTTTTTGTTATTGGTTGTTTTGATTTGCACTTCAATTGTTTCTTCTTGTCCTGGCAAGATACCTAACACTAACATACCTACCTTAATTATAAATACTAGTACCTACATCCGCTCAAAGTCTTAAAAAAGCAATATAAATGTTGAGGATGCGATGATGTTTTTGTTGAAGTTTTAACTCCTTTTTTTAAATGAATGTAGCCCACCAATTAATAGCCTAATTAGTGGTTTGATTACAGTTCACATCACAGTTAAGATTTTTTTTATGTAAGCTAATAATTTTTTCATGTATGCAAATGTTTTCTTTTTTCATTCATGTTAAAATAACATAGAGTACCAAATCGAGCACTCTAGTTCTAAGAAAAGCCATGAATTTTCAAAATGCATGTATAGTTTCAAAACGACAATAAAAAGACGATTCGAATGAAAAATTTTAAATTTTCTTTTTTTCGTTTTGAATTTACATTAAGCCATACCGCTCTACCAAATTTCATCATTCTACAGCAATAGGAAGTGCTTCATATAAATTCAACAATTTCTCAGAATGTGGGCGGATACTACGCCCCCTGAATGGAAAACTTCAATTTTTATTTTTGGTCCTTTATATGCAATTCGAGTCCTACCGTTCCACGAAATTTCATTGTTCTACTGCAATCGGAAGTGTGCAATGTATAATTTACATTAGTTCTGAGGGAGTGGGCGGATACCACGCCCCTCAGTGGAAAACCTCAAATTTTATATTCTTCTCTTAGTATGCAATTTACCCCCTGTTAATTTACTAAATTTCATCGTTTTACAGCAGTCGGAAGTGCTCCATTCATCCAACAACAATTCGGAGAAAGTGGGTGGATACCACGCCCATGAATGGAAAACCTTAGTGTTTATTTTTGGTGCTTTATATGCAATTTAAGACATACCGGTTCACCAAATTTCATCATCTTACAGCAGTCGGAAGTGCTCCATTCATCCACCACAAATTCGGAGAAAGTGGGCGGATACCACGCCCCCTGAATGGAAAACTTCAAATTTTTTCCTCAGCTTGCATGACAAGACCTACCGTTGTGCAAAATTACAAGATTCTACGATGTCAGGAAGTGCTCTATAATTTTGATGATCTGTCAGTCAGTCAGTCAGTCAGTCAGTCAGTCAGTTACGGTTTTTGTGATTTTTGAGGTCTTATATCTCAGGAACAGCTTATGCTAGAAAATTGAAATTTGGTGGGGCACCTGTGCCTGACTAGCTTAGCAAATATTCGAAATTTTAAGTTTCTGACTTCATTAATACTGAAGAGGGCTCACAAATCGCCAGAGTTTGTTCCTGTAAAAATGGTGTAGTGCCAGAACTTGGCTGGGCACTACCGTGCGCTTTGATAATAGCCGTGTTTTTTGAAAGAGTGAATAACCAAGTAACAAAATTTTACATGCAAAACAATAAAAACATCAAAAGTGAATATAATTTGGTCAGCAATCAGAGTGAATACAGAGTGGATAAAAATTGTTGTTATATTGAGATACAGATGGCGCTTAAATTGAGTGCAGAAAAACATTTGCTTCGGAAAGGTTGGCACTGGGATGTGTTCTAGAATGCATCTTTTTTTCTCAGAGATTTTTATTATGTCAAGACATTTTGAAATAAAGCTTCATGTCTATTTTGTAAAAGACGTATACAAAATCTCAAATGTCAATTGATTGAAAAACTTCTGAAAAATCATAATGTTTTCACCGAAAAATCGATTTTAGGGCTTTTGGAAAGCATCTAGAAAGAAATACTCTAAGCCAGTCAAAATATAGTATATTTTCCATCAACCAAGCCATAAACTGTCAAATTCCAATGGAGGATGGCTGAAATCTCGATGGATTAAAAAACATCTACAAAATCTGATTTTTTTTAATGATGTTTTTGCTCATTAAAATTGTAATTAAGGGGCTGGCAAGAATATGGAAAGAAGTATTCTAAATCGTCAAAATAAATTTGAAATTACTCTAAAATTCGTGTCAAACCTTGAGATTAAAAGAGAATTAATATAAAAGTGACTATAATCGTTTTTTTCCAAATTTCTTTACTGAGTGGCTATCAATTTTTCATAAAACACAGCTAATATTGAATACTGAGGTGCTGATGAGTGTGATTATAAAAAGTACCAAAGTGGAATCATCTATTAAAATTTTTTTGTTTTTTTTTTTTTTTATGTTTTATTTATGTAATCTATACAAAGAAATTGTTTTGTATATTATATATGTATGTATGTTATGTATGTATTTTTCATTTGGACAATTTTTTTTAATTGAAATAACTTCAATTACATGTGATTTTGTATATATTTGATATGCGTATAATATAATAAAGACATTCAGTATAAGATAAATGTAAGAATTTAATGATTTTTTTTATAACATATATGTATGTGTACCGTTTTTTTTAGAAATACAACTCTTAAGTTTAAATTAAAAGGCTAAAAAAAATTATAAAAGGCTCACATACCACGTGCAATATGTCATACGCCACATGCTATTCCCAACATGCTACATGCAAAATATCTCATCTGTGGTTTTATAAGTACAAGTCTCAAGTATTTTAGCTAAAAGACTAAAAATAAGTTAATTAACTTACAGTTAATTAACTGCAGTTAAAAGACTTACTGACTAAAACCAAAATAAGACCAGTACTGAAGACTTTTGAGTGACTAAAAAGACTAAAACCAGTTGAAAAGTACTGTAGTTAATTAACTTTTAGTCAATTAACTGCTTTTATTAACTGCACAGTACTAATATTAGTACTGACTGCGACTGCTGGATTACAGTTAAAGTCTTTTTGTAAGTTAAAAGACTTAAAGAAATTAGTCTTTTTAGTCAATTAACTGCAGTACCGAAAAGACTGCATTTTTTACAACTCTGCTAGACAGGTATCAATGATGGCGATACCACGGGCTGATATCACCATTTACATTGACAGCCAAGCGACAATAAATGCTATTTCTGCCACTGTGTTAAAATCGAAGCTTGTCTCCTGCTGCCGCGAAGAGCTTAAGGTTTTAGGCATGCAGCGCAATATTAGACTCTGCTGGGTACCGGGACACAGCGGCATACCAGGTAATGAAAATGCCGATGAGTTGGCAAGAGAGGGATCCGGGCTTGACGCTAGTCAAGCAGAGATGGTAAGTATCCTCTGTAACATTAAACAGAAAATTTCAGATTTAATTCTAAAGAAATCCAATGAAAGGTGGAGTCTACTTGACATCTTTGATACTACTAGGAAAATATGGTCCTGCTTTAACAAGCAGAGGACTGACAAAATTATGCAACTTAGTAAGAAGTCCCTTCGCTTTCTCTTACGAGCATAATCACCGGACATAATTTATTGAAATATCATAAATTAAAAATGAAACTAAGTACAAATGACCTATGCAGAGGATGTGGTGATGAAGAGGTACATGAAGACACATCACACTTTCTCTGTCATTGCCCGTCACTATGCCACCAGAGAAGGAAATGGCTTGGTAGCTACTTCTTTGACAATCTAGAAAATCTTTCTAATATTTCAGGAATTCACATATTGAACTTCGTCAATGCCTCAAAATGGCTTGACTGATTAATAGAATACATAGCTTTTATCAGAAAAGAGTGATTACACTCACGGGTAACACAATGGATCTACATTGATCTAAGTGTGACGATAGCAACATCAATCGTCAGCCCAACAACCTAACCTAACCTAAGGCTACCTAGTCGAAACATGTGAATGAGAAACGACCTGCTTAAATTACGAAGCTTGAGCTAGAATTTTCGAGCATAAGCTTTTTAGCGTTATCATTTTTTAATCACATGAAACAAAGTTTAGGCTAGAACTGTCTAGCTTTAGTTGCTAGTAAAATTTATGACTAGTTGGCCTTAGCTTCCTTCCAAAAAATTTTTTTTTTATTCACAAGACCCAATGGCTAGAATCTTAAAAAGATGAATACGAGTAGCACATAAAAGTTTGTTTCGCAAGAATCCCACCTGGGCTGTTCTGTGTGGGGTGCCAACTTGATGGCAATAGTGTATATTTTAACTTGCAACTAAAGATCAAGTTTTGCATTTGGAAAAAAAAAAATCGCACTCAATTTTTTGATCGAACTTTACACGAAAAAAGTAGGTTCCATAATCATCTCTGTCTGAATGTCTGTATGTAAATATGTACTCGAAATAGTCATTTTGAGAATATTATTTTGGTGTTATATAAATTTAAATTGCATTTCAGCTTGCTTACTTAGGCTTTATTCAAGATAAAAGATTGACTTGTTCTTGAAGTAATACTCGTATGTAAGGTGCATTAAAAGTGAAAGTTTTTCACGAGAACTCTGAACAATGACTTCACTTGATAATTTCAAGACAGGCATCAATTTTACGGAACTATTGCAATTTTTGTGTTTTTTTTTATTTTTATCTTTTTTTAGGTTTAGTTTAGAATTTTGAAGTTTTGACAGATGATGGCTGATATAAATTTAATTTATTGACGAAAATTTTGAACTTTTAACTTACCGTTTGCAGATAACCTTACAGGCTTACTTTAGTTTTAGTTTAAAGAATTCAATGAATACCTACACCTTAAGAATATACTTCTTATATAGTAGGGATTTTATTGAACAAGAGAAAGGAAGTGGAATAAATTATATCAAGGAAAATTGTATATATTAGTATAGAGAAATTTGACACACGGTCAATTCTATGGAACCCGATTATATAACGTGCGGTATTGTTAAAAGAAGGGTTGTAAAAGTTAAAGTCACTTTTTAGCTTAAGCTTGGCCTTAATTCACAAGCTAGTGGGTGACTTATGAATTTAAAAAAATGTAATTCAGCAGCTAGTTACTGACTTAAGAATTGAAAAAAAAAATGAATTCAAAAGTTACCTAGTGACTTATGAATTAAAAAAAATTTAATTCATAAGCTAAAAATAAAAATAAAAAATTATTAATTGGAGAAATTATAAGCTAACATGATAATTTTATGACACACAAAAGCCTTAAATCTACTTTCGAATTAAATAATTATGTAGCAAAACAAGCTTAACCATTTCCAATCTACCAACTAGCTTATGAATTAATTTTTTTAATTAATAAGTCACTTAGTAGGTAGTGAATTAATTCTTTCTTAATTCATAAGTCACTTAGTAGCTTATGAATTAAATTTTTTTTTAAATCATAAGTCACTAACTAACTTATGAATAAAATTTTTTTAATTCACAAATCATCTACAGCCTTATTACTTATGGTTTTTTTAATTAAAAAATTCGCGACCCTAGTTAAAAGTTACGTTAAGCCTTCGCCTGCTGACTGCATCGCATTTGCAATAGATCTCACACTCATATGTACATATGTATTGGTATAACTAGCGTCTTAGATTTTAGCCAATAACAAACGATTTGTAAGTTTGTAATATTGTGAGGACCATAATTTGGTGAGTACTCCGTAAGCCTTACCAACAGTAGCGCTTATATGAGCATCCCAAGACAGTCTACTATTGAACAACATGCCGAGATTTCTTGCAGTTGAAACATAGTCAATGCGTTAGTTGAAGTATAATTTAGGGAAATATTTAAGAATAAAAGTCTTCCTACTTATAACTATTTCGTACGTCTTGTCTTTGCGGTCCCTAATAATTAACTATGCACAATTTTCAATAACCCAAGAACACATCTTTTGTATAATTGAAAATCGTCAGCATACATTTGAATGGATGATCCATTAATCTTTTCGGGAAGTTCATTGATACTAAAGAGAGAAAAGCAGAGGTCCTAAGATAGAACCCTGAGGGGCTCCTATAGTAATTGGAAGGTAGGTTCATATGTTATTGCCAATTGAAACTGCTTGTTTTCTACCCCGAAGGTAGGATAATGATAAGAGTACTGCAGAAGGTTAAAAAACGATAAAAAGCTGTAAGCTTGTGACATAGGTTAGTGCGGTCAACAGTGTCAAATGCTTTAGAAAAATCAAGCAGTACAAGGAATGTTACTTGATAATCATCTAAGGTAAGAATATCTTCAACAATGTTCATAATAGCAGTAGTGCAACTATGCTTTTGACAGAAGCCCTAATGCTTAGATGAGAGGATGTTTTGAGCTCTAAGGTGGGTGTTGAGTTGTTTTTGTACAATCCTCTCGAATGCTTTTGACAAAAAATTTAGTATAGATATTGGTCTAATCTCATTTCTCCTCCCATTTTTCGGTATTGGCAATATCTTAGCATGTTTCCATTGAGATGGGAATTAAATAGTCATTAATATTGTATTAAATGTATGAGTTATATATGGCAGGATAATAGGTAATATGGACTTTATGAACGCTGGATATATTCCTTCAATGCCTACAGTATTGGATTTTATAGATAAAAGACTTTCCAACAATGTCCATGGTATTGGCACATCTAAATTCGAAAGAAACGTCAGTTGAGTATCTGAAAGAAGAAACTTCATCTAAATCGGAGTGAGCACTGCAAAGTGCTGGATACTGTAACGCGACAAATTCCTGATTTAAAGAGTCGACATTGACGTTCTTATCACATATTCGGTATTCTCTACTTAGTCCCATCTCTTTTAAGTTCTGCCATAGTTGACGCCCACTCTTAGAAGGATTAAGTTTTCTTTAATACAATTGGATTCTTACTGTTTTTATTTTGGGAACTACTTTATTACTCAACCTATGAAAAGTTTGATGGTGATTTTCCAATCGTTAACGTTTCCCAACACTATGTGGCCTGATCCCGTTGCAATATGAGTCATGAACGTTCACCATTTGTACCAGTTCTGGGTATCAGGAGGAACGTATCTAGTAAATAGGTTTATTGTCAATCAATAACTTTCAAGTTATTAACTCTGTCTTAGGGTCATCTGTACTCCAATGCTCCGATAGGTATGTTCAGTCGTCAGACAGAAGCCTGTGTCAACAGTTTTCTACGTGGTACAACAGTATTTTACGTGGTACTAGGGTTGCCAGATTTTTCTTACACCTTGGCGGGACAAATGTATAAGATAATGAAAAATCCCGGAATTTCAACATATTACCCCGGACAAAATAAAAAATCATAATATGCATGTATGTAGATCAAAATAAATAAATTCTTTTATTAATTTACTAATTAAATGACTTTTTTGTCATTTGCAAATATTTTTCTTTTGTCAATTTTAATGACAGTTTGTAAAAATACATTCTTCGTTAAGTTAGTTTTGCTTGATTGAAATTTTAAAAGAAATTTCTTAAAATTAAATCACAATGCATCGATTGTTCTTTATCAATGAAAGATATTTAGGTACATTAGGCATTATTTTATGTGTATGAGTCCCAACCCGGGAAAAAAGCTGCCCCGGCGGGACAGATGGATTTATGTCTGAAATCCGGGACGTCTGGCAACGCTACGTGGTACCTTGGGTGTTAGTGTTGTTTTAAGAAATCTTGTGAGCGGGACAAATAACAAAACGAGCGAGCTTGGAACATCAGAAGCAGATTTTTCAACTTCCAACTGCTCCAGATAATAAAGTTTAGTTGCTCGAAGCCGTTGGATATGATTTAAGTGTCTTTAGTGTCTGACGGGAAAATTAACAACGGGAAAAGCGAAAGGTGAAGGAATCTACTCGAATCCTTATTGGAAACAATCTATCTTAGTTTTTGGAATCCTGAGTATTTTATAGGAAACAATAACAAAGCCAGATATCTCTCCTTTCATAAAACAATCTCTTTTTTAGAAACTGTCACTGAAACCTCTCGATAATCATGTCCCAGAATTCCTTCGCTGACATTAAATCAATATGAAGTGAATTGTTTGATATCATCCTACATTAAATACTTAGATAATAATAGAAATTAGAACTCATCTTTCCAAGCACATACTCGCTCACATCATACATCGCACATTGCACACCACACTTCATTAAATATTGTCAGTCATATAAACTTTTGTAATAAAAAGTAACGTGTGTCATGTGTGTTGTTGTTTGTTTTTGCAGACGATTAACAGAAGTGACACTGTTCGCCGTAGTTTAGCACAGTGGTCCTTCTTCTATTTGTGGACAGCACGTTTGCATTTTGTTTTTGTATCTATACGGACGAGAGTCATCAATAGAGAGCACTCATACTGAACGCACGCATCATGCTAAATGGAAAATGTGGCCTAAAGCAAAAATCACCTTCCGTAACAGAAATGGCCGTAAACAACTGTCAACTTGGAGGTGCATTGCACAATCATCATCATCATGAGGATAAAATATCAATACGGTCGATTAGTTCGGACGATATATCTGGGGCATTGGGTGGGCGATGTTGCAGTGCAGCAGCCAGGAATCCAGCGATAAAAACCGGACGTAGAATACAACTTTTTCAGGTGAGTCAGTTTTTGTTTTTTTTTTTTATTTTATAAAGTGGAAAGTAGCATGAAATACTATGTCACGTTAACATGATTTACACGAACGGGTGGTGCTGATAGTAATGTTACAGCAGTCTTAAGAAAGATACTTTGCCAATATCAACGAACTTAATAATACCTGTGGACATTTTAAACTTTAAACCTAAACTTTTTTTCTTGAAAGATTGCAGAAATCTACAGAACTAATTTCAACTATTCAACTTGAAGCCTTTTTCATGTCGGCATTAATTTCTCAAACTACCTTAACATCACAGTTTTTGCTAAGCAACATCAACATTATGTTGATATGCGTACGTTCGTACGTCCGTACGTTCTGGTTCCATTTTTCGTCGTCGATATCTCAAGAACGAGTAAAGATATCGACTTCAAATAGATTTTGTTTAATAGATAATAACTTCGAAAGAGGCTGAAAGGGCGTTTATTAAAATTCAGAGAGTAGTTTTTTCACTATAACGGTTTAAAAAAAAGTAAAAATTTTGGTAACTTTCAAATATCTCACGAAAAAAATAATGCTATTGATTTCAAATAAAATTTAATGTACTCATTATAAGGTCATACAGATTTGGTATGAATTTGGAATAAAATGAACATACCGTTATTTTTTTAAATAAAAAAACTGAAGAAAAAAAATTTATAACCCAGATATTCTAAGAACGGAAAACAATTTGAAACTCAAAATAATTTTATTTTATGAAAAATAATGTGTTTCACAACTGGTGAAAATTTCAAAAAAAATCAGTTTACAGTTTTTTTACAAAAAATAAAAAACTATATAAAATTCTATTGAAAATTGGTAAAAATTGTTTTTCGACTCAAATTTCTCGAGAACTAGTAGTGATATTGACTTCTTATTTAGTTTATTTTATACATACTATAATTTTGTACAATTGGTAAAATGTTGACAAATATTGAATTAATAGTTTTTTTCTTAAACAAATGCGAAGTTATCAGTGTGGGTCGCACCCAGCCTCTTTTGGCATTTGTAATTGGCTTTTGTTTAGTTTTAGACAAATAATTGTACAGAAATTATTTTGCAATTATATAAATGACACTCCAGACGTGCACATTCAAAACGTACACGCTTTCTTAGACTATACGCACAGGTTAAATTGATCGTGTTGATCGACAATATAAATAAACAATCTTAATCGGCATATGCAGTTTTTGAATTTGTTGCAAATTACTTACTAAGCGTTAATTAGGGACTAAGCTGATAAGATTTTTTCAGCAAGCTTGGTCCCTGTCTTCAGTTTTACCCTGATATTTATGCAAAGCTAAAAGTGGAACAACTAGTCTGTTGTGAAATATATTCCAGTCCTTTTATAGTTAATGACCATCAAAACTATTATATAAGATTGGAGGAGGTCCCTATCAAATAACATGAATTTGACAAACACAGTGATATGCGAATACTTAGAACAAATGGAAGATATAATGACAATTAAAATGAATAGAAAAATAGCGAAATATAAAGAACGTGACTCTACCGACATGTAATGTAACGCAACCATTGACACCCTACACAGAGTGGGCTACTAACAAGACTTAAACGTTTGCACCGAACGGTTCACTAACACACATGATCTGCATATTAGGACACTGAAATCATCAATCAACACCCTCTACCAATTAATCAAGGAGAGTTATATCGGTTGTCCATTAATTAGTTTTGGGATAACAGAATTCGGGCTGTTAATTCTAGCGACTCGAGTGTGTTCCCACAAATGAATAAGATCTTTAGGAGGTATGATCAAAACGATATTGAGTATCTTAAGCTTCAGAGGACAAAGCAAATAGAGACATACTTCTGATAGCAGGTAAAGATCGGGAGGACATTGTCTTTGACAACAAACTCTTTACTGTCGAAGATAGTGCAAACGGTGAGGGCTGCGTTTCAGCAAGTGAACTAAGTGAACATTCTCCCTAATCAAGACCTTGAAAAAAGAGCTCTACTTCCACCTTCGAAACGAGAAGACGTAATGACGATCGAAGAACCAAGGTTTCGCTGGGTTCAATGATGATCACTTGGCAAACGCCATCTTCGCCGAGCGAAACGGGCGCAGTTCCCTGTTAGATTCGAAGATAGAGCTCCAGCTGATCTTCTATT
Organism: Philhelius festivus; assembly: GCA_963931855.1. Lineage (NCBI taxonomy): Eukaryota > Metazoa > Arthropoda > Insecta > Diptera > Syrphidae > Philhelius > Philhelius festivus. The sequence goes on along the minus strand of OZ007556.1, from coordinate 6,833,523 downwards.
CATAAAAAAAAGTCAGCAGTAGTCGATGGTATATCCAACGTTGTACTACGACAACTACCTTCGAAGTTAGTGGACATTATAACCATAATGTTTAACAACGCATAGAAAAATGCACATTATCCAGTGCGATGGAAGACAGCTGTTGTACATCGTCTCCCGAAAAAGGGGAAGGGCAACTTCAATCCGGCGAATCTCCGGTCAATAAGTTCTGTTGTGAGTATCAGTAAAGTATTTGATAAAGTTACAAATAAAGATCTGTCAAAATGGGCTAAGGACACCAATATAATTATACCGGATACTCAGTTCGGTTTTAAGGGGGCACATGATACAAATCATGCTGCATCTAAACTAGTCTCTGATATCCAATAGAACAAATCTAAGAGACAGTGTACTGGTGCTTGTCTGGTTGAGAAGGCTTTCGACACTGTCGAATCAGCATAAGTAAATCATTATTGTACATATTTTATGACATGCTTAATGGTAGAAAGTTTGCAGTTTGTTGTCAAAAGTGGCAGTGTTTCTTTGATATCAAGGATGGTTTGTGGCGATATTGCCTCCGCTGCATGGAGCTTCAAGGGATTTGAACAAGAAATATACTCTGTTCAACAAAAATTGTCAGTACAGGGAAGATAGGACGTTTGCCTCTCACTCTGGTTTCATTAGCTTGCATAAGTGTGTCGCCTTTTAAAACTATCACAGGGTTTCCCTAGTTTACATTATATCGCCAACACTCAACTTAACTTCATAAAACTTGTTCTCAAAAGCTTCAAATCCCAAAACCTCTTTAATAAAATCCACTGAATAAGCTCCTTGCTTGTAATTTCGAATGATATTGGTAACTCTGTTTTGATGTATATAACAAGCGCACGATCGTATTGACTTGACAGTATCCCTTCAGCAGTGAGATTCAACGGTGGCGTTGGGGTGTACAACTTTTTGCGAAGGAAAATCCAGTGGCTTGCTCTTTTTTTAAGTGGCATTTTTCCCAACGTAGTGTAGTGAGGGTGCATCAAGCGTCACTGCTTTGGAAAAAGCTCTCCCATAAGGCCTGTACTGACAATTTTTGTTGAACAGAGTATAGCGCAAGCTAGTGATCGTAGGGCCACATGGACACACACTGTCGAGTAAAAGTGTAGTAAAGTAGCTTGGTATCTGGTTGGATCAGTATTTGTATTTCGACAGACATGAATTTTGCTCTTTGTGAGCCTTTGTTAGCCTTTGTTCTGACGAAACGGTTGTTTTACAGCAGCTGGGTTGAGAGCAAGATGAAAGTGATTTGCTAAATGGTCCTCATCCGGATGATGATTGTGATTGCCTATGAGTGCCCGGTAGGGTTCAACGTTTCTCTATCTCAAATAAGTCATAGACGTTCCTTTGGATTTCACAAAACAACAAAGTCGGGATACAAACATTATTATTCGAACCAGGTTCTATACAACGGAGCCAACGTAAATAGAATTGATAATTTCTTGATAAAGCTGACTTAGGATCACATTGCCAGAGCGATGTTCTCAACCAAAAGCCTAAATTTTGGAGCTTACTACCCTTACAACGATTCTTATGAGAGTGTACGTCTAAGAACCTTTATCCAGCCCAATGCATTTCTCTAATTAGACAGTCGAGGGCTAGTCCAGGATAGAATAGGGATTCTTCTAATCTACCACGTTGGCCTTAGAATTGTGGATAGGTGGCTCCTTTATTTTCGAGATGTCTTCGCATAAGTCAGAGCAGAGTGCCTTTGGTTCAGTATGACTTTTGAGATATTTCTTGAGCTGGTGATTTATCATTAAGGAACGTTAATGCAAGAAGGGGAGGAAGGGTCGACTTTTTTAGGAACAGGCTGGACAAATGCTGTTTTTCATTTTCCAGGGAGGGAAGATTGCAGATCAGTTTAAGCGATAAAAAAGTTTACGAAATGGAAATGTCATCAGCAGCAGGTGATTTGTTTATACATATCAAGATCTTGAAGGGCTCTCGCCATCTTTTTGTCCTCGGATTAAATTTCTTTCCATTAAGCTTAAATTGACTTGCTGTTTGGTTAAACAAATTTGCAAATAATAAAAAAAAATTGTAGAACATGTATCGGTTTTCACCATGTCATCCGTTATATACAAAAACGTTTAATTCAATACTCTGCCAAACACTAATGTGATTACTCCTTTATTCAAGAAGATATATTATGGTACTCATTATTATTTATCGATTTGTTAGGTTTCCTTGTCGCCTGATGTCCAAAAACAACTTCCCTATACAATTCTGAAGCCATGTTAATGTTAATCTAAAAATGAGTCCATCAATAAAACAAGACATTTATTGGAATCGATAGCCAACAAAAATTGTATAATTAAAATGATTTGCAATAGTAAAATAGATTCCTCCAATAAGACTCAACATTAGGAGGTCAATAAAAATTTAACAATCGAACCATTAACCGGGAACACAATAAACAGTTCTCAAAATGTAATCATCATTCTCCAGACAAGAAGTGATGAAACCCTAGAAATTGATTTCGCAGTCATTAATCATTTGTGTGTTAATGTTATTTATTTGACAATCAAAGTCAATTTTTGTATTTTGTCATTTTTAATTATTTCTTAAAATATAAAATAGTTACAATAACAACATTCCCAACTTCTTTTCTGAATGCTTCTTAATGAAGCGCTATAGCCTAAAGTCAAAAATCTTAACGAAAAAAGTTATACAACTGGGTCGCAGATAGATGCTCTTAGAGTTGGGTACTATTTTGATATTTTAGACAAATTTTAAAAATCCTGAAATTCGATTTTACTTGATCTCTAGTGGAGCACATTTTGACATCAACTCAATGGGCCTTACCAATAAACAAATTTAGAGACGGCTTTAATATTTGCGCAAAATTAACCATTATTTAATGGACTATATAACTGACCATACATGTTAGATATTTATTTAGATATTTATTCAGTTAAATCAAATCTCTTACAAATAGACTGTACAATCTTTTTAATTGCTCGAGTGTAGTAAGTTAAAAATTAATTTTAATTGAATTTGACTATGTAAAAAGAAATTAATTTAAAGAAATATACATAAGTACCTATTAAAGAAAATGATTTATTTTTAAATTTATATTTATGAAATTAGTTTTCATTTGAAGCCATATACTTAAACAAAACGGTCTTAAAGTTACGTGCGTCAATAAGTCTCCGAATGCTTTGTGGTAGCGAGTTAAACAATCTGATGTCCAATGGCATGGATGTAAAATTGGATTTCAGTTATACGGCATGTAAATCGAGCTTGTATTAATGTAATAGAACGCGGTGTTCTTGCAAAAGACAAGAGGTTATATAAATATAAGGGCTCTTTCATGGTTATAAGCTTGTACAGAAAAATAAGTATACGTTTATTAATGTATGTGTGGATCGTGCATCCCAATACTGTTTTAGAGATTATATATGTATCTTACTGTTTTTATAAGTAATTACTAATTTACGCTTAGTTTCAGCACTTTGATAACAAAAAATCTCGCAACCATAAGTTATAAAAGAAACTATTAGTGATTTTAGCAGCAATAATTTAGTACCAAGAGGTGTAAAATGTAGCGAAAATGAAAGATTCCTAAGAACTCCATTTATTTTGCCGATAATTTGTTGAATGTGGTCATCCCATCTTAGAGTTCTGTTGAAATACACACCTAAATTTTTAACTTTTTCCACATAGTTAATAGGGTGGAGTGAAATGTTTTTTATGTGTAAACATCTTTGCCGGAGGTAGAGTGAATCGAAAACGTGTGTAAAACTTATACGTTCCGTGTAACCCGTTACGGTTACACGTTCCGTATAGCAACCTACCTTACCGACGATTGCATTTAACACAATGTTTACATTGAAAATATTGCGTACTTACGACATCGTGTTTACATTGGAAACTTTGAGTACTGAAATCTCGATTTTATTACTTTCCATTGCTGGCTAGAACTTAATTCAATCTCTCAACAATTCTTCACCTCTCGACCAATATGTCAAAAAGACGAAAGACAAATCAACTGGTGTAAAATTCATAGCGGGTTCATTTAATGTCTTAAAAAATTTACTTCACGTTATTGATGGACGATAACCTTTTATTTTATGCTCGCAAAAAATGCATTTTCAGAGTTAAACTTTAAAATCTTAAAAATGTTGTTCAGGGCAATCACTTTACATCTGCAACGAAATATTCTCGATACGTCAAAATTTAATTTGTCTCTTATATGTCATACCATATAATTATTTTAATAATCGAATTAAATATTCTTTATTATGTACTATATCAAAATGTACTTTTGGCATTCACTATATCAAAATATAGATCGTTCTCCATCTGTCAAGCCATGAACTGGATGATGACCACGGCTAGGCGCGCACATTCAATTTTTAGTTTCGCAACTGCTTGGTTCGAGCAACTAAACATTGCCTAAAATGAGTTCGCTATTTTGTGTAACATATAATTATATGCACCTGCGCGGACATTCAACCAAATGGTTCATCTGTTTTTTATAAGCAACCAAACAGTTGTGCAACTAAAAATTGAATGTGCGCGCCTAGCCTACGACTTCAATGGATTCAAAAATTCAGTTTTTGCCACTTATAATTCCATTACAACGTGGAAATGATGTCAATCGGCTTATGAATCTCTGATAGAGGGATTAAGATAAAGTACAGAAACCTAAAACAAAAAGTTAAGGGATTGGTTTGATTTTGATAAGGTGAACGCTCCATCTAGGCTTGTCAAAAAAAAAGTTTTGACATTTTCGCTGCATGACAAGTATATTTGTTGGCGGCGTTAAGCCAGATATACATTGTTCAAATGCACCTGCAAGTCTATTATTTCAGTGGCGAGAGGACGTTGCCCTTTGTGAGTTTTTTTTTTCTGCAAAATTGTGTTTTTACGAATTTCCTTGAGATTTTTGTAATTTTATCGGAATAATTTGTTTTATTTTGTCTGTCCGTTTCATCGTACAATTTTCGTTTGATGTTTTAATATTTTAATCAGTGCTTATGCTGTGCTGTATTCTCATCTCTTCAACGTACTGTACACAAATGAAGCAATAAATATATGATCAATCATCAATCGTGCATAATATACAATAATTCTATGCAGTACGCTAGATTGAAAAGAGTTTGATTTTTCTTCAAGCCTACATCCAGGCGGGAGAGTTGATTTCACTGCACTTTCATCTCATTTCAATTCAATCGTTGTCAAACGTTGTTCGAACACCATTAAGTGCGCGCGTGTTATTGTTATTCTCAAGGCCGTCTTTCCCCTTTTGGGGGCCCTGGGCACTTTTCGAAAATGGGGCCCCTGTATGATTATACTCCATGGAAATAAAAAAATTAAAAAAGAAAAAAAAACTTAATTTTGTTTTACGAATGAAGCTAAGTTTGGACATTAGACATCAAAGCGAATTGAAATTTCCGTGTAAAAACTTGATTTTTTTATACCTGTGAAAATAGCTAAGAAAACAAAATTTGTTTTTCGGCTACAAACAATTTTCACAAACGAGCTTTTATACTCTTTCTTTTAATCATCTCATTTAAAATTTATTAACGTTTAAGTTTAGCTTCGATTTCAGTTCGCTTTGAAAAATAAACTATGAATAAGTAAAATTTAAGAGATCATAATTATACGTTGCTTTGTTTTATTATTTGAGATTTCGTGTTTGTGTCCACAGTCCGTAAAAATCTGCGGCGCTTCATTGCTGAAAAATTAAATGGAAAGACTGTTTGTGCCTTCAATGGGAGGGTAACGAAATCCCGCCGCACAAAATCCCGAATCACGAAATCCCGCCGAAAATAAAAATAAAAATCTCGCCGACAGATATTTTTGGAAATATTTGATGGGATTTTCAATACTATTTTAGTACTATTAAATAAATATTTTATTTTGATCTATTTTTAAACAAATGGAAAGTATTTAAGGAACTGTTGGTTCAGGAACAATTCAGTTCCTGTTAGAACTCCGAGGAGGTAAACCTCCTCCATCTTTAGAGAGATGATTTTCAATGTTTTGGCCAATTATTTTTGGACATTCGACCAAAATATTTTTGGACTTTTGCCCAAAATTTTTTTTAACAAACTTTTTTTAAAAGTATTTTTTTTTACCAATTTGTTTTTGAGGAAATTTAGATTTTTCATAAATTTTTTTCTGGACATTTTTTTTTCAAAAATATTTCTTGACAAAAATTTGCCACCCAAGGTACTTTCAATCAAAAACATTGTTTACATTGGCGCCTGCCAGGCGACTTAACATACCCTAAGCGGAGCGAAGGAGTCGCGAGAGCGGGTGTGTCCCCGAAAAAGGTAGTTAGAATCCTTAAGTCCCGCGGGACACCCAATGTACTTTTAATCAAAAAAATTGTTTACATTAGCGCCTGCCAGGCGACTTAACATACCCTAAGCGGAGCGACGGAGTCGCGTGAGCGTGGTAAACGGATCTCCGCAGACCCCCCAAAGTTTACATTTTCAAACGTGATTTCTGGCTAAACTAGGCATCTTAGCGAGTTAAAAATTGCATATTCGTGTTTTAGGGAGATACATCATCACATGATTTTTTTAAAAACTTTTTTGGATATTTTTTTGGTAATTTTCTTATTTTGTTTTATTTTTTTGACTCAAGATACTTTCAAGACTTCATACTTCACTTGTCTTCAGCTTTAAGCCAATCAGAGCTCGTTTTTTGACCATGTTAGCCCCCTTTTCATTAAAGTGAAGATAAGTGTAAGGATTAATGTATTGATTACTGATTACTTACAGACGTTTCTTTTACAGTTGAAGTAAAATACGATGTCAGTTTTGGTAATTTTTCAATTAATTCTTTCTGTTGTTTAGATTTTTTCAATTTTTCGGATCCACTTAGATATATTATCGTTTAGACGTATTTTGATTTAATATAGTATATTTTTATGCACTTCAAAAACACAAAGGAAACACGCAAACTTTACACAGAACGATGATCAAAAAACCAAATGAGCAAAGTCGCACACTAACACTACCAGAGTATATCTGAAAATTGCGCATGCGCAAAAACGATTAGACTATACGCTTATCCTTTTCTTTACTATTGACCTATAGAACAAATAGTGAGAATCTTTCATCTATCTCATTGAATTTCATCGTCAAATGATTTTTTTTCTTAATAATCACGAAAAAGTGATTTTTTAACAACAGAAAATTATTTTAACTTACTATACCTAACTTTTTTTTCATTCGTTTAAACAAATGTTTTTTTTATAACGTAATAGATAGTGTTATTAGGAATAAATATATGTTTAATTTTAGGTTTTACGAGATAGTGGAGCCGAGATATTTGCAAATGACCAAAAAATGACACAAAACACATTTTTACCAATAACTTTGGTAAAAAAAGTTGTCATGTGGTGCAAATTTGGTCTTAAGCTTTTCTCATAAGGACCTATCGATCCATCAAAAAAAAAAAAAATAGACCATGCCTCTCCGCGCAAGGTCAGGCCCTTTTTCATGACGCTTTGACTGGACTATAGTACTCGTATGAGTTACTGCGTTGATGCAAACTTGTATGCGCGTTGCCAATATAGAAACACCATTATCTTTATTTTTCCATACATTGATATTCAAAATGTGTATTTTTTTTTGTTTCTGTCAGAAAGCAAACTGCATTGCCACTTAGTTAGTTATTCACAGCGAAGCATTGTTTATAGGTGCTTCATACTTATTTCTGTTTTAATTTGAATACATTTTCGCAGGGAATGTGATTTAAAATGTTTAGCAAAGGTTGTTGTTCAGCAAAGAAAGTACGAAATCTGATCATTCTTTATGCATCTAAAATTGCATCGAAATATTTTTTTTTCTTGAAAATAGACCAATAGAGGTTAAGTGATGTTTCAGCAATTTGGGGGCCCCTGGTGATTGCGGGGCCCTGGGCCTGGGCCCAGTGGGCCCAGTGATAAAGAGGGGTCTGGTTATTCTACTTGTGAGAAACATTAATTTTAACCACTGCCGTCAAGAAAATAAGACTCATGTAAGTAATATTTTTAATTTCCTGTTCACAGATTGCTTTGAATGCGCCTTTGAAGAAAATCAAAACTAGATCAATGTTTTTAAAAATTTAGTATTTTTCTAATTTTCAATTGGGTTGGGGCACCTCATAACATCAAGACAAGTAAACAATCTTTTGTATGCTGAATTTGCTCATTAAAAGGCAACTTTGTATTGCTATTTCATTAAAAAAAAATTAAATTTTTTTTTCATACATTATCACTCCACCCTAATAGTTAATCCGACTATCACCAAGAAAACCTGGAGGGAAATAGCTTAGGTCAAGTTCGTTTTTATAGACAACAAGGCAGCTTGATTAAAAAATAAATAAATAAACTTGCATGCAGATGAGGTAAAGCTAAATATATTTTTCAGTTTATATAATAAAATCCCCAAATCTCAGCATTCACCAGATGCGTGGCTAGAATCTTGTGCATCGCTATTCATTGCTCATCATTTGAATAAATAATATCTACGAGATCGACTTCATCCATCGGACTTTGCTTAAACAGCGCAGCGCACATAATATTGCCACCCAACTACGTTCATCAACATTTGGCTGTCATATTCGTCTCCGATTCATCTCACCTACATGAGTGCAAGTATATACTGTTCACGTATTTATCTCCTAAAAGCTTTATTTAAATATAATTTTGATCAGTTGGTTCGTGTATGTGATATTGCTTATGCTTTTACTTATCACAGACACCATCCATATTTTTGAAGTACACATATAACCAATTTTTTCTACGAATATTATTTTATTTTTTGAGTAAAACATAAAAATGTCTGAATGTGGAAAATGTTATAAAATTTGCGACTTTATGATTGATTCGATCATGTGCTATGGCAACTGTAATAGAACCTTCCATGTGGAGTGCATCAATGCTAACTTTAGCTCTATAAAAACGTTGAGCAAGAACAAAGGCTTTTATTACTTTTGTAATGAATGTGATCCCTTTGTTCACAAAAATATTACACGGGACCTTCTCTCCATAACGACAATGATTGAAAATCTTCAAAAACAATATAATCAGCTAAATATTAAAGTAGATGAAATATCGAATCATACGCATATTCAGCGAAAACAAACCAGGAGCGTAACAGCGATCTTAAAGTCTAACAACACCGCATCTAATAACCAGACAAATAAACGAAAATGCGATGAATTAGACACAACCTTACCTCAACCTCCAAATAAGAAATCATCCGAGGTGCCGAATTCATTGATCTCAAATGATACTCGTACAAATAAACAACATACACCTCCATCGATAATTCCAGTTACCACTGTTGCAATGGCCTCAATATCAACTCCTCCAATCATTTCATCCCCATCAGCTTCAACATCATTATCATCATCATCATCATTATCATCATCATCATCATCATCATCATCATCATCATCATCATCATCATCATCATCATCATCATCATCATCATCATCATCATCATCATCATCATCGTCATCAACCTCTTCGTTACCACTTCAAATGGACTCTGCAAACAACAACAACGAAATTATATCGCCAATTATATCCGGGCTTAAAGTAGTAGAGGGACAAAAAGTGTTGTTTCTTTCTAAACTATCACCGTCAACTAATGCCCTTGATATCAAAAATTATCTTAAGGAAAAAGTGGGATCATCGTTCTTTGGTGTGGAGAAAATTCTTCACAGAAACTACACTAAATATTCGTCTTTTAAAATACGTGTTCCGGATTCAGTTTTCCATGTACTTAACTCGCCTTTGTTCTGGCCAATTGGTGTAATAATACACGAATTTGTTAATAAACAAAATAGTCAAGCAATACCCCAGAACCCTTTTCGTCAAAATCGGACAATGCGGAATCATCATCTGAGCAGCTCAAACAAATATTAGTCTACTACCAAAATGTAAATGGACTTCGGACAAAGACTAATATGGTCTATAAAAATGTAAACAACCTTCCTCACGATGTCATTATACTAACAGAAACTTGGCTCAACTTTTCTATTCTTGACTCGGAGCTTTTTGATGCATCATATCAAATTTTCAGACGTGATCGACATGATGAAGAAGACTCTAATGTTGTCGGTGGAGGAATTCTTTTTGCGATCAGGACCTCAATTACGTGCTACCTGATAGATGACTTTCGATCCACAGGTGTCGAAGCTCTATGTATCAAAATCAAGTTGGAATCTGGTCATTTATTTATCATCTCCGGGTATATACCTCCAAGTTCAAACAATGACGCTTATAAAAAGTTAAATGACTGCATAGAAAATATTTATGTGCTTATGGAACCCGAAGATGAAATTTTGATCGTAGGTGACTTTAATCTACCAAACCTTAATTGGACAAAAATTGATGACGATAACTTCCATGTTCCGATAAATGCGTCAAGCCTTAATGAACTAACATTTATAGATGGTATGTCTTCGTGTGGTTTGAGTCAATTCAATGGATTGAGAAATCGTTTTGGAAAAATTCTTGACTTAGTGTTTTTCGCCGATACAATTAACAACGAAATTGCTGTTTTAACTGCTACTGTAAAATTAATTGACGAAGATCGACATCATCCTGCATTAGATATTTCACTAGGTTTAAACATGTCTTCTCCTTACAATAACAATAATAACAACAAACTTGAATTTGACTTTTCTAAATGTAATTTTGTTGATCTTTTTGATATGTTAATAACTGTAAATTGGAATCAATTATTTTGTAATTGCAATATTGATGATATGTGTAATAATTTTTATAGAACTCTTTTTAACTGCTTTTACGAAACTATTCCTTTAAAAAGAACACGTTTTGCTTCAAATGCACCACCATGATTTGATATGCGTATTAAAAACTTAAAAAATAAAAGGAACAAAGCTTGGGTAAATTATAATATAACTAGAATTGACGATGATTATAGAACTTTCTTAATTCTAAAACAACTTTTCACTGATTATTCTAACACTCTCTATGACGATTACATTTGTAAAATAGAACATGGTATTAAATCTAATCCAGATAGTTTCTGGAATTTCGTTAATAATAAAAGGAAAACGTGTGGCTATCCGAATTCGATGTCAAATAATTCATCAACTAGTCATGATCCAAAGGTTATTGCAAACATGTTTGCTGACCAATTCAAAGAAGCATTTGAAGAATCAGAATTTAATCATTCCTCTTCTTTTTCTTCTTCTTTCGACAGTTTTACTCATTTAAACGCAATTAATTTTGAAATAAGTGAAGATACAGTCGCTCAACAAATATTAAATCTCGATGAGTGCTTTATTCCAGGCCCCGATGGTGTTCCATCTTATATATTAAAAAAATGTGCTTCTTATTTGTCGTATCCGTTACATATTCTCTTCAATTCATCCTTAAAAAGTTCAATTTTTCCTATTATCTGGAAAAGTTCATTTATTATTCCTATACATAAAAAAGGTCCTAAGAATGAAACAATGAACTATAGACCCATTGCTAAATTATCTGTGATACCTAAACTGTTTGAGTCAATTGTGAGTAATGTTCTTTCTTTTCATTGTAGTTCTATTATTTGTGATAGCCAGCATGGCTTTGTCAAAAAGAGATCCACTGTTACTAATTTATTTAACTTCGTTTCCTTTTGTCTAGATGTTTTTGAAAAACGCGGGCAAGTTGATTGTGTATTTACTGACTTTAGTAAAGCCTTTGACAAGTTATGTCACAATACACTAATTTTAAAATTAAACCATCTAGGATTTAACAACAATTTTATAAATTGGATTTCTTCGTACTTAAAAAACCGTCGTTATTCTGTCTTGTTTCGTAATGAAAGTTCAAGTCAATTTGTTGTCAATTCTATCGTCCCTCAGGGCAGCCACTTAGGTCCTATTTTATTTGTTTTATTTATTAATGACTTGGTTTCAAACTTAAAAAACTCGTCTGTCCTTGTTTATGCTGATGACATTAAGCTTTTCAAAAGTATAAAATCCTCCTTTGACTGTTTATTACTACAAGAAGACTTAACAATATTTAGGGAATGGTGCAATAAAAACCGACTTGTTTTAAATGTTGACAAATGTAAAACCATGAGTTTTACACGTAAAAAATTTCCGTTTTTGTACAACTATACGTTTGATTCTTGTCCGTTATGTAAGGTTTCTGTGTTTTCTGATTTAGGTATTATTCTAGATCCCAAATTAGCATTTAATGATCATTTAAATTATATAATTAAAAAAGCCAATAGGGTTCTTGGATTCATTAAAAGATTCGGTCGTGATTTTCAGGACCCTTATGTTCTTAAACTTCTATTTATTTCGTTTGTTAGACCAATTCTAGAATACGGCTGTGTGGTATGGTCACCTTATTACTCAATACATGTTACAAGAATTGAAGCGATCCAAAAAAGGTTTCTGCGTTTCTGTCTTCGGTCTCTTCCATGGTCAAGGGAAAATCTACTTCCCCCTTATTCTCAAAGACTAGCTTTGATCAGCCTTCCTTCTTTGACTAACCACAGAAAGTTTTTACAATTTTGTTTTATTGTTGGGATTATTAATGGTTCGATATCATTACCATCAGTTCTAAGTAAATTAAATTTCAGTTTCAGCCGTTCATGTTTAAGGCGACAGCAACCTATTATTCAAATATTTAGCAGATCAAACTATGGTGTATGTAGCCCCTTCAATCAATTAATTACAATTTATAACGAATTTCAATTTTGTTTAGAATCTGTAAATGATAACATAAAATGTAAAAAATTTAAACTTATCTTTTTCAACAATATTGAATAATAAATATAAATTATGATATTAGATTATATTAGATTATAAGAACTATTTTAATATTGTTAACGTTAGATTTTAACGAATTAAATAAATAAATAACAACAAGATTGTGGTTGATTGTGTCGAATGTTTTTGAAAAGCTTAGTAAAATTAGAAAAGTTACCTGATCCTTATCAATTGCATTTCTTATATCTTCTGTTTCCTTAATCAATGAAGTAACACAGCTATGTCTTGCCCGGAAACCAGATTGAATACTATTAATTAAGTTATTTCTGTGAAGATACGTGGACATTTGTTGGTGCAACAGTTCTTCCATCACTTTAGAAAAAAATGGTAAGTTCGAGATGGACCTATACTCAGCTGATGAACTACGGGTAGCTTTTTTCTTGACGAGTGGAAGCACTTTAGCTCCTTTCCATAACACAGGAAAAGAAGACGTAGTTATGACAGTGTTGAAAAGATGAGTCAGAAATGGCAGGATATAGGGTAAAATGTTTTTGATGAAAGTAGGGTGTATCTCGTCAAAACTGGTTGACTTAGACTTAATTTTCAAAACAGCACTTAAAACATCACAATAATCAACTCTTGAAAAACAAAATAATCCATGATCATCATAAGATTCAAACTGGTGATAATTGAAATGAATAGATGAATTTGAAGGTACCATCGATTTTATCTTTGTGAAATCACTATTGAATTTTTTGGGGTCAACATTCTCAGGTACTCCTGATTTTGTTCGTCCACAACCAAGATCGCAAATGTTCTTCCAGATTTTATTCCCAGGAAGTTTTATATCGAGCCGTTTAGAATAATAAAAACGTTTCGATTCTTTTATTTTCGAATTTACTTTATTCCTTAAAGTGTGATAAACGTCATGGAATTCTGGAAACTTGTATCTCTTCCACCTTATGTATGCCAAGTCACTATTTTTAATTAAGTTTTTTATTTTGATGGTGAACCAAGGTATCGAATTATTAGCTATTCGTTTTGTTCTTACCTGAATGTGTGGAATCGACAGTTGGCATACCATAAATTGATTTCCAGTCAGTACAAGCAACATCGCTTTCAAGTTGCTCTAAATCGATGTGTTTAAAATCTCTATATCACCAAAGTTTGTTTCCATTTTCCAACAAGTCTACTTTTGATGTAGCGAAAAATAAATCGTGGCGAGAAAAACATGGCGCTGATAATAATTGATTGAAAAATAGAACGTTTTCTAATTTATTTACCAGCAACAAATCAAGTATAGTACTGTTTGTGCTCGTGAAATGGGTTGGTTGTATTTTGTTTACTGGTTCTAGAGATAAGCGTTTCAGATTGCCAATAAATGATCTTGACTCTTGACGTCTCACTACATAACAAATTGCAGTTGAAATCACCCAAGACAAAAATTTCCCCGTACAATGATGAGCACTCTTCTAAAACGTTATAAAAACTAGATAAATTAGTATAACTATCAGGCCGATAGACGCAACCTAGTAACCTCTTTACTTGACCATTATACATTTCAATAAAACAAAATTTTATGGGGTTATTCCCAGGTGATTCAACCATAATTCGACAATTTATACATTGTTTGCAATAATTTGCAACGCATATATTGCAACGCCTCCACCTTTGGATTTTCTATCAACACGAAAAAGTTTATAACCGTTCAAACTATAAATTTCATCATTTACTCCTTCTCTAAACCACGTTTCGGAAACACAAATAGCATCATCATTGGAGTTTACAAAAATTTTACGAAACTCATCTATTTTCCTTTACAAACTTTTCTTTTTTACATAAAATATTTAAATTTAAACGAAGGCCTAAATCCCTACCACCAGATTGGGAAACTGTATCAATTGCTTTTATTAAAGCTTAAAGATAGCAAAAACATACCACACAGCATACAAGATGTTGACACGAAATCAAAAAGTATGACCTTGACAAATGGGCAACTAAGTATTTGGCTATATAAAAAGAAAAAAAGAAAATAAGTCAAATCGAAACTTCCTTCTAGGAACTTAGTATGTATGTCTCTGTGCACCATGCGTTCTTTACCACATTCTGTATTTTATTTCATTATTCACACGCGCTCAAGGGTTTATTGAGAGACCCATATAATTTTAAATAAAGCACGACCGATAGAGAAATTAGGGGGGGTAAGAAAGGAGGTGTCAATGAACATTGGTTTTGGATGTTTTAAAATTGAAATGACAATGGAAAACCGTGCTGGGTAAATTATTCCATAATCGTGTTGTGCCCGTAAAAAACGAATCTCTATATTTGACGCTACGACGAAACATGTATCGCGGGTAAGCTGTTTCAGGTGAGAAATGCAACTGGCTACTTCGAATGAGAATTGCTTATGAAAGAAGCGATAAAATATGGAAATACATGAAACATTCCGACGGTGTTCAAGAGATGCGAATGATACCATGATAGCTCTGTTTCGTATTAGTTTTAACGCTCTGTTCTGGATTTTGTCCAATTAATTTGAGAAAAGTTTGGGCTGCACCTGACCAAAGATGTGAGTTATACTCGAGTTTTGGACGTGTCAGCGCCTTATAAATTGTAGCCAGAACGGAGGGGTTAAAAATTTCTTACACCAATAGATGGCGGTCAGCCATCAGACGAATAGGGGGAATAACATGTAGTATACGAAAACATGCACGTGTCGTAACTATTCGGGACTGGTGGAAGTCTGATCATATTGGCGACAGGTTAATTCCCTGTCCCGTAAAACTAAATGAATTACGGGACCGACAACAAGCCTCGGAAACGGACTGATCACACGACGACAACCCACGCAAAGAAAAAGGAAAAACGATTTACGAATTTTCTTATGGAACGTACGATCGCTCTATAGAGCTCGAGCTGCTCAGCAGCTAGCCGATGCCCTGTCAAAATATAAAGCTGACATAACAGCTCTTCAAGAAATAAGATGGATAGGGAATGGTGTTTTACAGAAGAAAGAATATGACATATATTACAGCTGTCATACAAAACACCATGTGCTCGGGGTAGGCTTCCTAGTCAGTGAAAAAATGAAGTCTACCATCATCGGCTTTAACGCTATAAGCGAAAGGGTATGCACCCTTCGCGTGCGAGGCAAATTTACGAACATCAGCCTCATTAACGTTCACGGACCTACGACTCCTCAGTCGAAGAAAAAGAGTCTTACTACGAACAAGTCGAGAGGGCCGTCAATGCCTGTCCAAGGTATGATGTTAAAATCATCCTTGGGGATTTAAACGCAAAAATAGGTCGGGAGCCGGATTTCAGGCATTACGAAAGCACCCATAGTTTGCATGAGAACACTAATGACAATGGACTTCGAGTCTTAGAATTGACAGCATCGAAAAACATGGTCGTTGCGAGTACCAGGTTTCCGCATAAAGATATCTACAAAGCCACCTGGGTATCACCTGATGGAGTCACTCGTAACCAAATAGACCACGAGTTGATAGACCGTCGCCACTACTCGAACTTGATGACGGTACGAACGTACCGAGGTGCCAATATCGACTCGGATCACTATCTTGTTGGTATGGTTTTCCGAGGGCGGATTGCCTTGCGAATACGCATTGCATCCGCCGATCAGGTTCGAATCAACACGGCTGCCCTGCGCAATGAAAACACCAGTAACACCTTTGGTAATGCGTTAGGACTCGCCCCAGAATCAATCACTTGATTTGGGGAGAGTAAGTCCTGGAGCCAGTATGCTGGGCGTAAATGAGAATTGGACACGCCTTAAGAATATTGTCATTAGTACTGCCAACTCCATCTTAGGTAGCAGTCGTAAAAATCGGAACGACTGGTTTGATGATGAATGCAAGCTATAGCGACTGAACGTAAGAATGTTGCGTACCGAGCAATGCAACAATCTCATAGAACGCGGGCACGCGAAGAAGAATATAAAGAGCTCAGAAGAATAGAAAAACGGTTACACAGACAAAAAAATCAGCCTGGGAGAAGAACCTAATATGTGAAATAGAAAATAGCCGAGAGCGAGGTACGCACCAGGCGCGGAAGTTCTACCAATCTATCCGAAACATAACGCAGTACACACCACTGCACATACTGCAAGGACGGAGAGGGAAATCTGATCACCGATCCTGAAAGCATACTGGAGCGATAGGAAGTGTACTTTAATGAATTGCTAAATGGTCAGCTCACTGCAGAAGTGGAGGCTCCACTACTTCAAGAAGAATACCCTATGTTGCCGCCACCAAGCATAGAAGAGGTTGAGAAGGCTATAGGCCGGCTTAAGCAGAACAAAGCCCCGGGAGCCGATGGCATACCAGCCGAATTATTTCATCACGGCGGGCCAGCCTTACGTCAAGCAATTCATGATATTATAGTGCCCGTATGGGAGCAGGAAGAAATGCCAGAAGACTGCCGAAAAGGTATAATATGCCCCAAACATAAGAAGGGAGATGTCACAACGTGCAGCGGTTATAGAGGTATCACGTTGTTGAGTACCGCCTATAAGATACTCTCCTCTATCCTACAAGGCCGGATAACCCCATACGCTAAATCCATCATCGGACAATATCAGTGTGGTTTCATTCCAGGCAAATCAACAACTGATCAGATCGTTACCCTTAGCATTGAATAATTACAAATAGAAGGGACACCGGGCAGATCCTGCTCTAGATGGCGACACTTATTTCTCAAATGCTCATAAGTCGCTAGTATCGCACGGCGAGTTATTGTATCAGTCTATCAAATACAACACCCAATTTTACAGATTTGGTCCTTATGGGAAATTTACTCACAATTTGTTATGGTCGAGAAAGATAACGGAATATTGGTATTTAGAATAAAAAACAACAATAACAACTGTGTAGGTACATATGTCTGTTAAAGTGTGGCATTCAAGGCCAAATCACGTTCGCTGCAGAAAATGTATTTTGAAGGTTTGTTTTTCTTTTTTAAATTTCGTTCTCATTCATAAAACGAAAATGATTTTGGTGCTTTTCGGTGCATTCGACATGATGATGTTTTGTGAGTTTCTGTGAGTTTTTCTTCAATTTCGTTATTAGTTTGATATGGGTTGGGATAGGTTTATTTTTAAATTTTTTTTTTTTCTGAAAATAGGGATAGTGGACGAATCATACTTTACTACAATGTACATACATAAGCATAGGTAGGTAGGTATATTGTTTAGGCTAATGTTAGGTAGGTAATTAGTAATTACATATAGTAGGTAGGTATTCATATGCACAAATGGAGGTTAGTAGGAACATATGTATGGAGGTATATATGTATATAATAAATAACACAAGTTGGGGGCGTACCTATTAGATTTTTCAACCATTTCAGTAGTATTTTTGGCAGATTTCTTGGCTTTAAAGCAAAAAACTGTGGAGTGAAGAAAAAAAGATATAATCAAAGTGGAGTAAAAAAGGATTCTTAAAGCCATTTTGGATCATGTTACCATTTACCAGTGCACTGTGCGTACACAAATAACATACAATTTCTTCTTGCATTGTTTTTTGTGATATTGTTTTGCTTTAGGTTGACGGTTGCATGGAAGTAGATTTGACTTTAAGCAGTTTTTGTAGTCACATGTCAGTGGTAAAGAAATTGTCTTCTTATTATACCTCGCTTTATTTTTATAATAATGTGTTGTGCCAACCTTGAATAAGACATACATAATTATATTTATCGACGAGTTGTTTTAATTAAATGAAATTTACAAAGGTACCTATCTATAAAAGTTATGAAAGCTAACCTACTTTTGGTAAAATATTTATCTACATACCTACTTATAATTTTCAAGGCAGTAAGGTACTAACATATACCTAAAGTATCTTCTTGAACCTTTTCCGATTTACGTTGTTTATCAATGTTTTGATCAACTTTAAATACTTTGAATGTAAAGCTGAAGATTTTAAGTAATGTTTGTTTTGCTTGAAAAAAAAATTGTAAATTGAATATTTTTACAAACCACATTAAATTAAGTTGCAACATTGTGTCAAAACTCTAAAATAAAATTATTCCGGAGTCAATAGCATTGTTTGTTTTCGAGACATTCTAGTCGAAACCATTTTTGAATAATTTTTAGTAGTTTTGTTTTGCAATTTAGTTGATTTAAAAAAAAAAAAAACTGTCAATATAATTCTTCTACAAACCTTATTGACGTTATCATTGTGCATAAAATAAAATCATTCCGCCTTCCAAATCAGTGTTTGATCTCAAAATATTGGAGCCAAAAAACGTTTTCCAACAATTTTTAGTATTTTCTTGTAGTTTAATTTGCTCAAAAAAAAACTCGATTTTTTTTAATTTTTATATCAATAATAAAATATTAGCATGTTTTATTAATAACATAAAGACAAGTGCCAATAGGTATTTTATTTAATTACAATTAGGTACATTTATTTTCATTTTTATACAATATACATAGGTTTTGAGGTTAAATTATGAGAAAAGTGTACTGTTTGAGAGTACTGTTTAAATGTGTAGTGTTTAAAGGTGATAATTTCTTATTAAAATTGATTTTGGTTCTAGTCTTTGTGGTTTAAGTGGAAGGGGAAACGGAAAAGGAACTTTTATTCTTTAATGATTCAATGATGATGATTATATTTATATACCAGCAATGGATATAATGTTTTAAAGAAGAAGAAAAAGTGTGTTGAAATCTTCAAAGTAGGTACTTAAAGCGAACATTTAGTTAGTTTTTCAATTAAAAGTTGGGAATGGAATAGGAAAAAGTTTAAATGTGCCTTAGTATGTCGAGTTTTTTCAATTTCTTTTTTGAGCACTTAGCCCTAGCATTTATAATTTTAATTTTTGTTCTTATTAAAATGAGAAAAGTTTTATTTAATATGATGTTTATGTGTTCAGTGGACGAACAGAGGTAATTTTCTTTGGTTTTGAATATATTACTAAAGGACTGTAAAAGATTTTTTTGGAAACACAATGAATCAAAGTTTTCCTCAAAACATTGCACAATACATTCAACATAAGTTACAAATTCTGTGGTGGGAATGGTCAAGCCTCCATTAATTGTATTTTCGAATTGACGAAATTTTATTAAATGTTCCCTTGTTTCGTAGTTATGTTGAAATTTGCTTTTGACCATAAACAATTTACATAAATCACAGTCATTTTTCTTAAGCACACATTTTGCAATATATCCTGCAAAATATGTTGAGGACATTTCATTAATGCTGCTTTGAGTTGACTCTTCTTGATCTAATTCTTCGTTTTCAGAGTCATCAAGCTCACAAGTGTTTTCTTCTTCATCATTTTCTTTTATTTCATTATTATTTTCAACGTCTCCTTAACAAAATTAAGATAAAATAATTTATTTGATTTAAGTTAGGCATTGTATAAATAATTGTTATAAAATCTAAACCAGAAATCAATTTCTTTATCAAACCAATTGTTTTTACTTTCGTACATCTGTAATCTTTTGCAAAGTCTTATCTTAATAAATAAACTAGGTAAATTATTTTTTAAAGCTTACTTTAAAAACTTAGATGTAAGTTATTTCTTTCTTTTTTCTTGTTATAATTTTAAAAAAGGTTAGTATCATTTAATAAAATGAACAGGATAGCTTTACCTATCCGAAGATAAGGTTTTTTAATTTGGTATGCAAGCAATCTATTAGCTAAGTACCTTCATTCTTATAATTTACACAAATATTTTTTTCTGAATAAATTTCGTTGGTTTACTATCGAAAAATGCTAACTCACCTGCAGATAATAGAATTAGACTAGATGGAAGACAATCATCTTTTTCTTCATTTAAACTTTCATTTCTTTCTCCATCTGGGTTTAAGAAACCTTTATGTTTAACGATAATAAAAAATAAAATAAAGAAAATTTAGATTTGAGTTTACGACATACTTTCTACATCCGCCATATTCAAAATTATAGCAGAGTCGCTTGTGTCATAACTTGTTGAATCTGAAGCCATGATGTTATAAAAACTCATTTGTTTGAGATTTTTGTGCAGTCGAAATGAAGATGGGTTTTTTTCATACGAACCCGTATTATTTCGAACAACTGAAATTGTATTTTCCAAACAATCTGTGTTCAAATGTGATGTTAATAAATAAAGCTGATCATCGCTTTTAATGTGGTTCCAAAGTTGTATCACCCCATTCAATGTTTGGCATAAGCCTTTCAAACAAAAGACAGCTCCACTTTTTTCGCGTTTCCACTTTTCAATCCAGTAAATGGCATCTTTTATGTTTGTCAGTACATCTGTGTGACTATCAGATATTGCACACTTATCTGGATTTTGCGAAAACTTATTTTTACTGTTCAAATTGTCAAACAATTTGTTCAATCGAAAAAAAAATTTGCCAGTACTTAAAGCAATAGATTTTTCATTTTCATCAAAAATTTCGGTTGAAGAAGCTGCAAAGATTGCTGATGAAATGTGATGGCTAAAAACCTGCGTTGCTAACTTAGCGCTCATTTTTTGGAAGCTGTCTGGTTGTATGTGAGCTTCTGTAAGCTTGTGCATCGATCTTATTAATGCATTTTCCGCAAAAAACAGTTTTTTCAAAATAGACCAGGACACAACTTCTCCATCAATGATTATATCCGATATGAGAAGATTATTTCGGACACTTTTGAAAAGATGAACAATATCATAGAGACAAAAAATTTTCCGTTCTGATATTGTGACAAAAGGGGCAACCTCTGTGACACCCAATTTCTTGTAAGCCATTCTGTTTGGAGCACCTTGGTCACACGAAATACACACGATGTTTATATCTTCGGATATCAATAATTTGATTGTGGATTGTAGGATTTCAGCCAGTTGGTTCCCAAGGACATTTCCATTGTAGTAGCCAATTATCTTTGGAAGAGAATTATCATGCTTATGGTATAGAATTTTGTATATGATTGAATCAAAAAAATAAGCAGAATAATAAGAAAACATTGATGACATCGGTTCGTGCTTAAGATCTTACGTACTTTTTTTGTTCGAACACTATTACAAAATAAATTAGCCCATAAAAAAAATAAATTGGGTGGCGCAACAGTCCACCCAATTTAGCCCATTTTCATGGTTATAGTTTACAGTTTCCTTGTGAGAAAATTTTTTAATTCATCGAAATTCCACCCATATAATATGTTGAGCATGCGAATGTTTTTCTTTTCTGGCAATTTTTTTTTCACGAAATGAATGCCATGAAAAGGGAATTATTATTTTTTAATAACTCCCTCTTCATGGCATTACTTTTATTTAATTAGGGTAAATTAGGCTATATATTAGTTGCTTATGAAAAGGCAATTAATGTTATGCAATATAATACACATTATAATTATGCAAATATTTTTTGAAAATTTTCGCACGGAAACTATTAACTAGACTTAAGGTGTATTTAATTCATACAACCATTACAATACAATTTTCTGTGAAAAGTAAAAACTAAAAAATTGTCAAAAATGTTATTTTAATTTATTTTTGTTTATATTTGGATACCAGTTTATATTGTTTATTTCTTATAATGCATACGTGACTTGTTTACTTTAGCATAGACATAAAAAGTAGTTATAAACCATCTGTTATTCGTAAAATTGAGCCTCAGCCCTCCACTACTACTTTATCTTTTTATTATAATTTATTATAATATTTATTATTGTTAATGATATTGAATGCTCAATATTTTGTATTTATAATTACTTAATATGTATATGTTTTTAATTATTTATAACTAATATATGTAATATGTTTATATCTGTTTATCTGCGTACCTGTTTCCAGGATTGGTTAAGTCCTCGGAGCATTAGTAGAAGACAGTGATTAGCCATTCTCTTGTTTCTCCCTAACTCACCCAAATCCTCAAATCCGTAAATTATGTCTTCTTTAGAATTGTATTCTAATTCAACTTTGGTGCTCATCTCGTCAAAGACGAGCACACACGTTCTATGGCTTTTTGGTAGATCCTTAAGTTTTTCTTTAAGCATGCAAAGGATGCTTTTT
Organism: Philhelius festivus; assembly: GCA_963931855.1. Lineage (NCBI taxonomy): Eukaryota > Metazoa > Arthropoda > Insecta > Diptera > Syrphidae > Philhelius > Philhelius festivus. Next base: position 6,810,810 of record OZ007556.1, on the reverse strand, counting down.
GAAATGCCAGTTCCAAATGGGAGCATGTCATACCATCGTGTTAATGTTTTTTGGGATGGCAATACAAACCCTTCATTTTTCAAAAATTTATAAAATGACGGTGATTTGTAATGGAATTTCAAAAAAAGATCTTTTTCTTCTGCGTTCCATTTTGTTCTTTCTTTGTGTACAATTTGGGTTCTTACAAAAGTTTGTACGCTTTTTGACTTTGATTCTAAAACCTCATTTAAGATATTACTACACGTATTTTTTAAAACACCGATTGGTTTAAATTTGCTTGACTTTGGCGACTTAAGAAGTTTTCCAATATCTATTTGAACTGGTGACGGCGGCGTTGGTGACGACGGCGTTGGTGACCAAGATTGTGGTTGACATACGTTATTCACAGCTCTTTCGGATTTCTTGCAATTATTTGAATAAAATTTGTGAGGGGGTCTTTTATTCAAATGAAGAAATTCGTCGTCTTTATTTACTGCCGAACTGTGATCCTCACTATCTTCAACCGGTGTAATTTTTCTTTTTCTGTGGGAAGAACTTTTTGGCTTTAGAAAAACATACATCTAAAATTATTTAAATGTAAGAAAGGCTTCATGTAGTTCAAGTCACTTAAATTGTTCAAGGTTAAATAAGCATACATAGGTATACAGTGTATACTATACACCCCTCCCACGCAATTTGTTTTTTTTTGTCTCAACCCAACCTATACAAACCCTAGCATCTTATGCAAAACACGCTGTATACAACCAATAATTTATATTTGTCACCCCTTTTAATTGAAAGCAAATAACATACTAAATCATTTTAACCATTTTCTGATTTATTTTGTATGATACCATTGTAAGTTCCGTAACTTATTTGGTTTATTATTTCTATTTGGTGTACATAATAAGTTATTAGTCACCTTTCATAATAGCATTCATAGAATGCAAACTTAAATAAAGCTAGGTGACAAATTTAAGGTTCCTACATCAACCTTGCCTTTTATGTGGTCAAAAATGAAAAAAATTTAATTATTTTATTTGATAAGAGTAAGTAAAGTGATCAGCTATATATTGACATTAAGGTAATCACTGGACTCAAATAAAAAGTTAAAATTGTCAATTATAACTGACACCTTACATATTCATGAAAATATTTCTTTTGTGATTTAAATTAACTTACGTTACATTCCTATTATAAACTTTCTTATTTTGTTGTATTGGAATCAAATTTGCGGTTTTGCAATTATAAGGAACTGCATCCATATTCAATCGCGATCTTATGCTGTTCAAACATATTTCACTTTTATTAAAATGGTCTGCACAAATAAAAATTGGCTCATTGTTTATTAGCTTTTCGGAATAGCTATTTCCGGAGTTTACTAGCCAAATTTTGGCTAGACCTTCGTTTTGTGGCAGTCGAAACCGCGGCACACCTGAACTTTTTTTATTTAAACAATCCTTATAATCACAATACATTTTTACTTTAACTACAAATTTCACTACAAATTTCAATCTACCCGTAGACAAAACCGCACTCAAATACAAAAACTTACAACAAAAAGTCATCTATATGATAAACACAAATGAAATACATATACATACATAATATGTCTGGATTGATAATTCATTTTTCTTCCAAAGATGTAGGTATACCTATGTATTCCTTAAACTGTTTTTTTCAACGTGTACATATTATTGTCCTTTTCAAAAAAGATCCCAAAAGGACTTTTTTAATCCCTTTTGAGCATATGAATTAGCATATACAACAACTAATATCATGAAAATGATATTCAAGCTACTAATGGTACTCACTGGATGCTCATAAGTCGCATGGTCGTTTGAGCAATGTTCGGTGTCCACTTCTATTTGTAATTATTCAATGCCCTTAGGCAGGCGATGGAAAAATGTCTAGAATTTAACATCCCAACATACCATCTGTTTATAGACTTTAAGGCCGCCTATGATAGCATAGCCAGGGTAGAACTTTACAAAGCCATGAGAGAATTCGGCATCCCAAATAAATTGACACGACTATGTAGGTTGACCATGACAAACGTAACAAGTCAAGTAAAAATAGCCGGATTGCTATCCAGACCAATTAACATCTTTAATTGACTCCGACAAGGGGACGGTTTGGTCTGCCTCCTCTTCAACCTGGCGTTGGAGAAAGCAATCCGTGACTCTGGCACGGCAACAAGAGGGGCTACCGTCAACAGGTCCAGCCAGTTACTGGCTTACGCAGACGACATCGACATCATCGGAAGAGCCGAACAAGCTGTACACGATTCCTTCATCCAGATCGAGCAGCCGGCACAAAATCTGGGGCTGCACATTAGTGAAGGTAAAACAAAGTACATGGTGGCGTCGAATGCGAGAGGAACAGTTGGTCAAACAATCAAGGTAGCGAAGCACGAATTTGAAGTGGTGCAGTCCTTTAAATACCTTGGGTCAATAGTAGCAGCCGATAACAGTATAGAAGAAGAAATACGCGGGCGGCTTCTCAAATCCAACAGAGCCTACTATAGTCTGTCAAAGCTCACCATAACTTCAAAACTGCTGCTGTACAGGGCCATGGTCCTGCCAGTACTCACATATGGATCCGAGACTTGGGTGCTTAGCAAAAGGCACTCCGACCTCTTAGCTGCTTTCGAGAGAAAAGTCTTAAGGAGAATTGTTGGCCCCATATGTGAGGAAGGACGATTCCGTAGACGGTACAATCATGAACTGTACGCAATCTACCTTGAAGCAGATATCGTGACAAAAATTAAGCTCGGTAGACTCCGGTGGGCAGGGCATCTAGCTCGCATGAGCGAAGAGGAACCTGCTCGGAAAGTTCTTTGTGGTACATTCTATGGTAGACGACAGCGTGGTAGACCATGCTTGCGCTGGAGAGATGGCGTAGACAAGGACGCCCGAAGCCTTGAGGTGCGCGACTGGATGGCGTCGTTTTTTGCGGCTTAGAGAATGTGGTCATTCTAATGAAGGTCATCGTTGATTTTTTTTTATTTATCTGACTTAATTCAAGCGAAAAAAAATAAAAATGCATATTAATAACAATAACAGTGTATAATAAATATGTAGAAGGAAAAAACAAAGTGATGTACAAGGTCTTGGTACCATAGGGATTGGAAAATTGTTTAGACCAGCGCTTGATAAAACCGAGGGAGGAATTTGCTTTTGCAATAATTTGATCAATATGAGTCTGAAAATTGAGCTATTTATCACATACAATCGCAAGATCGCGAATTGAGGTGACAACAGGAATGAGAGCATTTTAAAAGTGATGAGTTCTTGGGGAAGAGGGCAGACGTTTGCGAGAAAAAGTCATTGATTGACATTTATTCACATTTAGCTCTAGGAAATTTTTTTTCACACCAAGTGAGAAAATAATTTAAGTCTTCCTGACGAAACGAGGAATTAACTGGAGAAGAGATTAGTTTCATAATTTGTATATCATCTGCATAAATAGTTAACTGAGAGTTCGTTACAATACTACATACTTACATCATTAATAGCAATTAAAAATAAAAGAGGTCCAAGGTGACTGCCCTGAGGAATACCTGAGGTGGCAAAGATGGGATTGGACACAGCACATCTGAAAACAACGTTACATATTCGGTTCTCTAAGTATAATTCAACCCATTTGATGAATGATCGTGGAAAACCTAACACTTTTAATTTGATGTAGATTATTTGGTGGCTGATCTTATCGAAATTTTTGACACATATACCGAGTACTGAGAGCTTTTCGGTTTCTTCTATGCAAGTGCCATTCAAGGACAATGGCATAAGGGGTACAGTTTGCTTCAACGACAATGGAAAGCATTGGGTTTTCGAAGCATTAAACTCTATAAGATTTTATATACCCCAGTCAACAATGCTGTAATGATCAGAGTTTAATGAGCTTATCATACGATACCGTTATAATTGCACTATCTAATAATAATGATATCATTGTTCCAATTTTGACAGGTTTATCAGCTTTAAAATTTCCCGAAATATCCTTGTGTTCGGCACTGAGCAGAGGTGAATGCTTAACTTCTGTACCATCTCCATCAGAGACAATCGCCAGTTAAGTGCTGTTATTGAACTGGCAGAAAAAGAATCAAGAGATTTAATGGGCAAGCCAAACTGTCCGAGAAGATGCGGATATCTTTATTTGTTATTTATGTGATATTTTCTTTTACCCAATCCAGGACTTCTTTAATCGCCAAAAGTTCCGCCTGAAACACGCTGAAGTGATTGGGAAGACGAAAAGAGAAACTTAGGTAAATTAGTTTTTCATCAGTCGTTGTAAAAATGAATTGAAGCATCTTCTACGAATGCCATGTCCTCCCAGAATTCTCTAGAAGGGATGGTAATCTGAAAGTTCTTATCAAATTGATTCTGACGGATTGTGTAATGGATGCTACTTAAAAGTGATCCGAATGAGTTCAGAATGATGGAGTTGCCAATTTTATTATTGATCCACTGCGAGAAGGTTTTTAGGCTATTAGCTGTGCTGCTTCACCCATGTAGGTACAGACAAGTTCACCGTTAGACTTCGCTTGGTATTAGATAATTAGTGTTCTTGTCTAGATTTGTCCACCACACTGCCACGCCATCTATAAGAATCTGAAGCCAATAAATAATGTAGGGTTGGAGACCCCATTTATCCCAATGGTTTTTTTGCATGAGAAGAGTGCCATTGTAGCCTCTTTAAATCTTTCTTGAATGTAAGGTTTTCAACTGAACTTATTATCCAAAATAAGAACCAAGTATTTTGCTTCGTTGAAGAATGTAAGTGGTATATATTTATTGGAAGGGGGGTGTAAGTGGGACATTTTATATTTTCAAGAGAAGAGGACAGGATCTGCTTCGTAAGGATAAACACCTAGTCTACACCGATATACGCAATTAGCTCGTTTAAAGCATTTTGTGAGCAGCGATCTTTTCAGGTATAAGGATGCTTTCCTGATATGACAATAGCAATATCGCCCACAAATTACGACAGCTTTTAAAGAGCATCTCTTGAATTAGCAAAACTGGAACTAGATATTTGAAAAATAAATACAATGACAATAACAAGGTAAGAAATTGAACCCGAATGTAGAATCAAAGGAAGTAGCATGGCATTTGTACATTGTGCATTCAGTGAGGAACCTAAATATATATTTTGTGTAAAGCAATTTAACTTTCAAAAATTGAATTAAAATGTTTTCTGTACTCCAGAATTCATATGTTTTTTTCTTAGAAAATATTTGTTTTAGGAAAATTATCATTAAATACAATTTTATATGATATAATGGATTTGCACCTAATTTTATTTTATTTTTATATTATATGCCTTTTAAAATATGAAGTCTTATGGTGAAAATCCCTGCACATTGTCGGCCTTCTCTTGATCGTTAACAAACTTCTGCATTACTATGTTCAAACTTTTCTCACAAAAAGGATTCCCAATAAAAAGAACAATAACTACAGCATTTCTTTCACTCACTTAATACTAATTAACCGCAACGTGTTAAATGGCGTCCAACACGTAGCAACTCTGATTACTTTCTTTAATCCCCTCACCCCAGTTAGGATGAATCATTTACCTATAAGCCCTCAATGACGCCCGTTGCGTTGAGAGCACGTTCTAAGCACTTGGTTTAATTAGTCAAATATTGACACTCTCAAATGTCTGCAAAAATTACCCAACCGAAGACAAATAAAAATATAAAAAAAGCAACACTACATCAACCAATTAGCCATAATTACTTTTCTGTCAGCACTCCCATAATTTAATTTTATAATACGAAAAAATTCCACACACTCTTATTGACTCATTCATCTCTATTTCCAGATGATAGTCCTGCCATTCATTCCGATTTTGGCATTGATTGTTCAAACATCGCTTATCCTGCAGGACATTTTAACTTATCGCAGCGAGGTGTCCGATATTGAGACTCAGGTAAGAATAAATAGATAACTTTTAAAACACACAAACACACCTGCGCTGCGTTCAGGAAGCTCGTATACTCGTAAGATCTATCAACAACAATATTTTCATAGAAAGTCCTGAATTTCCAACAAAGTAATTAAAATTTATCGATGCACTTCCATCAACAACGAAGACACAACATCAAACGTGACTCGATGTGATGTGTACTGTGTTTACTGAATCCTTGTCCAATGAAGAGATATTGAAAGCACCCCTCTTCGAACTTTCAGCTACAGGTTTATTGCATTGGAAGAGAATGAATTGAAGTGACTGTAAAATATTGATATAACCTTCCCTTTCCATACAAAATTTGCCCTAAGAAATTTATTTTTTCTATTGAGGTTGAATTAAAAGGACACCGGCACAAATAAACTGAGATGAACATCGTAATGAAGATAATACACCTAGACTATCTGCATTAAAAATTGTCAACTGCATAATTTAAGTTGAAAGGTACATTCTCCAATCAGTGCCAACGAGGTCAATGTAATTCATAACAAGATGCAACGAGATCCTTTTCTTCATCAAACGATGGATTTATTTTCAATGTTGCCTTTTGTCCACAGACAAGCGACGCAAAATCATCGATAGCTTAACGTCAATTTATGTCATAAGTTGAAGTTGACCTTTATCCTTTAGCCACAGAAAACAGTGATATACGCATTATTCAAAGTTTTTCGTGCAACGGTATAATGTGTGGTTTGGCTACTAAGCGCCTCTTCCATCCGGATGAAATTCTGTCACAGGAGTGTATGCTTCCTTTGTCTGCCATCTATAGCTAACAAATGAATATAAATGGGCGAGGACCTTTGACTTTTGATGAATCGTTACAGAAAATTGCATACATTACAGCATTCTTGGATTGGATTTATGTTGCGTATACGCCACAGTGTACCCTGGAATCGCATAATTTTTTTTAACGTGGCTTTCCGAACTTTGAGGAGTCAAAACAAATCCCTTCGCAAACTTACATTAATTAATTCCCCATTTGCAGGTAACTATTGCAACAGATCTGGGCAAAGTGGTGACGCGATTACAATTAGAGCGTTCGGAGGTAGCTTTTTTTATATTTACCAATGGCAGCACCCTCAGGTAAGATTATGAAAAGGCTTTGCCACCAGAAAATTGGAACAAATAAAAACCAAATCGAATTTCAGATCGAATTTAACTCAGCGCTTCGCCGTCACCGACCAAGCGTTAAATAACATGAGTACATGGAGCGAAGTGAGCGTTCCTACATCGCCTGACGATGAAGACTACGGTGTTATGCTGAATCGCAGTGAATTCCAAAATAGGCTTAATGATTTTCGGTATGTCAGTTTCCGGGTTGATAAAAGTTACAGGAATTTTTCGCAACCCTCATTTGCAAGCAAGATGAATGGATGGATGGATGAACTATTTCATTTCATTAGCATGCAAATTGAATTGGGAGCGACTAATGTAGTAAGGGCGGGGGTTGTTATGTAAGGGAAATAAAGTTCCTCGTGTGATGCTGTGGAATCCTTGTGAATGATCAAAATTTTGTGTGATATGTTGGAAAAGTATAATTTGATACAGAATAACAAAAAAACTCCACGACTTTATTGTATGAATTTACTACTGTGTCTCGAAGCCTTGAAGTGGCTGAGCTTAGAAAATGTATGGTAATGATTTATTAACAAACCAAACTGTAGCTATTGACGATATATCGGAATAACCCTAATTTTTAACTTCCCATAGGGAGTTATTGTAATCGGTCCGATTTGTCAAATTGGAATTTTTGACATTTCTCGACGTTTCAAGGTCCCTAGAGGCTATATCAATCATTTTTAGAGAGATGTCTGTGTGTGTGTGTGTACGTACGTTCGTACGTTCGTACGTTCGTACGTTCGTACGTTCGTACGTTCGTACGTTCGTACGTCCGTACGTTCTTGTACCATTTTTCGTCGTCGATATCTCAAGAACGAGTAAAGATATCGACTTCAAATAAATTTTGTTTAATAGGTAATAACTTCGAAAGAGGCTGAAAGGGCGTTTATTAAAATTCAGTGAGTAGTTTTTTCACTATAACGGTTTAAGGAAAAAGTAAAAATTTTGGTTAGTTTCAAATATCTCACGAAAAAATAATGCTATTGATTTCAAATAAAATTTAATGTACTCATTATAAGGTCATACAGATTTGGTATGAATTTGGAAAAAAATGAACATACCGTTATTTTTTTAAATTAAAAAAACTGAAAAAAAAAATTTCATAACCCAGATATTCTAAGAACGGAAAACAATTTGAAACTTAAAATAATTTTATTTTACGAAAAATAATGTGTTTCACAACTGGTGAAAATTTCAAAAAAAACTAGTTTACAGTTTTTTTTACAAAAAATAAAAAACTATATAAAATTCTATTGAAAATTGGTAAAAATTGTTTTTCGACTCAAATTTCTCGAGAACTAGTAGTGATAGTGACTTCTAAATTGGTTTATTTTATACATAGTATAATTTTGTACAATTGGTAAAATGTTGACAAATATTGAATTAATAGTTTTTTTTTTTAATAAAAAAACTATTAAAAATTCTAGTGAAAACTAGTTAAAATTGTATTTCAAGTCGAATTTCTTGGGAATGAACACCGATAGTGCCTTCTAAAGTATGTTGTTTTATACATCGATACCTTCCCCTAAGAATGTATGCTAAGCGACATTTCTAAAATTGTTCAGGAAACGAAAAAAACGAAGAAAGTTCTAGTTGAATCATAGTGTGCTAAGAGACAATTTTGGTTAAACTCAATCTAACAAAATTTTTTGTTGCTCACAATCAACATCAACAATCTCAATTTCAAATTTCTTTAAATAATTAAAATGCTTTTCAATCTTAAAATAATGTTTGTTTGAATTTTACAGCTAAAGTTTGTTTCGCTGAAAATTTGGTTATTTGAAAAAAACTAAATATAAAGTTTTCAAGACCACAAATGGGAAGTTATCAGTGTGGGTCGCACCCAGCCTCTTTTTTTAATAATTGACGCGCACTAAAAGGGTTATAAATACCCTTTGTATGTTAGACAACATGATACGTAGAGAAAGTTTAGAGGGTTTAAAAGGAGGTTCCAGTGCACTTTTTAGTATATCATAATTAGAGGGATAAACAGAGCTGGGTAGAGCATTCCACATTCGTGTAGTCCATCTTAAGAAAGAATCTCTGTACTTTACAATACGTCAGAAATTGGGCTATGAAGCAAATTGATGGATATTCCTTCCGGTTGAATTGTTTGAGGGGATAAATATAACTGGCTATTTCACTAGAGCACTGTCTTAAAATAACGAGAGACAAGAAACATAACGGCGGTGTTCAAGATACGTAAGTTTTTGAACCATCTTTATATTTCATTCATTCATTTTAGGCTCTTCTCTGAATACTATCCAAGAAACTCAAGTCAGTTCAAGGAGCACTAGTCCAGATATGAGAGTTATACTCCAACCTTGGACGGATATAAGATTTATATTAAGTAGTCAGGTCAGAAGTGGAGACACATTTCTTGCATCGAAATTTAAAACGTCATTCACATAATTGTTCAAAAAATCAATAAAAGTTAAGGTTGGACACACAAGTGTGCCCCGGTAAAAATTCTTACTCATTCTCATTTATGGCAGATATGTTGACCGTGGAAGTAAAACCAAAGCGGTCAAAGTGAAGTTGTAGATTTTAACAAAACCTTACAAATAGGAAAGAGTGAATCATATTGTTACAAAACCTACTCTGTGAACACCCAGTATGCTCTTGTTTTTGGATTTAAAAAAAACTTCAAAAATTTTATTTAAAAACTCCATAAGAAGATTAAATGTTCGATTTTTTTTAAATCTTACAAATAACAGTGTTAAGATTCAGAAAATTTCATAAAAAATCACAAAATGTTAGAAAATCGATTTCAAAAATCTTGTTTGCTCGAAAATTGCTTTTAGAACTTCTTCTGTTCCACCTAAGTTTTACGATCCATCATCCCTTTAAAAAAAAAATAAATAAAGTGCATATGACGAAACCATTCTTTTGGATTTTCGATTTGCTCATACATCTCATATAGAAACTTCTAAAAAGTCTAGAAACTATTGCACATAAGAACTTAAAATTAAAAAAAAAAATAAAATAATAATTCAAAATATGTTTTTTTAAAAATTAAAAATCTCAGAAATGGGCAATTTATTTTTTATATTTTAAATTTGATTTTAATTTGCACAATAATAAAAAGTTAAAGTTAGGGTAACATTAACTTTTATCGAATATTTTATATATGAATGAATAAAAACTTATTTCTATTATGTCTGTCTTTTCGACTACAGCTTAAAAGGCTTTGGCCGATTTTCTTTAAACTTAGTAGATAAATAAATAAAAAAAATAAATTTGGTGGTGCAACAGCTCGGAGTGAACCAGGACCTAGTGACTTACAACTCTCAATCATTCCTGTATGCGTGGTCCCAGGAACGGAGGGGACCTACAATTTTATGCCGATTCCGAACAGCTAATGAGTAGCACTTTGCATGACAAGAGATACTCTTGGAGAAATTTTCATTTCCTCGCAAGAGGCAGTACACCCCTGAAAAAAACTTTCTTGCAGCGGCTGAGAATCGAACTCGAGACCTTTCGCATGACAGTCCAACGCACTTAGTAGATATCATTTTTAAATTCCCCCACACGTTTTTTTCTTTTGTTTTGAAGATCACAAATAACGGTACCTGCAATACAATTTTTTCGAAATTTTATAATAAATTTTTTTTCTCAAGAACTGTTTGACTGAGTTTTTTTTACAAAAAGTTTAAAAAAATTCCGAAAAATGGTTATTAATGGTACCCTTAATGGAACCATTTCTTTTGTTTTTTCTGTTCTCGAAAAGAGTTTAACCGATTTCGATCATTTTTTTAATGCTAAAGATCCCCGAAAGTTTGAATAGTATTGTATATTCAAATTTTCCAAAAAAATATTTTTTGGATTTAAAAAAGTTTTTTTTTTGTCAAAACTCAATATTTCGAAGACTTCGCGCTTGTTTTTTTTTAAACTTGATAAATAAAATATTTCTGTTAAGATCTACAAGATTTGAAAAAAAAAAATATTTTATTTCAAAATAACGGTACCCACCATACAAATGTTGAAAAATAGTTTTCGAAAATGGTATTTTTGGAAAACGGCGCCTTGAATTTCGATAACATTTTTATTCTTTCGATTAACTTTAATGGTCTATAATTGAATAAAAATAATTTTGAAATTCAGATATTACTGACTGTACCTACCATAGCATCTTTATTTCAAATTTTGAATTTTTCATTACATATATAACGGATTTCAATGAAATTTTGTATAGGTATTGGCGCAAAATTTTAAACAGCCTATTATTAAGGTATTAGTATGATACTACTTAACAATTTGCTAACTTTATAGTAGTTTACTAACTCATTCTTAATTTTAAACATTTTCTAACTAGTATCGTACTAAAAGAATTTTCTTAATAAATTGCTTCTGAACACACCTAAAACAATGACATTTCGTGTAAAAAAGTAAGTACACGAACCTTTTTTGATGTTTGCAAATTTCAAAGAGTCATATGAAGCTAGCTATATAAAGTAGGTGTTCGATGATTTTAACTTTAATAAAAGGGTAGAGAAAGTATGATGCTTTATCCGATGAAAATTTGCAAATTCGTTGTATTAACCTAGAATCATACTAAAACAGCTTTAGCATCGTACTAATTCAATTAAAATTTTGCGCCATTTTTTTTATCTCTCACTACTAAAAGAGTTTAAAAAAAATAATTTATGTTTGTAAATAGTTTTCACTAATAACTTTCATTTTTAAAGTTCTAAGTCTATTAAAAAAGAGCAAGTTCATGTGACCCAGTCGTGCATTTTATTTTTTATAAAGTTTTAAATCTTAAGATTTAAGCAAGAGAGAAATTTTCGAACTTGAGTAATCAAGAAGTGAATAAAATCAGTTGTTCTGTGAGTTGTATTTTTTTTATCTTTTTAAGAAAACAATGTGTTCTAAAATTTAAGAATTTACGGCGGGTACTGTTAGTTTTGGTTTTAAAAACAAGAAATTAAATGAACAATTGGAACACACTTATTCGCTCATATGTAAAAGTATTTTGGAATTTAAAGATTGTTTATTTATTTTAAAATATGAATTTAATAACAGAAAAATATTTGCATGCATTTGCATAAAATTGCCATCTAATTTTTAGAAAAGTATGAACTTATGCAAAGTCTAAGAAATGTATTTTTTATTAAATTAATTTTTTATATAAGAAATATAATTAAAATATTTCAATATAAATATAAATATTTCTTCAATGTCGATTCTATACGTAAGTATGTAAAGTACATATGTATTTAATAATATTCATTTATTGAAATAATTTTAAAAATCCGAAAATCAAGACACTGATTTAAAAAAAAAAAATGATTTTTTTTCAAAAATTTAAAAATATTTTTTTCCAAAATTCTTATGAAAAATATTTTTTCAAATTTGAAGAAGCTTCTGTGTAAATTTTGTCGTCAAAATCGTGATAAACTTTAATTATGAAGTAGAAAATCAAAATAAACGGTTATATGGAAGGTACCATTAATATCATTTGTTCTCAAATTTTGTTTTAAACAAGCTTTAGTCCATGCCTATAATAGCGCTAATAGAGCTCTTTTCGGGATAATTTAGATTTCGCATATCGGCAGGTACCTGAGCTAAAACAAAAATTTCAATTCTTCTGTATGGATTCACCGAAAAACCTTAAATACGAAGTTTGAAGAAAATCGCTTCAGTGGCTTTTAGGCTGTAGTTCAAGGTACAGAAATGTGATGATAAATACTATTACAAACTGCAGAAATTTTTCATTGTGTACATTGGCGAGTGTTGTTTCTTAAGCTAACTTTTCTCTGGGATCGATTGTACTGGTATCACAAACGTGTAAATATGTCTTGATAATTTTGAAATGATATCGAATTATGGTATCTTTTATTATATCGCGCATCGAAGTACTGGATGTTTAGATAAATATTATTCCAACTGTGGCACTGTTTGCATAAATTAACAAATCTCATTGAACTTAGTTTTTAATGTTGGATTATTTGTATCTAAATAAGCATACATAAGGTGTGCTTTATTCACTGCTGCATAGCTAGCGCAGCAAAATTTCGCTCGATAATATTACATAATAATGTGTATTGCCACCTTTTTTTTTGTTTCGAAAATTGGATTTGGAATGGAGTCATACAGTTTTTCTAGATATTGCCCACGCTTTCTTAATTCCCTCGATTAAGGACGACTTGTCTTAATATTGTTTCCCCGACTCATACACCTTACGGGAAAGAAGTCCCCAAACATATTCAATTATGTTAAGGTCATGTGAGTACATTTTGGTTCTCGATAGATTGTTTTACCGACCTCGCTGTATGGATAGGGGCATTATGATGCTGGAATTACAATGGTATTGGTCCTAAAAGATCAGAGATTTTTGGGAAGACCTTTTCGAGCACACCTTTGTACAGATTGACATTCATTCGCGATGTAAGAGTTTGCAAATCAAAGGTTCCATAATATGAAATTGCTCCCCATACCATGACACTGGCTTCACAGCTATGCAGACGGCTTACATAATGTTCTTCTTTACGAAGGCCATGAAAGTAATAATAGAGGGCCATCTGGGCCCTCTAAGTTGTATTTTTTTCATCTGATTTCTACGACATGTATTTTTTGCAAAATTGGAGACGATTTTCTTTTCGTTTTTCGTACAAATGTGTTTTTTCGGTATTTTTTTCCTTTTCAAATGTTTAGTACTCTTAATACCGCGTTTCACCGTCGACAAACTACACTTAACACCAGTTTTGAGTCTAATTTTTGACGCGAAAGCATACGAATTAGAAGCAGCTATTGTGATTGCGGTCTATTGGTCATTGATTCGGCCTTTTAAGTTCCAACTTTCATATTTTTCCCGTAGTTTTCGATGTTCCCCAAATATTTACCCATTAAATTTTGGCTTCTTTCCTTTTTTTTCGGTTTTACCTTGGCTTAGCCCGAATCCACTAAATGCTTTTATTTTGCCTTTTTCTTCGCGTTTAAAAATTTTCCGCGACCCATTTTCCTTGTTAAATGGTTTAAAACAATTCGATTTACCAAAAAACTTAACTTTCAGTACATATCACCCGGGCACATCAATTAAAAATGATTTTTTTTGCTTTCGAACCTATTCAGATGAGCTTAAAAAAACGTTAGTTTTTCTTAATGAATTAAGTTTAGCTAGCGTGTGAGAATAACGGTAAGCTTAAAGAGAAAATTTGTTCTCCCAAACTAAGGGCAAAATAATGCTCTTTCATTACAAAAATAACACAGACGTGTCATTGCCATATATATGCAGAGAGTCTTACAGTAAGTTACGAAAAACAGTGAACCTATTCAGATGAGCGGCAGCATATATTTGTGCTTTCCACAATAAAATTTCTAATGTCACTGTTGAGAAATAAGAAGGATTTAAATTACATGTAAGAAAAATAGAAATTTGAGATATCTATTAGTTTTTTTGGAAAATTCAACTCGATTAATTTTTGATAACTTCGGTAACTGATAATGAAAACATGTTGATTCTTTTTTAGATGTTGAACCACTGTTTTCGGATGTTGAAGCATTTTTTGAATCTTTTGGTACAACATCAAAATGCTACTACTTTAGGTGAGGTCTGCGAAATCGCAACATAGCGGTTTCATGGTCAGACAGGCAACTCATATAAATTGGGTCAAAATGATTTTTGAACATAATTTGCACTTTTATTTACCCTTATTTGACATAACTTTGAAAAATGCTACCTCAAAATTTTCAAAGTTTCGGTTTTTGAATGTCCTAAAAAAAACAGAAGAACAAAATTTAAAAACAGGTCAATTAGACAGTTCAAATAACTCTCGAATTCACTATATAGTTTATTTAAAATTGATCTTTAGTTAAGTTCCAAACCTTTTCAGATATGACGTTGTGTTATCGCAACGCTAGCCGGAAATGGGTTAAGCCTGAAATTCATAAAATATATGCTGGTGTACTACAGGGATCCATCTTATCTCCGACTCTCTTTATTATATTAATTAGTTATCTCCTTACTGAAAATTCTAATCTATTAAATTGTACTGCTGATGACAGCACGCGTAGTGTAAACTCATAAGATTATGATATTGATAGCATCGTCGAATAGGGAATCGTAAGCTTTAAATTTCGTAGAATTTAATGCTTCAAAAACTCAATGTCTCCATTCGTTGAAGCGAAACCGACCCCCCCTTTCGCTATCCTAGAGTGGCACATGCAACATAGAAATAGGAAAAAAGAACAGCTTTTAGCTCTCGGTATGATCATCACAGAACATCTTGTGTGGAAGGAATACATATTCGTCATCGCCAAACAACGCTGCTTAGTGTTTAAATTTCCTTCAACGGTAATGAAAATAAATTTGGTGGTGAAACAGCTCAAAGAGAACTAGATCCTAGGACTTACAACTTTCAACCGTTCCTGTATTCGTGATACCAGGAATGGAGGGCACCTACAATTTGCTGCGTATTCCAAATGCTAAATTAGCAGCACTTTTCATGACAAGAGATACTCTTATGGGATTTGTCAATTCCAAACACGAGGCAGTACACCCCTGATATCTTTTTGCAGCAGCTGAGAATCACCGACGCACTGACCATTATGCCAAGGGGTAAATTTATTCGACTTCTATTCGATGTGCAAAAATTTTCATTAAAAGGGTATATATTCATCCAAAGCTCGAGTTCAATTTCTAAATTGGGGCAGGTGCTCTAGTAGCCTTCTTGAAAGGTGACAAAACGATAACAAAAACGTATGCATCTCTCAAAGCAACGCCCATCGGTTTACCCTTGAACGTAACTTCGGACGTACTGCTAAATTAAGAGTTTTTTTTAGCCGCACTACACGAATTTGAACTGCCTTACGAAACCCAACATTTCCCTCCCATTATGATATTCGGACATTCAAAACCAATGTGCAAAGGTATCTCCTTTTTAATCCGATTCGTTTTTCCTAGCGCTCGAAATGTTCTCAAACATTTTATGGGTAATCATTATAAGATATACTTCAAACAATCTAAATTAAAGGTTCGTGGGATCAAGTCATGCATTTTCTGGGCAAAAATACTCCCGTTCGTCCTAAAAAAGCATAAACTGCTTTCAGCCACTTGAAAAATATAGCATTACCTGGAAATATCTTTTATTTTTGTTTCAGAGTGTTGATACCTACATAAAGATTTCTGGACAATATTATTTAAGAGAAATAAAAAAAAAAAACATTTATTTATGTGTCCTCAAGGTCAAATTCATTGAAAGTTACACAACGAATTTTCTCAGGAATAATTCTCCCACCATAATCATAAAGTCAACATAAAGAAATTATATCACAATATTTTTGGCTTTAAAATACTGAAAATATTACGAATTTCCATCTTCCATAAACAAAAGGTTCACTTAATTTATTCGTAACCAATTTTCACCTCATTATCATCACCCTTAAATAATAATAGGTTCATCATAAATTCTTCCGAAGGCTCACTCTCTTGTAGGACCTCGTCCTGCCTCACAAGCAAACAATCCGATTTTAATTAAACGAACAATTTTGTAGTTAATTAATTTTTCCAATCAACTTTATTTTGTTTGAATGGCTCGATATTCTTTTAACGCTGATTTTGTGTGTTGTGTAATATTTCAGCAGGAAAATAAGTTCAGAGGAAAGTTCCATATCGGAGGTGATGAATTGGTATGCTGCCATCAATAAGGGGATGCTCCATCATTTGTCCGAGCAAATCAAGGAGACAGACAACAGTGGAGTTTGGAGGTAGGAAGTGCAGCAGGACTGTTAAAAAAAGTGAAATATTAAAACAACACAAATATTAAATTTCATCCTCATCGAAAGATATCTTGTGGGTTTTAAGAACCTCCTCAAGAGCATCGAATGCCAAGGCATAGCATCGTCCTTTGGTATAAAATACTTCGGACGTGGAGTCCTGGGCACCGAGGCGTACGTATCGTACATCCGTTATGACTTCTTGGGCAAGGAGCTGATTAATTCCACGATAAATTATGTCCCTTCGTTGAGGTCGATGTACACCAATCTCTCCAAGAACATGGGTGACTTCCAGCAGTTGAAGAATTGGTAAGTTAAATCAATAAAAATAGTCCTTGATTTTTTTGTTATTTTTTTGTCTAATCTCGCAAGGAGTTCAATAATTTTGAAAAATAAAAGGATAGAGCCGAGAGTTGACGACGCCATTGATTATTACGATTTAATGTTGACTTACACCGAAGAGCTGCGAGTCCTTCAAAGGGAACTGAGGAAAAACATCAAGTAAGCAGCCTTGAAAGATCTGTAATCTTAATTTATACTGGACGTTGTAATTTTACAGGGACTACGTGGAGAATACCCTTATCCAGGCCAGCAACAAGGAGGCGGTAGGCATCGCCATTCTGGTGGTGGTTCTGTTGGTGTCGCCAATAATCATCATACTTGTTCGAAATGCTGCGGCGACCATTCAAGTATAATAATTTTTGCGCAAGGACATTTTGATCAAACACTACAAATTGTCACACATTTCCCTTTGATTTATTTATCTTCGTAGATGTATGCCATTCATTTGGCACAAAAGGCCAAGGAACTGAAGCGAGAGAAACGCAAAAGTGACACCCTCTTGTTCCAGATGCTACCTCCAAGTGTAGCCATGCAGTTAAAGCAGACTAGGCAGGTTTGCACTATAATTTTTTTTTCCCGAAGATATTTCGTGGCACCATTTTTCTAAGTGGAATACTATTTTTAGGTTCCAGCTGAGTCCTATGAAGCTGCAACTATTTACTTCAGCGATATCGTGGGTTTCACTGAAATTGCCGCTGAGTGCACGCCACTTGAGGTAGTTAATAGGATTTTGTGTTCTACCCGGATTTGAATTTGAATTTGTTTTTGATTTATTTTGTTGCATTCCTTAGGTGGTGACATTTTTAAACTCAATATATAAAGTTTTCGACGAACGAATTGAGTGCTATGATGTTTACAAAGTAGAAACGATTGGAGACTCCTACATGGTTGCCTCGGGACTGCCGGTTAAAAATGGTAATTTATTTCCCTTGCCAATAGGGGTTGATATCTTTGTTTATTTTCTATTTTGTGTGGTGGTTGTTTTTGGGGAAAATTTTTGTAGTACAAAATTTATAAACGGTTTGCAGCTAGTTCTATAAGCTTGGATACAGAAAATATGGTTTGATTTATCATACATGTTTAGGTATTCCTATAAATGATTTTATAGTGAAGGAGGAATTCTCCAATAACAAAAAGAATTATGTGTCTCTCACACCAAAGATTTTATCTTGGTTTGTCTTTCTGGGTTGGAACTTTATGCAGAATATTTTTTTTATTTGTTAGAAGGAAGTTTTATAATGTTATTTATGTCAGGTTCCGGATGGGGAGATTTCTATCGGATCGGGGGTCTTGTCATATATCGTTAAATTGAGAGATATTAATACACAAAATTTTATATGAAAGATATATTTATAAAAATGCTTTCTAAGTTGTTAATAAGGTTAATAGGGGTAACGCTAATTTATAGTTGATTATCAAATATTTATAGATAGAGTATCGACTGTTTATGTGTTACATAGATTTTGAAATCATAAGAATGAAGTCATAGGAATGCCAGAGAATTCTTAAAATTAAAGATCAGCCCTATTCCATCAAACTGGAGAATAAACGTTCAATTCGCTTCTTAAATTCAAATTTAATCGTCTTCTGAATTCTGTTAAAAGATGCTTATTTACCTACCATTATGTCGAATTCTTCGAATATTATTTTCAAATGAAATTAAATTAAAAAAAAAACTATTTGAAAAGAAAAATTATTTTTATAAATAAACCAAACACAAGGTGGCTCAAAATTAACTACCCTATCGGAAGATGTTGTATTTTTTTGCAAATGGCGTCGTACGTCAATCGTATTTGACATTTTTGAGCTAGACAGCTGCAGTATACAAACAGTTAAGCAATTGAGCGCAATACTCCGCAAGAACGTGAAATAATTTTGTCGATTTTTTTACCAATAATCGGTGTTAGCGCAACGTGAATATCGATGTCGATTTTCTCATCGTGTCGCGCCAACTAGGCAAGCATTCCGGCACTTAGCTACTGGACTTGAATATACTGGAATCGCAGGAGACCATGCTGCTACCGAACTGGTCGTTTGGCCAATAATATCGCGGCTCTGACTTCCGATGTCGCTGAGAACGAAGAAACATCAACCAGACGACCGACGGGCCACGCAATTGGACATCGACAGACGGACCCTAGAGTGAATTTTAGTGAAAGATTTACACATGCACGAAAAGCTATAACATCTACTCAAAGTGACTGTGAGATGCGGCGTTCACGCGGGATGAGTGATTGAGTCGTATACGGTCACTGTTACTGGCGAATCCTACAGGGCCATGATAAACGAATTCTTACTGCCAGAATTAAATAAAAAGGGCCATGGTGAACATGTGGTTTCAATTAGACGGCAATGGCACATACAGCACTAGCCCCAATGGATATTGTGAAGGAATTGTTTCCTAGCCATTTGTAGCATGGCTAGCAAGATCACCTGATTTAATAATCCCAGACTTCTTTCTTTGAGGGTACTGGAAGTTGCGGGCTTATCCCAACAAGCTTCAGACAATCGCAGCCCTTAAGGAGAATATTCGACAGGAAATCACTGGGAATCTTGAGGAATGTCATGGAAATTGCGATTAAATGGCCACAAATGTTTTTCAAGACTCGCGGCAGCCACTTGAAAAAATTGTAAGAGTCCAAATAAAGATTTCTATCACACAAAATATTTTTTGTTATTTAGTAACAAAGTATGTAATTCAAAAACCAAATTGGATGATTAATTTTGCGCCAACTTATATATGAATAGTAATAGTGCTGTAGTATTTTTTGCTTGATTGATAGATTTTATTCGCCATCTGCTAAGTAAAAACTGGATTTTCAGTATGTTTTGGAATCCTATTTAGCTACTTCTTATACTTAGATCTGCACTTAATATCAACAAAACAGAATTTGGAGGAGGCAATTCTAAGCACAGTGCTGGTAAATATGTATTACACCGTCTGCATAGCACTGTCTAATTTCAGTAAAATTAACTCGTAAGCTGGTTTTGAACAGCCAGATATTAAATTACCGTGCAAATGAAGAAAGGTGAAAAACACGCAAAAAATTGATTTTTTGAGAAATTTGGGATACCAGGTTTTATTAGATATGTACGTCTGTCAATGGAACTCAAGTAGTTAGAAATTAAAAACACATTTCATAATCCTTATCATCCTCGAAAATGGATCACGATTAATTATTTTCTTTACTTGAAAAAGTTTATTTAAAAGAAAACAAAAATATTCACGTCAGTCAGGCAACAAGCAATTTAGTCAATTAATTAAGAGTGTATATTAAATTTAATAAATCGTTCGTTTATATCTAAGTTTCCCGATTCAACATAACGATAAATTCCACAAACTCATGAACTTAGTTACGAACTTAATACTCAAAGTTTTGTGCGGAGCTGATCAAGTTGCACGTTTATAAAAAAATAAAAACTGAGTTACTGACGAATGATAATATAGGAATTTATTAGAATTAATATTGATTTCGCCTCTAATAATTTGCCCCGGTATGGAAGTCTTATCACTCAATTCGCTTAATATTCGGAGTACGGATGAATCTCATATCATCTGAGGGGAGAAACAAAGCTAGCCTATTTGTAAGAAATTTTCAAATAAGATGGTTTTCTCGGTCTTCGGAATCTTTGAAAAAGAGTTATGTTGTATGATGAATTTTAGGGTATTTAACTTTATTACAGGTTGCTGGAAAAATCAGAAATTTTTAAAAGAATAATCCAATCCAAAAAAAACAATACAAATTGATAAGGTTGTGAAATAAAGCAAATATATTTTTAACAACCTTTGGGTAGATTTGTCTACTCCAGTTGGAAAGAGAAAACCGATTTCATTAGTGACGACGGGTAATTTCAAATGGAACATTACCAGCTTAAAAAATTTACAGATTTTTAATAAAATTATGAAATAAGTGAATTGAAAAGTGGATAATATATTATCTTCATACTTTCTTATCTATACTATTATATAAAAGCGAAACCATTTTAAAGTTTGGGTTGAATGATCTCAGAAAGTAGTCAACCGATTTATTTAAAATAAATTTTATTATTTTCTATATTTTTATAAGAGTGTTTCTGGCTATAATTTTTTTTAATTAATTATTTATCAAACTTAAATATTATTAATTTTACATTTTTTGTCCATTTTTATATTAGTTGACTTATACAACCACTGATATCTTAAAGTCTATATAATAATCGACAAAGATTAGCATTGCCAATATTGTTGCGCAAGTTTTAAACTCAAAGTCTCAAGTTCTTAGTTACACATACAACCTGAGAAATAAATAAAAACAACTTATAAAATTATAAATTTTTGAATTTATTTTATCCAGGGATTAGATTTCATCACAATCGCGAGTTCGCTGCTTTGTTTCATGTCATTATCATTCCAAAATTTTTAATTTTCTTTTCTTCCCATGCTCTCTCTCTTAATATTTATTTCATTCAATAGTTACATTTTTCTCTTACCTACCTACGTTCATATTCAATTTTTCTGTATTGTATAGTTCATCTAACTTACCTACAAACACACATTGTTTTTTGTTTCTCTAATTCTATCGTCACATCGCTGAGCAAATTGAAATGGTTTTGTTTGTTTTCACGTGCGGCTTGGCCTTGACTACGTATATTTTACTTAAGTTTTTTTTTCCAAAGAGTTTTAATTTCGGTAAGGAAGTGTTTTTTGATTTTTTTTATTAAATACAAAAATATTCGTAGTTACAATTTGCGAAGCAACGCGAGCACGGGTCGGCTAGTGTGATATAATATTGTGACGAACATCGGATCCATTAAAGTAAATTTGGCGCGAAATCGAAATGTCAAACTTCCAAGAGAGAAATCATGCACAATGGAAAACAATTCCATTCAGCAACAGTGGAGAAAAGAAAACACTGGAAACCATCCAATGCCCTATAAAAAGCCGCTGCAACGATGAGAAGGCGAGTTCGTTTTTGGTTCGCCCACCGATTGAGAAATTAGAAAGTTGAAAATTATAAAATCAAGAAAAAATAAAGAATAAAAAAAAAATATTAGATAAACCCTCTCGGGAACCACACCAAATAATTAATTTTCTTTTCTTTTCTTTCTTTTTTTTTTTTCGGTGCTCTAATCGAACCATTAGGTCGTTTTCGTTACACTGGTGTCAGGTGTGGGGTATTAACAGAATTAGATTATTCTTACCACCGCATTATGAATATTGAGGAAATGAAGGCGCTTTTAGAGCAGCACACGATCGATCAAACTCTATACTGGGAAATGAAAATTTCTCAATGGAAAGCTGAGTTGGCAGGCAGGCAGTCAACTATGGAAAAAAAACTTGAGGAATTGGAGAGAACTCTAAGTAATAGGACTTTTGCCGCAGCAGTGTCCTCACACTCTTCCCCCCACCCGATGTCTTCTACCAACCCTTTTCTCCAATACGATAGCGATGATACACCCTGCACAAGCGACGCGCCCTTAGGCCAACTTCCAGAACCACAACGACAACTACAACAAACCCAACTACAACAGCCCCAACAACAACGACAAGGTACTGACATCCCAACTGCACCGAATACAGTTACATTCTCGTCTGAGCAGACTCGTGCAAACATAGCCCCAGATGCACGACAAGCATCCTCCGAAATCTTTTTTTCAAAATCTGATTTTACAGACACGATGCATCTCGCGGCTTCGCCTGAACCAATACGTCAAAACAGATTGAATCTTGAACTTCCGCAATCAACAATGAGATATCTTACTACTTCGTCTACAGCTACAAGACTTCCAGCTGGTGAATTACCTATAGTTAACCAGATTACTCTGAAAGAACCACCTTTGGTGGAGAATCAGTCAGTTTATTCATCCTCGCTTACTTCTAAGCAGTTGAGGACTTCCTTCTTTAATCCAAGCATAGTACAGCCGTATGATGGAACTGCATCCTGGACAGATTATGAGACACAGTTTGAAATCGTGGCCAAGTTCCACGGATGGACTGAAACAGAGAAAGCCCATGGGTTGGCTATGCAACTTCGAGGTGAAGCTCTATCGGTCTTGAGTGCCATGCCACGAGGAAAACCCCTCTTATATGAAGTCTTGCGAGGTCTCCTTCGACAACGTTTTAGTTTGGATGACCACACGAGTTATACCCTACTTCGAAATCGTCTTCAGCGGCCTAAGGAATCTCTGGCCGAGTTCGCTATTCATCTGCAGCGTCTAGCAACTTCTGCTTTCCCAGGCGGAACAGAGAAGGTTGTAGAAGAAATTGTGCTTACCCAGTTCATTGAAGGCATAAGAGATGATCAAGTCCAAAATCTGGTAGCAGTAGGGCGGCCTCGTAATCTGTCAGAAGCTCTTAGAATTGCACAGGAGATTACATCTCGATTTGACCGCCGAAGTCATAGGAATGTTCTAGCAGTAAACACATCTCCTAAG
Organism: Philhelius festivus; assembly: GCA_963931855.1. NCBI lineage: Eukaryota > Metazoa > Arthropoda > Insecta > Diptera > Syrphidae > Philhelius > Philhelius festivus. The sequence goes on along the minus strand of OZ007556.1, from coordinate 6,787,263 downwards.
GAACGCCGCGGCTCAGCAGGAGCAACAACATCATCCCATTTTAATGAGGCGGAAAACTAAAATCTGCCGGTGAAGTGAAGCGAACGCCAGCAGAATCATTACAACACGCTTCAAACCCCTCAATACGTCCAACGTTATCCAAATTTTCTTTATCAAAACGCATTCCACAATCTAACTCAGTTTTTGCAGGAGTAGCTAATGGGGCTGGATTGTCACTAGAAGGTTACATCGAACGACGGCGGCATAGTTTTCTTATTGATTCAGGGGCCGATGTCTCGATCATATGCGAGAAATTCCTTCCAATGACAGCTCAATTATCAGGAAACCCAATTCGGATAGAAGGAATCTCTGGAGGAACACTTTGGTCCTTAGGTACAGCAGAAATTACTATAGTTCTCAGTCATAAAGAGTTCCATCAAACATTCGTGGTTGTAGGCCAAATAGTACCTACTATCCTAGGCGTAGATTTTCTTCAGGAAAATATGTGCACCCTAGATTTCTCCGAGTCGTCATTAGAAGTCCGAGGAAGAAAGCTCCCACTTCAACTAGCTGATGTGACTGAAACCAGCCTCCTCTTAACAAAAGATAAAGAAGTCCTACCCGCTCATTCCGAGGTTGTATTTCAAATTCCAAGGCCGATTGATTTAAAAGAAGGAACCACCTTGATTGAATCTTGTGATCAGAATCAGTTACCAAAGGGTGTATTCCTAGCACGATCTTTCGTCAGTAAAAAACAAAAACAGGTTATAGTAAGAGTCATCAACACAACCGAAAAGGAAGTAATGTTACCAAGAGACATGGTCATTGGACGAGCTTGTATTGCCGAAATCTGTGACACCTATAGATTTCCTGCCATCATATCTTGAAGACCTGATAGATGCTGTTCCGGAAGGTCTTACTCAAGACCAGATAATTCGTTTTACAAATCTTCTTATTTCATACAAAGACGTATTTTCTGCAGGATCGCAAGACCACGGTAGAACAAGCCTAATTAAGCACAATATAGATACTGCCAACTCGAAACCAATCAAATCAAAGTGCCAGGTCGCAGAATCCCGCTGGCGAAAAGAGAAGAAGTAGCTCAACTCGTGAAAGACATGCAAAATAAAAACATCATAGAACCCTGCAACGGCCCATGGGCATCTCCGATCGTCCTTGTTAGAAAGAAAGATGGGACCTACCGTTTCTGTGTGGATTACAGACTCCTGAATGAAAAGACGAAGAAAGATTCTTACCCGTTACCCAGAATGGATGACCTCTTTTCGACATTGGCCGGAGCAAAGTGGTTCTCCACAATGGATTTACAGAGTGGGTATTGGCAGGTAGAGATGGACGAACGAGATAAAGAAAAGACAACGTTCTCTACTGGAGATGGACTTTGGCAGTTTAACGTTATGCCTTTTGGACTTTGTAACGCCCCTGCCACCTTCGAACGGTTGATGGACAAAATATTCCGAGGTATGTCCTGGCAAACGGTGCTAATTTACTTAGATGACATAATTGCTTACGCCCCTACCTTCGATGAACATCTTCTCGTTTTAAACCAAATATTCCATCGTCTCCGAACTGCTAATCTGAAGCTCAATCCAAGCAAATGTCACTTTTTGAGAAAAAGCGTGAACTACTTAGGACATATTGTCTCTGAAAATGGTCTTGTCACAGATCCTGAAAAGATTAAAGTCGCTCAGCAATGGCCAGTTCCTCGAAATAAAAAGCAAGTGCGGAGTTTTCTAGGCCTCTGTTCTTACTACCGCCGTTTTATTGGGGGATTTTCGACGATAGCTAAACCCCTCTCTGAATTGACAGAAGAAAATCGACGATTTTCCTGGAGCCCAAGCTGTGAAAATGCTTTTAGTGAGCTGAAAACAAAACTCACTACCGCCCCCATCCTGGCTTTTCCTACACCCACCGATGAATTCATACTGGACACTGACGCTTCAAATTTTGGCATAGGATCGGTCCTAAGTCAACGACAAGGAGATCAGGAAGTGGTCATTGAATATTTTAGTAAGACTCTAAGCCGCACGGAACGTAACTACTGCGTAACAAGGCGGGAACTTTTGGCAGTTGTTCTGGCCGTCCGTCATTTCCACCATTACCTTTTCGGTCGTAAGTTTACCCTACGAACGGATCATGCTTCATTACGCTGGTTGTGCAACTTTAAGCATCCTGAAGGACAGATGGCGCGATGGCTAGAGAGTCTGCAGCAATATCACTTCGACATCCAACATCGACCTGGTCCCCGACACGGAAATGCAGATGCGCTATCTCGAAGAGTGTGTGGCAGTTGCAAACACTGTACAAAGGCGGAAGAAGTGGAAGAAGAATCGTCGAAGCGCGCCCTAATTACGTCCATCGCAGGAGGGCTAGATCAGGAACAGAGACAAGACTCTACGCTCAAGATGGTAATAGAATGGAAAGAAAAAGGCAGACGACCCGAAAAAGCTGATATTCTTAGTCAAAGCGAAGATGTAAAATCCTACTGGTCTATCTATGCTCAACTCAGTCTAGAAAATGGGACACTCGTTCGACTTTGGGAAGAAACACCAGACAACTTCATTAAACTTATAGTGGTTCCAAAAAAGTTAGTACCCAACATACTCACTTCACTGCACGATAGTCCTAGTGGTGGTCATTTAGGCCAGAAGAAGACTCTTTCCAAGGTGAAACGCAGATACTTCTGGTTCGGTCGAACCGTAGATGTTAAAATTTGGTGCTTGACCTGTGAGATTTGTGCGGCTCGCCGTGGGCCACAACGAAGAACCCGTGGAGGTTTACAACCTAGTCGACCAGGTTGCCCATTTGAAAGAATAGCCATCGACATCCTCGGCCCACTTCCCCGCACTACCGATGGAAACCGCTATATAGTCGTGGTCATGGACTGCTTTACCAAATGGCCAGAGTGTTTTGCAACCCCCAATCAAACAGCAGAAGTAGTCCTTGGGCCCTTGGTGGATCAAGTGTTCTGTCGCTTTGGAGTACCACAGATCATACACTCAGATCAGGGTCGTAATTTTGAGGCTGACGTGTTCCAAGCGGTATTGAAAATACTTGGTGTTGAAAAAACTAGAACAACACCTCTACACCCACAGTCAGATGGCATGGTTGAGAGATTTAACCGCACTCTTTTAGATTATCTTTCCAAATTCGTAAGCCGCCATCAAACCGACTGGGATCGACATTTGCAGCCAGCTCTTTTGGCCTATAGATCTGCAGAGCATGAAGCTACGGGATTTTCCCCAGCTTACCTGAATCTCGGGCGAGAAGTAAAACTTACTGCCGACCTTGCTTTTGGAACTCCAAATGCCGATAAATGGAATGCACCCTCATACGCCCTGGAACTCAGCAAACGCCTACTTAAGACTCATGAAACATCTCGAGAAAACCTGAATTTAGCTGCGAATGCGATGGAAACGAGTTATGACATAAAAAAACACCAAATTAATTTTATTCCAGGTGAAGAGGCGTGGTTTCATAACCCTAAACGAAGAAAAGGAGTATCACCAAAACTACAAAGTGACTGGGAAGGCCCCGTTCTTATAAAAGCCCGATTGTCGGACTTGGTTTACAGGATACAATGTAAAGGCAAACGTAAAACAAAAGTGGTACACGTGGATCGTTTAGCTTCATATAGAACCAGGTTAGGACTCAGCCGGAGCCAAGAGTCTTAAGGGGGGAGCAATGTGACGAACATCGGATCCATTAAAGTAAATTTGGCGCAAAATCGAAATGTCAAACTTCCAAGAGAGAAATCATGCACAATGGAAAACAATTCCATTCAGCAACAGTGGAGAAAAGAAAACACTGGAAACCATCCAATGCCCTATAAAAAGCCGCTGCAACGATGAGAAGGCGAGTTCGTTTTTGGTTCGCCCACCGATTGAGAAATTAGAAAGTTGAAAATTATAAAATCAAGAAAAAATAAAGAATAAAAAAAAAATATTAGATAAACCCTCTCGGGAACCACACCAAATAATTAATTTTCTTTTCTTTCTTTTTTTTTTTTTTGGTGCTCTAATCGGTCGTTTTCGTTACAATATTGAAAATCGGGGAAAAGTGTAATATTTCGACCAAAAATTGGTTTACCGGAAATAGGTCTAAGAATCGGTGGAATTATGATAAATCGGTGTTCCTGGCAACACTGCTTGTTAGAGCCTTCCACAACACGCACATTGTTCTTATATGAACTTTAAATTTATGTGGCTTAAATTTTCTATCGGCAGAAATATAATCCATTATTGTTTTAGTTAAAGAAGTTTGAATATGATTCCATTTCCCAAATTGTTTCCCTGTACCCTCACACTGAATGCGTTATTGCGGTTGGATATAATGTACGAAATTTAAATTGGGTCCCCTTTTCAGGACAGATAACACCCGAAAACAGAAACTTTGAGATTTTTGCTGATATGCACCACTTTACCCAGCTTTTACATGAATCAACTTGAATCCCAGATGTTGCTGTGCAGAACGCCTACACTCTCGATTTGTTTCATAAATCTAACCCGGAATAGTTGAACATATCGGTAAACCCAACTTTCGTGCCCCGCCCATCCAATTAAGGATGTAGTATAATGATGAAATAAGATGAAGCGATCACTTTGAGTTGTCTTTATTAACTGAACTTAATCAATGCCTTAAAGCTAATACATAGGTTCTTATATACTAAGATAGAAGAGAGATGTACTCGTAATTAGTATTGGATATGTAAATTATCATAGGGTGCAATACGCACTTACAGCCAACACTTCTTACAAAGGAGAAGAATCCCACTAAGCACGTTTGGCAATACGAGAAAGACAACTGGGACGGTCTGAATAACTTTTTTTCGAATTCTTAACTAGTTGCTCTGTTTCTTCGATAGTGACGTTGATGCTTGTGCAGATATGATCCCAGAAAGAATTTTTTTTAATGCGTACTTTTATTCCTAACAGAAACAGGAGTATAAATCCTAAAAAAAAGTCTTCATTAGATACAAGCTGTGAAGAAGCTATCAGGTTGAGAGAAGTAAGTTTCCGCTCTAACAAATCGCTGTTATAAAAAGAACAAAATTATTACATGACCAGAAATTAAGGCAAAATATCGTACAATGTCCCAAGGGTAGTAGAAATTTCTAGCCAAGAACGTAAATAATTCAACTTCACCTGCAGCTCATTTTGCTGCTATAGCTCTTGCTAGTTCTTGCTCTTGCTTTAATAGCAACATTGTCCCTCTTGTACTTGAGGACGTAAATCATTCAATAGGACATACATACATATATTACCGCACACGAACAGTTGCAAGAGCCCTTCGAGATCTTCATATAAACAAATCCGCTGGTCCTGATGGTATATCCCCCCTTCTTCCGAAAAGGTGTTCTTCATCGATGGAAAAACCATAGCGTAAGCTTTTTCATCGCTTTTTTAATTCCAGAATCTTCCCTAAGAGATGGAAAACAGCATTTATTCAGCCTATTCCTAAGAAACTCCTTTCCAAGGTCATGAAAAAGCTGATCAATCATCACTTTAAGAAATATATCGAAGATCGAAGTTTCTGAATGCCTAGGTATACGGCTTTCACAGCAATCGTTCCACTGGTGATGTGATGGCATGTCTCACTGAAGAGTAGAACAAATTCCTACATTGTTATAGAGTTTGACATCAGGCTCTTTTATTAAATGAGTCAGTTTGGTATCAATGAAACCATGTTAAGTGAAATGAATACATGTTGTATGGCGCAGTTCAAGTCTGACTTTCACAAAATAAATGCTCCGTTACAGACGATTCTATCCTCAGATTTTCATGCTCGTTCTTAAGTTCACCTCCATTTCCTTGGAAAGTGAAATTGAAATGGTATCGTGTGATAAGCTTGAACTCCGATCTTTTCAGCATTGTTACATGTGGTATACAAAATCGGAGTTTAGTGCTTCAATCTTTCTCTCGCCGTTGAAGCAAACTCTACCCACTTGGCATTCTTCTTGACGAAACTGAAAAGCTTTCAGTACTCGGTATGTGTGCTGACGACGCCGACGATCTTCCGTCGAATAACCATATTTGAAACCATCTTTGGGCAGGTGCAGCACAAAATTCTCTCAATTTATCGGATAGAATTCAAAACAAAGCATTAAGACTGATAGATGATCTTTTGAACACCATCGGAATGTTTTATGTCTTTTCTTTTACTTTATCGCAATTATCACTCAAGGTAAACAGATGTATTCTCCCCTCAGCAACTTCATCCGTAATACCCATTTCGCTAAGAACGGGCTTCAGTTCACACACGAGCCAGCCTCATTTTGGATGTATAGCGTCAAATACAGTGTTGGACTTTTTAGTCGCACAGCACGATTATGGAAAAGTCTAACCGGAACGGTTTTCCCTTGACATTTCAATTTGGAAATATTCAAGTCAAAAATTCACCGACGTCTGCTTTCTTTAGCCCCCTTATTTCCCCATCACTTGTGCTCTGTTTATGTTCAACATTATAAGGAACTCAATATTAACCCTTTAGAGCGTATGAATTATAAAAATGTGCGATTGAGTCGTGCATAAAATCTGAAACGAACAAAAACTCAAAGTGACAAATGACAAACTACGAGTATTTGTATTTTTTAGAATTTTATTAGCAAAGATATTGGGTCTGTTAAGTAAATGATTCATCGCACCACAAAGCACCTCTGTGGAATAATTGCAAAAGTTTACTACTAAACATTAATTCCAATCTGGATCATTGGTAAAATCAATCCAACGAATTGCCGGTAGGACTATCAGTAGACTATTCTTGAGCACTGTTTAGCTCAGAAACTGAGTATGTCTGATTAGGCACGACATCGATTTATTGGTCATTCTCATTGCCTTCGACATCGCTTTCCGTTTCCACAAGTTTTCTTCGAATGAAAGAAGACTTGGTTCCACCACTGCCCGTATTTCCGCATTTCTGGCTACATCTGATTGAGGATTGTCTCTTTTCTTTCTTAAGCGTGTTGGGCACCATAACATAAAAATGATGGCTAGAAGTTAGAGAGTTTTAAAAATGAGGAAGTTAGATTTTCCTGACTAGAAATGGAATTTTATAACAAGTGATTACAAACTATGTAGCTCTAGGAAACGTTTAAACATTTGTCGTATAACTTACATATATCCAGGCTAATATCTGTACTAATATGACCATAGATACGAGTATTTATTGATCTGAAAGATCTAACAAAGTAAAAATTTAAGAGATGAAAATATAAACACTAATTCATGTCTAAGGCAATTTGTCGTTTTGTTTTCATTCGACAAAAAAAAAGAACAAAAACTGTCTCTTTTTCATCAATTTCGTTTTGAATCTAATTCCTGTTTTCTCTCTCCCACACTATTCACAGTTTTTTTTGCTTTGTCTTGCAGGCATCCAATTAAAACAGTATTTATCAACCCAAAAGAAAATTCCATTTTAGGTAACAAGCACATAACCGAAATCTCAACCATGGCCTTGGATCTTCTGGATGCCTCTAGCTTTTTCAAAATCCCGCGCAGAAGTTCAGAGACTCTGCAAATTCGTTGCGGAGTTCATACTGGTCCGGTGGTGGCCGGAATTGTGGGGACAAAAATGCCTCGTTACTGCTTGTTTGGCGATACGGTGAATACAGCATCTCGCATGGAATCAACAGGCGAGGCACATAAAATCCACATTACGGAAGAGATGAACGATGCTTTGGTGAAGGTTGGCGGCTTCAAGACCGAACATCGGGGATTAATAGATGTTAAGGTGAGTTATAATCGTGCGTCGTTTAAATTCAAAAAATGTTTAACTCGTGTTTTAATTATTAAAGGGTAAAGGACTAATGAGCACCTACTGGCTGACGTGCAAGGACGGCCCAGTTGTGCAACGTGAAGAGATCTCCTGGTATGCCGACATGCAGCCAGTGTTCTTGCAAAACCTCAAATACGATGGCTACATGAAGAAAATGTGATTCCCATCCCGTCGATGTCGTCACAAAAAGTCACTCTACTACAATTTCTTTGTGAAGTCGTTGTTTCATTCGGAACTGCTGACGCCAACAAATTAGACGCCCAACTACAACACTATTATTTATTAACGTAATTGTAACAACTTAGAATTTAATGTTTTAATAAATGTACAAGAATAATTATAAAACAATGCCACCATTCGACCATCAAAAGGGATCAGAGAGCCATCCCCAAGGACTGACACTTTTCCGCATCACTTCTTCGCCCCTGGACGATTTGCATGACAATCTAATGGCAAAATTGGACAGTGTTCAAAAAGTAAATATCTCAGATCCTTTTTTTTTCATTTTTCATTGCCTGTTGGATGCTTCCTTCTGTTCGTTGTATGAGTTTGCAATTTGATTTTCAGAAGCCAGAACAAAGTACAAGGATATAATGGTCTGGGTCTGGTCATGGATGATTTTTAGTTTTTTTGGTGGCTCTTTTGTTGGCAACTTAACTTCGGTCATGTCGTTTTATTGGATGGATGTTATATCCTGCTCTATAAGAAAAGTTCATTTTAGGTTTGCTTCCTTGTAGATATTTGTATCCTTTCGAATGATAAAACTTATCCAATTGTTAGAAAATGGTAGGAATTTGGAAAAAAGGCAAAACGAATATCCAAACCGCATTAGGCTTCAACTGATTGAGTCTTTTGTTGGGTTTTGGTTGGCGTAACTTAAGTTGGCCGAGCGGAAATTGAAAAGAACATCTTTTGAGTTGTGTATTGATTATCGAGCAAATTCAATCTCTCCCTTGTTTGGCGGAACAAATTGTCTGAGAATAAAAATGTTTTGTTTATTTGATTTGATTGTTTTTGATTTAAAATTGTTATGAAACAAAACTAAAAGAAAATTTAAGGGTTTTTGGAGAATTAAATTGAAAGGTGGATTCACACTTTGTCGACTAACATTGTTTGTTAAGAATTAAGAATTTATATTTTTAAATTCTTTTATATACAATTTGACTTAAAACTAGCTTATAACGTATAGATACCAGCTGTCACTAAGCTCTAGTTCATGCTGGAGGAGTTGTTGCACTTCATAGTTGGGATTATCTTCCAGATTCCTGATGATATTTCCGGAAAGCTGCAGCAAATACAGGTCAAGTGGTATTAAGGTTGCTTCCAGCATCTTAGTTAGTATATATTTCCTTGTCAGTGAATTACGATGAAGTCCAGCGCGAATTTGGAGCATCTTTCTTTCAAAATGCTTCATCTTCTTCATTGCTGTAGGTGATATAGTAAACTATATGGAAAAGGCATAGGTCAGAACGGGAAGGATAAGTTGTTTGTACACAAGCGGCTTGTTCTTTTTCCTTAATCCATGTCGCCTCCTGAAAAGCGGATGGACCAAAAGCTGAAAATAGCTAGCTCTCTTCAACATCAAGTCTCCATGCTTTCTGAATTTCAGTTTTTAGGAAAAGTTGATTCCCAAATACTTCGTTGATGATTTGACTGTTACTTCAGTGTTGTTTGGAGACTTTAGTTTGATCCTCGAATGACAGTCGCTGGAGTTTGCAAGCAGATGAGTTCGGTCTTTTCGGTGTTTATCTCCTGGCAGCAATTTGCATTAGACTTCCTCTTCGGACCTGGCATGTTGTCTGGCTGATCGGCAGTATAAATATTGCATAGCAGAGGGCCAAGTTCTCAACCTTGAGGGACTACAGCGTTAGTTGTTTCCTAAGTTTATGATACGTGTTTTGCTGGCTATAGACAAAAAAGTATATGAGCTAGGAGATTTCTGATTATTCTTGCCAAGTTATTAGGAAATCCCAGTTACTTTTATCCAAACGTTGTCAAAAGATTTTTTGAAGTTCAGCAACCATACTATAGGGTTTTGCTATTTGTTGAGTCTATGTGTAACATCACTATGAAGTCCCAGTAGGGGATGTAGAGTACAGTGTTCATTTCGGGATTTATACAGGAACTCCCGTATGACATCTCTTTCTCTGCAAAAAACGTCGAGTTTCTTCAATATTAATGCCTCCAGTATCTTGTTAATACAGCAGCGAAACGAAATTGGTCGATATTCTTCCACATTTGCGCGGTTGTTCTTCTTCTCGGACATGGATGACTTTCTCTGTTTTTCAGGCTGCACGGAAATACCTGTTGTTCAGACAATTGTTGAAGATTATAGTCATCTGAAGAAAATCAAGATTTGGTAACTATTTAATTACGTAATTAGGAAACTTGTAGTTTCTTGTTGATTTCTTGTAGTTTCTTGGATCTCTTTACCATTGATGATAATATCAGCCACTTCTTCAGCAGAAGAGAAAATATCTATCAGTAGCAGATTGGATGAGGGTTTTTTTTCATTGAATAAGGTCATGGTTTCGGTGGTTGCTGATATATCCTGATCAATGATGTTATCGATCTCATTGTTGTTCAAGTTGTTGACGCATGAAACTTCTGGAAGCTGCCATGTGAAGCTGTGAAATGATAAAAAAAAATTCATTTCATTCTCTAACGATTCTCGAATACGTAATGATAAAAAGCTATCAAAGTATGTATTAAAAAGTACTAAAGCGTACTAAATGATAGATCCTGACAGCTGTAATCCTGTAATTCAATCTGACGCTCATCTCAAACACCAGATGCTCTGAGTTACTATCGTGTGCAACACTAGAGAAATCTTGGAACTCAGTAAAGATGTTCGTTAAGTTGGCCGTTACTATGAAGAATTCCAGGAGAGTCGGAGTTCTAGGAAATGAGGGTCTCCGTTGTGATATACTCGTAACTACTAGTCAGTGAAGCTCGGGAATGTCTATTTACATTCTTGATCAACATGGTCACCATTTTAACCATTCCAATAAGTCTTATGGCATTTTCGATTAGTGTCAGAATCAATGAGAAATGTTTTCCAGTTTACCTATCGAAAAAGCTGTTGGTTTGTAAGTGTCAAAATTGACGTCTATAGAGTGTCATTTGTGTTAAAAATAATTTCAGAATAGTGTGTAAGCTTTTTTCGGCATGAGTGAATAAGATGCTGTTCTTCTCATGTTAGTAATTTAACAAGAAAATTATATTGAATTCCACAAGTTTAAATAATGCATTGACCGCGGATAAAACAAATCTGACAGTTGGTTAATGTGTTGATGAACACGTCCAGATTAGACAATTATTGATCAGAGATCTTGCCCGGAATCTTACATGGGACAAGCTTATAAACGCCATAGTTGGAAAGCCTTCCGAAGTTTTACGCATCACGCTATAGTTTTCTCATTCACTCACACTGCCTATGAAGATATGTTGTACAATGCTCGCAAAAAGCTTAGTTCTTCCAATTTTGGACTACAAGTGTAAGGGGGTGGCCGTGGCGCGATGGTTGCGTGCTCGCCTGTCAACCTCATGATCACAGGTTCGATCCCTGCCGTCGTATATGTCGTCTTTAATTCCATTAAAAACTTTCTAAAATTGTCATCAATGGGTTGCTGGTTTACTCATTACATGTTGTTTAGGCATAACACTAACAACATGTAATTGAGTTAAACTAGTATGCCCAACAAGGATGAATACGAGTAAAATAATGCGAATTATAAGGGACATAGAAATAAGAAACGGTATGGCATTTCTCCGCTTTAGTTCAGCCGCCATCCCTGGAGATCAAAAATCTGAGACAACCACCTTCAGTCGCAGCAGTCTCAGAACATCGTGCCACACATCTTTCCTATCCTTCTTTCTCTTCCGTAACTTCACGCCCGCGCTGTGTTGAAACATTAAAAGGGTAATCATAATCCCCTCAACGTGAGTAGATTATAAAAAAAAAAAGCAGTTCAAGCTTTTGCTTAATACAAAACTAAAACAATATTCTGTTAGGCAAATAAAAGGTCTTTCCTCGTCAACAGATCCACAACAACTGATCATATCTTTATTCTCTCAGTATATTCTTCTACCTAACCGGTAGTCTCTTTCTATTGAACACAATCATTTTATCTTTCTTTCATTATATCTTCTTTCTGAACATTCATTTGTTTTTCTTTATTCTTTCTTTTGGAAGTGTTGCCACACAAGTATGGTTGCGAAAGTTTTTCGTGTTTCAAATATTCAAGCTTAGTGTCTTCTTCAATAACATCATTAGATGTATGCACGTAGATACGATAGAATATCTAATTTAAGAGGTAAAAACTCTTGTGAGTAACAGAAAAATGCCCTTAGAGTATCTCTTGTCTGCAGACAGTACTTCTCATATTAGGCGTTTGGATTCGGGCAGAAAGTTTCTGACTTAAACACGCACACATGAATGGCTGTAAGTATAAAATCACGGGACTTTATTTCTCACGAGCGGTCGTTCCACCAAGTTGAGTATTGTTCATTTAAAATAGTATAATCAAACCTCAAATAATTGAGTTGTTCATATGACTGAATAGATAAGAAGAAAATACCCGCAGGGAATATAAAAATACCTCAGGGTTAAATGATACACGAAGCTGTGTTGCTTATGGCCGCAATTTCTAATATCCACCTGAACTACCTCTAAAATTAACATATACCCAAGTTTATCTAAATGATTATATGCCGATAAATAAACAGCAAAAGATGCTTTGGATGAGTAACTGTGACATTTCCACAGTTACATTTCTTAAAACACCATTATTTTTTAAATCGTTTTATGAGGATGCAAACTGGAGGAGCACAAACATCCCAAGGCAGGCTATCATCAGCTTTTGAAATGTTACCAAGACGGTATGTACTTTTTATTCAATCAAAATGGTTATAAGTATACGAATATGTATCTCATTCAAAAATAACTTTGCAAGGATTTAAACTTCTGCATAGACTCACTCAAAACATCCACCAACTTGGATACCCGTATCGTTTAATTTCATTCTACAATTACTTAGATTTATACGCATATAAGACAGAGAAAATTGTTTCCAAATACCTAAAGTCATAAAAGGAATAGACTGAGAGAATTTAATCTAAAGTTTTCACCACAGAATGTTGGATTTAAACTTCAAGCAGTCGGAAACAATTCGGTGGTAATCCCTGCAAATCTCTAAAAAGTGGTACTCCTACAATTTTAATGGAGGAAGAAGTTCTTGCTTAATTGACTTCGTTAATTCTATAGATCGTTTAAGCAATTAAAACATTAGGAAGACCATTTTATTTATTCATTCATATATTCATTCCAATTAGGTATACGATTATTATGTATAATTTAAGAAATTAATAGTGAGTTTGTCGAAATTTAACTTTTAACTTTTAACTTTTCTTAGGTTAACTGGATTGTGGGGAGAAGTTTGGTACCCATGTTGTTTTTTTTTTTAATTGTACGCTCACTAAAAGGGTTTATGGCGATGAGCATTTGTTAAAGCCTTAAATTATTTGAATATTGTGGTTGAATTGTTTAAGGGAATGATTTATTTTTCGTAGAACTCTTCAAAAGACTCTTGGCAATACCAGTAAGAGGATGATAATATACTCGTAATAACAGACATATAAGACTGGTGGTGATATGTAATTAATTCCGATAAATCTCTACCACATATTGCTTAAGCTTTAGTTTGGATTCTATCCGAAAGAAGTACGTGAGTTGGGTGCTTACTCAAGTTGCAAGAAGAAGAAAAAACCGAAACACATGGCAGATATTTTAACAACAGCAAATAAGTGATAGGTGGTTAATTTACTGCACTAACGTCCTTTCTTTCAAAGACACGGAAACGCTGATCAAAAATCAGCTTAAGAAATATCTCGAAGAACAAGGAACTATCTTAAATGACCGGAAGAATGGCTTTCGTAGCAATAGATCCACTGGTGGAACCAAAAATATACATCATTTTTGAAAAAACAAATATAATTGCACTTGATGTTTCTAAAGCATTTGATGGAGCTTATAAAGAAGCTCTTTTATGGAAAATGAGTGCATTTGATATCTCTTTATTGTGAGATTAGAGATTACCTTTAGAACCGTTCAATTCGAGTTGTTCATTTACAGAAACTTATGTTTCTCGAACACCGTCATATGGAATCTAGAATTGAATATAAAAACATTTGGTTAATCCAATCAGAAAAACAAATCAGAAAGCTTTTGCAGCGCGCCTTGGCATAACGCTTATTTTTCAGGGGTACTCCCTTCCGTCGTGCGAAGAAATTACAGATCTTCTAAGAGTATCCCTTATAGGAATTGGTAGAAAATTTTACGTTCCGTCCATTCCGGGTGAAATATTTACAAACATGTACATTGGATTGGAATTGATAGTTGGGAGTTTGTGGTCACTATGTTCCACGAGGTGTTGTGTCTCTAACTTGTTCAAACCTTTTAAACAAGAATATGGGAAAACAACTATGATTTCACTGCAGGTACTTTGCTAGAAGAAAAAACACTTCAAATGCATTTGAGCGATGAAAACACACAAGACTTGACATTGCCAAATTTAGGTATAAGGAAGAGGAAAAAAGTTATATTGATTTGTCGTTGATTTCAAAGCAGTTTTTGACTCAATCGATAAGAGTGCCCTCTTTTACAAGTTGCCTCTGCTTGTCCCCAAAAATACTATCGGTAATTCAAGGGCCTTACGAAAATAATGCATTGGAAGGTTGGGGTGGCAACGATTGGTCCGCTTTGCTTTATACGAATACTGGAGTTCAACAAGGCTATTTGCTTTGGCCGCTTCTTTTTTCGATATTTTTGGATGACGTCTTATTGGTTTTAACTGAAGGAATTAGTTTAGCTGGAGTTAACATCAAAGTGCTAATATACGCGGTAGATATCGTCAAACTAGGTGAATCCCCCAAATGATGCAAATGATAATAAACAAATTACAAGCCTACTCTCGCCTGTGGTGCCTCAAGGTTAATACCAACAGATTCAAAATAGTGATTTTCCGAAATGGATCAGGCAGTATGAAAGAGGGGAAAAATGAACATGGGAAAAAGAACCGCTTGAAATATTTAAAAAAGAATCTACACAAGAAAACTCATAGATTCGAAAAAGCTATCAATTGCAACTTGGAAGGGAGTCCTTGGTAAAAGAAAATATTGCCTTAAGCGCTAAATACAAAGATTTTGAAGCGGTGATGAGATCTATTATGTGCTATGCTGGACAGGTTTTGGGTTTTCGGCAATTTGATGATGTAAAAAATTTTCTCAAAAAGATGTTTCTACTACCGGAAAATATTAAACAAAATTGCAGGGAATGGTCAAGACTGGAACTTCAATATAATGTCTAACTGGTGGAGAGAGCGTTAGAGGATTTGAGTAGAAGCTTTGGGATGTTGCTGGCAAAAATTGAAAATATATGCTTCGAACAGTTTGGATAGATGGCGCTACGGAGTGAGTCTAGAATTATGTACAAAAGTCTGCAGCATAACCATGGTGTCAGCAATTTTTTCAATGACCGTTATTCTATTCACACAATCTCTACAATTTTTAAAACCAGGTAGAAGCTCGCCTTCTCCGTCTAAATTACCTACCGTATAGAAATAAAGAGTGTTAAATATGCAACCACGAAGCATCAGAAAATATGTGTCTTTTATTAGCAATCTTCCCCGATCTTAAAGAAATAAGGCATGCTTATTTGGGGAAAATTTCCTGCCTTAACTTTGAGTGAAGCTGTAAAAGTCCTCAATGGAGATCTTATATACGCTTATGTGAACATCGCCTTAAGATATCGCAACCAAATTTTATTGAAGCAATTTTATAACCTTATATCATCATCGTATTAAATTTTCAATATAAATTTTCTTTGTTCTTGTCACTTTTTACCTAAATATTATATAAAAGAAATAAAATATCAATTATTCGGATATAACGAGTGATTTTTAAGAGCTATCGGAAATTAAAAACAAACAAAAAACACATAAATTCAGAAAAATGCATGAAATTTTTATTTGAATCGATAGTTCGGTCGGTATAATTTATTGTTTGAAGATTATTTCATACAAATGTTGGCCGCGGCGGTGGCGCCCCAAATGGTCAATCCACTTAGTCCAATTTTGGCATACTCTTTCTAACATTTCGGCCGGTATCTCACGAAAAAATGCTTCAATTTTGGCTTCCAGTACGTCAATCGAAGCGGGCTTGTCGCTATAGATATGATCCTTAACATAGCACTACAAAAAATAGTCTAGAGGCGTTAAATCGCACGATCTAAGCAACCAATTGACCGGCCCCAAACATGGAGATAAAAAAATCTGAGATAACCACCTTCAGTCTCAGAATATCGTGCCACACATCTCTCCTGTCCTTCTTTCTCTTCATTAACTTCACGCCCGCGCTGTGTTGAAACATTTAAAGGGTAATCATTATCCCTTGAGCGCGGGTAGATTATAAAAAAAAAAAAAAATGAAAAAAAAAAACAGTTCACCGAACTCGCCTCCCAATTTGTCCATTGTTACGCGTGCTGTGTGGCATTTGGCACCGTCTTGTTGAAACCACATGTCATGCAAGTCAAGCTCTTCCCTTTTGAGCAAAAAAAGTTTGTTATCATGGCACGGTAGCGCTCACCATTCACAGTAACGTTGAGATTCGCATCAACTTTGAAGAAATACGGCCCATAATCCGGCAGCCCATAATCCACACCAAACAGTGACTTTTTGTGGATGCATTGGTAGATCTTGCAATGTTTCTGGCTGCTCTTTACTCCAAGTACAACAGTTTTACTTGTTCACGTATCCATTCAACCAGAAATGAACTTCATCGCTGAACACAATTTTTCGATAAAAAAGTGGATTTTCGGCCAAATTTTCAAGAGCCCATTCACCGAAAATTCGGCGTTGTGGTAAGTCGTTCGGCTTCAATTCTTGCACCAGCTGTATTTTGAAAAGCTTCACACCTAAATCCATTTGCAAAATTTTCCACGTAGTGGAGTAACAGAGGCCCAATTGCTGCGAACGGCGCCGAATCGATAATTCAAGGTCATCACTAACACTGGCCGATTCAGATGCGATATTTTCCTCAGTTCGCACTCTACGTAAGCGTGTTGGTGGTTTAATGTCCAACAATGTAAATTTAATGCGAAATTTAGTCACAATAGCCCGAATAGCCGTCTCAGTAGGTCGATTAAGCTGACCATAAAATGGAAGAAGCGCGCGATGAGCTCTTAACAGAGCACGCATTTTGACAATAAAATTCAATAATTTGCAAGCGTTGTTCATTTGTAAGGCGATTCATAGTTAAATTAAAGACCAAACTGAAGATGTTTGACAGTGACACAAAATACGAAACGTGCGCGAGCTGTCAAAACCAGTGTTGCCAAAAAGAAAATAGCAAAAAATCAGCCATTAAAATTATTTTTTTTTTGGCTGAAGGTAGAAGGCAATGCTATATGTACGTTGTGAAATTGTAAACTTGATTATAATTCTTTTATTCAAAAATATCACACACTTGCTACTACTACTACAAGTACCATAGAGTATTTGTCGAAAATTCTAGAGAACATCAAAACCACTCTCTCCGTTTTGAAGATGGCGAAATATTCATCCCTATTACAGAATTCGGCGAATGAGCTAAAGTGACAATTTCAATTCATTTCCAAACTTTTGCTATTACTGAATCCGACGAATGAAAGTTGAACGAATGTCGGTAACAATTCCTGCACCACTGACATTTTGTTCAACTTATATGGTATTACAGAACTCGCAATCCATTCGCACTCCATACAATTTCTATCATTATACATTCGCACCAATTTCGAGACGAATCTGAAGTGAATTTTTGATTAAACGAAAATAAACAATGGAGAGTACAAAAATGTAAGTCAAAAGCTTATCATACTGAATGCTCAAGTTTTTGTTTAACAAATTTTAATAGAAAACGCACAAATAGCAACGCAACCAGAGAGCAAGAAATCTAAAAAAAAAAGAGCACACGGTTGGTTTTGAACCGTCCGCCATCTTCGTGCTAACCACTCTCAACGATGCTTGATTTCGTTGATCGAAAACGATACTATTATCACAGACTAGGCCAGTTGAATAAATGTTTGTTGCTGACAGTGTCGATACGAAAGTTCATAAATGATAAGGTAATTTTAGAAATCGACAATGTAGTTCATCCGACGAATTTCATAATTGACTTTTACAGCGGATGCGAATCAAGTCAACTCACCGGGAGTAAAATTCTGCGAATTCTGTAATAGACATGATTACTTTACTGAGTCGAACAGATTCCTCTTTACCAAACGAAAAAGCGCTATCAAGTTTCTGGAAAAATCTCCATTTTTAAAAATGGAAGAATTTCATTATTGAATTTTCTGATGACAGAGATCTTCCCAGAGTGCATAACAGAGTAAATATGTGAAACAACTTATTAAACGAATTTTAATTGTTTGGAATTTGTATAACGAGAGAATCGTATATCAAGAATTTTGATACTTTTTTCAGAAATTAATTTTCCAGAAAATTAGACGTTCTTTCGATTTTTTCAGGCTTTCCTTAAATAGATCAAATAATATAAAATCAGAAAGTATGAAGTTTCTAGTGTTTATAAAGTTTAACTGGTATAGTCCGGAAAAGAACTAAGCTAAGAATTTTTTATTAATTTTTCATAAAATTTCATTTAATTGTATGATCTGATCTTTAAAATTAATTTAAAAAAAACGAAATTGCTAGAACTAATATTTTTGTCTTCTTTAATATAGTAATGTCAAGTTTCATCAAAATTTCAAGTTCGATTTCGTTAGCAGTGCCATATTTTTCATTGTTTTTTTTTTTTTTAATTTTAAATGAACATATTTTATATTTAAAATCTACCCAGTTCCGCATTTCATTTCGAAAACGTTTTTGAATAGACTCGCCCAAAGTGAACTTAAAAATTATGGTAAACTTTTAAGATTTTTTTTTGAATATCGCAGTTCGTGCAAACACACGAGGAATGTAATTAGACAATCCTTAAACAACCCTTTCAAGACACTTTTATATCCACATTCCATTCCACTAAGCCACTTTATAGTTCCTTGAATGACATGCAAATGCCTCTTTTTATGTCATCGTTTATAGAGGGATATAGTTTGTACTTACCATTGCTATCACCATTAATAAACATCAGCACGTATTTCAGTCGCAAGTGTAAGTGCAATCGTGCCATCTTGAGTTAATGCATTTGACAACACCTTTTCTTGTATGAACTTTATTCATCATAAAAATGCACTATTCTGATTTGATTTTATGTTTCTAATTTGAAGGATTAAGTGCTATTGGAAATTTTGATTTAGAAACATGAAAATAAAAAAAAAAGTGCATGGGACTTAACGCTTGTACTTGCCCTATAACGGAGGTATAATAAGGTAAGCAGAAAGAATTTTATCGTCATTTTTGTAAGACTTGGAAAAATCTTACAATTTAACGCCTTAATTCGCTGAGGCTCACTGAGAAAAACGCATTCCAAACTCTTCAGCTTCATGTTGCATATTTCAGTGCAATTTCCTTTTTTAATACCAAAACACAAAGACCGCACTTAAGGGCACTCATTTACCAACTTAGCTCCCAGGAGGCAGAAGATTGGTTCGAATAAAGGATGCAGCCTTCTTGCTGCGTAGGTTCTCTCTCCGACCTTTGACTTGACCTACATTGTGTGTGCCTATTGTCTTTGTAACAAATCCCACATTGGCGTGATATGTTCCTCCTAGAGATGTGCTTTCATTAAGCTCAAGAACCCCAATAGAAGTTGTCATCTTTCCGCTTTCGTAGATGGCGTCCACATTATTTCTTTGAATGGAAGCTACGACATTCAGCCGCATGGAGGCAGAGGAAGGATAATATTTGTGCTTTGATACAAAAGCAATTTTGTGTGACGCCGGATGTTACACTAACTTGTTGTAACTGAACTGAATCTGTTTTTGAAAAGATTTTCCCATTGAATTCTCTAGCAACAATGTTCTGTCACTCAAACATTTATAACCATATAATATCGTTCTGTAACAGCAATGCAAATAGGATGTCAGAAGTGCTCTTTCACTGCCGAGCTCGTATAATACTTCATCTTTCCTGAAATTTATCTCTTGCGCAATAAATTGAACTTAAGGCTGGAACTGAGCGAGGAAGTAAGCAGTTATTTTCATGAAGAAAATAAAATCTTCTTAGAAGATTTGATGTATGATAAAAAATGTATCCACTGCGTCGCAGACACTTGCTCTTGACAGAAATCATAGTACCGAATCATACAATTTGGTTTTAAATTAGAGGAAGCATTAAATACATATATACATATATATACAAGACTTTAACCCCGAAAACGGTGATCGGAGAAAAGCTGCAACTGTATAACAAAAGAGTTTTGGTCATTTATTTAAAGAATTTAAAGTATTGAGTGCCAGACTTGTCTGCCATCTTATTTATGGGCTAAGACGTAACTCAATGCAATCGAGCATAAGTAGTTCCTAACTTGACTCAGTCGATTCTTTTCGATTCGATTGAACCAAATTAGGAATTTTCTATTCTTGTTTGTAAATGGTTTTCCAATGGGGGCTTAACCTTCCGATCACAACAGGGGTGCTATACCACCCCAGGCATTTTTATTTTAGCTGTAATTTTGTTTTTTTTTTTTCTGTTTTTGATAAATTATATGAATTGTTGTGTTTGAATAAAAATTTTATGTTGTCCTCGAAAGTATTTTTTTTAAATTTATTTCTGGCTGGGGTGTTCTGCCACCCCTGTTGTGGTGTATGTATATTTTAAATGTGTTGTTATCGGAAGGTTAAGAACTTTGAACTTTGACTGTACGTACACGCATCCTTAAGCCAATGAACAAACTTTCAATATCAGAACATTCAATCAAAACAACATCTGAACCTGTTTTGTGGTTCGTGCGGAAGAACCGTTACCGTAACTTTATCCGAGAGCTGGGTTCATTTAGTTTTCCCTGTGATCATTGTGCAATTATTGCATACTATGGCAACTTGAACTAAATTCTTTGGAATAGCAGAAATAGGGCCAATTTAATACATTTAAAAAATCACAAAACTAAAGATAACATCATTGCAAAAGATAATCCAAAGGAAAATGCGATCTGTGTGTACCGAAAATCTGGCCTTAGTTCCTAACCGATAGCCCAACATTAACGGAGAACATGAATTTTAACAAACCCTGCGACAAGAAGATTTTAACAGTGAATCCAACGATATCGACATAAAGGGATTTTTCCATTGGAATTAGCGGCCATTTTGTTCAGGTGACATCTATCAAATTTGATGTTTATTATTCAGTGACTTATGCCAAATCAGCATGGAAAGTTACCCGATTTAACAGCAGGTTCAAATGATAAAAATTTAAACGTGGTGGACCTTCACATTTGACTCTTTAACATTTAGTGATCTTAAATGCGTACATTTGTACGTAAAAGCAACGCAAGATCGGTCGAAAACATCGCTGCGGTCCGTAAAAGTATATAGTAATATTGGATGTAGTCAATTCCTCTTCGTGCACAAGGCGAATTTTGTACAAGATGCAACTGACCCAAGGTGCTCGAAGTTCATCACCATAAACGAGGCCAATTGTTTGCTGACTGGACTTTGGAGCGTTTGGAAGAGCAACCTAATTTTGACTGAAAAATAATCTTTAGACGAGGTGCTTTTTTGGGTGAATGACCGTGTTAGCAAACAAAATTGACGTACATATATGGGACGACACCAACGCGCACGAAGCTCACCAGGTGACAATACATACTCAAAACTTTACCGTATGGTGTTGATTTCGAAAACGAAAACGACATTAGTGAGGTGGCGGTCACCATCCAGAACGAGGATAACCGAATTCTTATTACTCAAATTGAATCATATGGAGCTAGAGCTAGTTGTTCTAGCATTACCGAGGCGACGCACGTGACTTGGTCACCAACGTCCTATGATTTGACCCCGCTAGAGTAGATTAATGCAAATAAACCACAATCGTCCGATGCTCTTAAGGACAACATAACACAAGCGGGCCGGATCTATACCGTAGGAATCCGAGGTGGCAAGTGACTTACAATTCTCAACCGCTTCTGTGTTCGCGTTTGAAGAAATGCACGCCTACTACAATTTTCTGCCGATTAATAATGACTAACGAGCAGCAATTCTTATGATAAGATATACTCTTGAAGGATTCTTCAATTCCGAGCACGAGGCACCAGCAGCGGCTGAGGATCGAACACGACCCTTTACATTACAGTCTAACGCACTAACCATTATGCCAAAGGGAACTTCGCGATTCTGTGTGTTTCTGTTCAACTTCAGCCTAAACGGCTAGGCTGTTTTTCTTTAAACTTGGTAGATAACATTTTTAAATTTTTCCCATGATAGGTTTTTTCTTTTAAATCAAAAATATCTTTACCTGACATTTAATTTTTTCGAAATCTTAGAAAATATTTTTTTTTCAAAGACTGTTTGACAGATTTAGGAAAAAATTGATTAACTTAAGCAAGTTTATAGTTAAAAAAATTACTGGTTCCTGACATAGACCATTTTGTGTTTATGATTTTTTTTTTTTAAAACAGTGTAGAATTGATTATAATATTTTTGTGTGTTAAGGCTCTTAAAAAATTTTAATAGTATTGGGTAAAATACAATTTATTATTCCCATCGTATTTCTTTTATTTTTCGTATTTTTTCGAAAACTGCACCCAGAATTAATTTTATGATCTATAATTGATCAAAAACATTTTTTTGAGATTAAAAAAATTATTGACTGTACCTACCATAGAACAATTTTTTTGATTTTGAACTTTTCATCAACGGTAGAGATTTTTGGAAGCTAGAAAGCCATTACCATATTGTCGGCAGTGAAAAGTGTCTTGATGAGAACTCCTGTCAACTCTATACTGCCTGGCTAAAACTCCATTAAGATCAGAGCCTTCATGAGAACTATGAAAAGTTTAAAAAGTATTGCGCGAATGTGCATCCATCACTAGTATTGTTTTAAATTCTCACCGTGAGTTACATAAATCAATCAACTGTATTCCTCTTAAATCCTATGCATTATCCTTTTATTTTCTTGGAATTTCTATTATCCTTTTTAACATCTTGCTTGTGTGTAGATTCAATTTGAAACCAAACATTCTTTGAATTCTTTAAAATAGTTCTATAAATGTTTACCGTTCAGCTATGAAAATGATGATTTAAAGAAAATTTGTTTTGAACGGTCTTATCTGAAAAAAGTCAATTTAAGATAATTTCAACTTACCAAGTGGATTTGGAGGAATTCTATGTGAGTAGAATTTTTGAATTTCAAAATCAATCTCCCAAAAAGTTCTACGCTTACAACTCCCAAAATTATAAAAATAGGCGTAAGACAAAATTAGCCTTTGTATACTCTATCATAATTGACTATGGAAAACACTAACTTAATAGAGCAACAATACGAGATTTTACTATAAATCCATAACCAATCTGGTTTTACTATGGCGTGAACGATTTGATTTTTCCTTAATTTTCTTTAAGTTAAGATTCAACCCTGAAGTTTAACTCTAAACGCACCTGAGGAAGTCTTTCTTCAAGAATATAAATATCAGCCCATATTGCGATGTCGATTTTCTAATCGATGATCGACCTTTTTCTATCATCGATCGTCGATTACTCTGTTTCAAATTGCGAATGTCGATTGTGATCGAAACATTTCGATTCCACAGTCGTTTATTTTCGATTGTCATTTTCTGATCGACGCGTAAGGAAGGTGAAGTTCAGAAGTTTTTCTTGTGAACAAAATGTAAGTTTCTTATAATTAATTAAATATTTGAAGAACAAAATATTCAAAAATTTATTTAATGCAGGTGAAAAGTAAAAACCAAGAAAAAGCAAATAGAAATTTTGGTCAGATTGATGGAGGAAAATCTGGACATCGCGAAGATGGTTTGTGCTAAGAGCCAAACAAAGCAAAGATGAGATAAATTGGCTAAAGATTGTAATATGCGTGCTGAATTTCCTTTTTTGGAGACGTAATCTTGACAATATATGTGTACCGTCAATACACCCTAACACACCTGGTATTTCACTTTTTCATAAATATGCATTCTAGTTTTTAAAGTAAATAAATGTAATCTATTTGGAGCAAAATATGCGTTTCTAGAACTGAGAGCTTTTCCTTTAGCACTAAAGACACTGTGTGCAAGGCCAATATAAAATTAATTACCAACAGTAACTTCGTAAGATCCATAAGCACAAAATCTTAAAGTATTACCAAGTTTTATTACCCGTATGTTGAGAATCAAAGCGCTTCTTATGGTGACATGAGTTTTGGGTTAATTTCTCTTAGAAGTCCTTTGAAACAATTTTGGATGAGCCAAATTATTAAAAAAAGCAAATATGTGTTGTGTATGTGTATACCAAATAAAAACCTCTATTAAATAAATCTTACATTGTTTCTTTTAGTTGCAGAGGATAAGATGTGCATCTGATATGCCTTCTTTTTCTGGTAATTTAAAAATGTTCTTGGGCATTGTCAATATCTGTGTTATTATCGCTAAGCCATAGCTCAATTCCACTTATCTTAAAATGTAAATAAACTATTTTAAATTATATTAAAAAAAGAAAACCAGAAAAAACAAATAATGAATTCAAAAGCTAACCTATCATAGAACTGTCAATTTTGAAATAATCGCAATATTCTGTGGGTTCATTCACAATAGCACCTACATTGTTCAATCGATTGAGTTACACAATACAAAATATGAAACCCAATCGAAACAATCGAAAAGTTTCGATTCAAATTTCAAATTGGCAATCGACAACGACAATCGCGGCCATTGTTTTAAAAACTTTCCAACCCAAACCAATAGCTTCGTAGATATTGACTAAAATCATGATATCTCCTTTAACATGAATTAAGCTTTCCTAATATTAAAGCGATCAGATATTAAAGCGGCTTTCCTGTATTTAAAAAAAAATTGAACTTGCAGCTAAAATGTTTAATTCGCTTGCTCAATTTTTACCAATACAAGGGCGGGTCAATAAGTCCGTGACTTTTGGAATAAAACACAGATTTTTTGATAAAAAAATAATTTTATTTTTCAACGTAGTCTCCCTTGAGCTCTATACACTTTGTCCAACGCTTCTCCAATTTTTGTATCCCTTCCATAAAAAATGATTTGTCGAGGTCCTCAAAATAGGCCTTTGTGTGCGAGATGACTTCATCATTGGAGTCAAATCTTTTTCCACCAAGCCATTTC
Organism: Philhelius festivus; assembly: GCA_963931855.1. Lineage (NCBI taxonomy): Eukaryota > Metazoa > Arthropoda > Insecta > Diptera > Syrphidae > Philhelius > Philhelius festivus. The sequence continues at coordinate 6,762,222 of OZ007556.1, read as the reverse complement.
TTCAGGTTTGGGAACAAGAAGTAGTCACTCGGAGCCAAATCTAGAAAATAGGGTGGATGAGGGAGCAATTCATAGCCCAATTCATGGATTTTTGCCATGGCAACTGCACATGTGTGCACCCTTGCATTGTCTTGGTGGAAAAGAACTTTTTTCTTGGCCAAATGAGGTCGGTTTTTTTTTCAAATCGTCATTGAATCGGTCCAATAAGTTGGCATAATATTCCCCATTGATTATTCTTCCCTTTTGAAGGTAGTCAATGTGAATTATCCCGCGTGCATCCCAAAAAACAGTCGCCATAACTTTATTGGCTGACAAACCCACCTTGGCCTTCTTTGGCGCCGATTCACCCTTAGAAACCCACTGTTTTGACTGTTGTTTGGTCTCTGGTGTGTTGTGATGGATCCATGTTTCGTCCACGGTTACAAAACGGCGCAAAAACTCCTCCATAACGCCAAACCTTCCTGTGAAATTGTTACACGATTGCGTTTGTGGTCGACTGTGAGCAAACGCGGCACCCATCTTGCGGAAAGCTTTCTCATGCCCAAGTGATCATTCAAAATTGAAACCACTGAGCCATGCGAGATCCCTACGGCTTCCACAATCTCTCGCACTTTCAATCTTCGGTCGGCCAACATCATATCGTGAATTTTTTCGATTGTTTCGGGTGTAGAGACCTCAACTGGGCGTCCAGGACGTTCCGCATCTTCAGTGCTTGTACGGCCACAACGAAATTCAGTAAACCACTTTCTTACCATTGAAATCGATGGTGCAGAGTCCCCATAGTATTTATCAAGCTTAGCCTTGGTCTCGGTAATGGTTTGTTTCGCAAGAAATAATGCTTAATAAGCACACGAAATTTACTTTTTTCATTTTCTCCTCAAATTAGTGAGTAGTCTGATAAAAATAGCTGTCAAACACAAACTAATTGACGCAGCAAGTTTAAATTTTGACAGGAGTCAACTGACAGATGGCCTGTTGACAGGAGCAGTGTTGCAGTTTCAGTAAAGAGGTCAGAAATTCAAAAAGTCACGGACTTATTGACCCGCCCTCGTATGTATTCGAAATATTGGCTTTATTTCGTTTGATATGTGGGACACCTTTTAAATTATTATTAACTAAATTTAGGAATAATATCCTACAGCGTCTATAAATTATATAATAATTATAATTATAGTTATAATTATAATTATATATATTATATAACTTAATATATTTATTTGGAGAACATTATTTGTTCCTGCTGGTTGCTTTTCTTTTTCAATAAATTAGAAATGAAATAAAAATGTAGTGTCACGCAGTCCTTAGAATGTAGGCATCCTAAGAAAATACATATCACTCAAGGGACAATGATATTGATAAAGGCTGAAAAGTTCCTTTTAAGGAATGAAAAGGAACACACTGTAAAATTAAATAAATTCTAAGCTTTAGGGCACAAATGACTTTTGACCTTATTTTTTTTTTTATTCTCTTCGACCATTTTACTTCCTTGTTTGGTGTTTGTAATTTTAAAGCAAAAATTAGTATTCCAAGCAGGATGTAAGGATGACCTTTTGCAAGGCGCTAGGACATTATAAACAATATGATAATGACATAGATTTTTGTATGTTGGTTATGTTATAATTTGAGGTTTCATCTTAACTACTTAAAATGGGTTAATTAGTCAATTTCTTAGGGTTTGTTGAAGCCCTTAAAAAAATTAATTGTGGGTCAGATCCAAATAAGAAGATTTATGTTAATTAATATAAAATCAAGAATTTTAAAGTTTGTGTTTATGCCTGGGAAATAAATTAAAAGTGAGCTACAAAATTGGACATATTTCTTATATGTATAATTTTTTATTTTTGATTAAGCTTGTCAGATTTGTAATAGTTGCCAAATAGACAAAATCCTAAAAAGAAAATCAAGATCTGAGGAACAAACGTGAAGATACTATTGCACTTATAAATACAAAAACAGTATATTAGAAGAAGAATTGAAACTGTAACGTTGGGTGAACCTTCTCTTGGGACCCTTTTGGCGGAGGTTCTAAGTGGTTTAAATATTCTAATATAACAGACTCCGTCAGGCGAGTAGCCAAATAAACCTTAACTCAAAAGCAATGCTGCTTTGTAGGGCGTCTGATATACTGAATTAGAAACTTGTCGAGCCTCCAGCGAGTTGCTAAATAAAGGACACGATTGGTTTGGCTTCTGAATTAGAAGTATCATTTTTTTCTCTCTTTTTAAACAAAAATAACTCGCGTTCGTTGGTATCCAGCCATACTTCGATAATCGATAACGTTCTATCGATTTTCCACAAAATGCACAATCAGCATTTGACCATACCATAGTTCAATAGTTTTTGGCCTAGCTTGCTTATGATGCATCATATTTTTCATAAGCCAATGACTCTTGGAAATGTTTTCAATTTGTACACAAAAAAATCCTCGAGCACTAGAAGTGTCATATGAGTATTTTTGTGTATCTTGTTTTTTGTTCTATAGTTCGTGCACTGAAGGTGCCGGTTGAACTGTATGAGTATCTATAGACATACGAGTATCTTGTGCACAGAGTGTGCCAACGGAAATATGAACATTATGAATCGGCTCTGCTATAGCCGGAAAAGTAAGTGCATGCAATGGATATGGATGGGAAACCGAGTACCAAATATCGAAGTAGGTTGAATGTATCTTTAATACTTTAATTGTTTTGCAGCAATTAATTAAGTGATCGCTGGTGCGATCCCTTCATAAAACAGTCTCAGAGAACCCACCATTTTCATTTTATATTTTATTTATATTTTCATTTAATTTCACTATGTCTTATGAGGTAGATCTGGCAAATACTATATTTTTTTTTAAGTTTGTAAGAAGTAATTGAAAGTTTGAACACCCTATCAGAAGATGCTATAATTTTTGAAAATGGCGGCAAATGTCAATTCTACTTTGACATTTGTAAAGCAAACAGAGATACAAAATACTTATTAACGAGGCATGAATCGTTATATTCTTAAACAATGCAGAATAGTTTTTTTTTCGATTTCTTTTGCGGAATAATTTATCAGTGTTTTATCGCTGCATGAAATTCGGCGTAGATTTCCTGGTCATTCCTGTCATGTTTGTCAAGTACACAAGATGCTGCTAGGTCTGTCCGGCCTCTGAGCAGCCGTCAGTGTTGCCGCAAGCCAAAAAAAAGAGTCGCTAGATCGACCTTAAAAATCCGCTAGATATGCTAAAATTTTTAAAAAAGTCACTAGAAAAAAATTTCAGTACACATATCAAAAAACAAAAAAAAATACATTCAGTTATACCAAAAAATTTATTTTGAATAGTAAAGAAAAACTTATAAATATTAAGTTAACATAAAATATCTTCAAAAAAAAAATAAATTCAGTCTAGAAAATATTACTACTTTTCATTTTTTAAATGAAAAGTAAAGAAGTTTTAATAATAACTTCAAACACCTATTATAAAAATAATCAACCACAAATAATTATAGCCATTATAGCATCTTCATCAATTTCATTGACTTCAATATCTAAAGCATTATTGAAATTTTTGAATTTTTTGAAAACAATATATACTTACAAAAAAAGTTAAGTTTACTCCTGAAATCTCCATTTTGGCCGATTCGACAAAACCAAACAAAAACAATTACAGTTAAAATTGTACACAAAATAAATCATATAAACGAAATGACCAGGTAGTCTAGTTTCTAAAACATACGAGTATACCCGCTCACTCGCAATCACACTCCTTTTGGTCTTATTGTGTGTGGTGAAGTTTCAAATTCAGTTCAGTGGTCGTGGTAAAAAGAGAGTCAATCGAACATAAGTGCCAAACTCGAATGCCAGGGATGTTACATCATCACATGTTCTTGCAAAAAGTCACTAGAAAAGTCGCTAGAATTATCTAGTGACAAAAAATAATTTTTTGTCGCTAAACTTTTGAAAATTCCGCTAAATATAGTGACAAAGTCACTAAAACGGCAGCACTGGCAGCCGTTCTAGTAAAAATATTGCAGCTTGGCTGAAGATGTCGCAGGAGACACTGGAATATCAACCAGACGTCTTGCATTAATCGGCGGTATCTACAAGAATTTTTGATAGAAAACTTTTCCTGAGAAAGTGCAGACAGTGTCTCAGCTGTTGAATTTCAACCATGAGAGGGAAAACTTTTCATCGAAAATTAACATGAGCAACGAGGCTTATTGCCTTATCGCCTTATCTGTGGATATGTGAATAGGCAAAATTATCGCTTCTGGGGCACTGCAAATCCGGGTATCACCCACGAAGGAGCCCTTTTACCCGTTCAAAATAACTGCATGGTACCCTGAAAGCGTCAACGTGTTTTTATCGAAAAAGCCCTAGTTTAAGCGACTGGACGCTGAACGCTACACAGATCTCAACAATTTTCTCCGTCTTCAATTGGATGAAGTTGAATGGTTTCAACAAATAGAGCAGCGGCGCAGGCTACACGAGTCTTAACCAAAATTCTGAAGGCTGCACTTACGGTTCGCCTAATTTCGCCATTTGCAATGACAATAGCAATTTATAAGATTAATGGATCCAGATTTATTTTTGTGGGGTTTCTATAAATCACTAGTTAAAGTCAATAAGCCTCAGACTCTTCAAGCCCTCGAAGAGAATGTCCGTTAAAGATACAAGGACATATTGTCAGAAGTTATGGCGATAATATTCGGCGAACACAATTTTTGAATGACCAAAAATTGAGGCAAAAAATACTACAATGTCCCAAAGCCAGTACAAATTTTGGTCATTTGTAAAAATTTTTCGAAATTATACTGTGTTTGGTCCTACGCTCGTCTTCAATGGCACTCCTTATGTCAGCTCACAAGAAAAATCGAATTCGCTTGTGGAAGGTGTAATCATTCCTTATGACTTATGACACTTCTCTCGCACTCTCACATATGCGAGTGTATTCAAAGATTTCGATATACACAAATCATCTGGTCCGGATATCCCTTCCATTGGTCTGAAGAGCTGTTCTTCCACTCCGAAAAAACCTAAAAAACGTAAGCTTTTCCATCTACCATCATTTTCATTTTCCATCAGCCAGTACACATAAAGGCGAAACTTCCTCATCCTTTAACTATCTTCCAATTGCACTTACGACCCAGTTTTCTATGATCATGGAAACTCTGATAAATTATCAGCTCAATAAATATCTGGAAGAACGTAAGATTCTCAATGACAAGCCATATGGCTTTCGTAGCAATAGGTCCACCGGTGATTTGATGGTTTATCTCACCCAAATAATTTGTATCCATTCTTGGAGATGACAATAACTATTGTTACCGTCATTATTTTGGAACGTATCCATTCTGAAGAGATTTATTGAAAGTCTTGATAAAGTGATACCAACTTCCTCCCTACAATCTTTGAATAATAAGGTGAAGAGATTATTTTTTTATTAAATTTTTCAGGTGCCAGGTAGAGAAACTGCTCAAGAAGAGTAGAATCATGTGTCAAAGTAATGAAAGGGGAGTATTTTGTAACAATTTCAATATCGTTAATAGTAAGAATAAAAAGTAGAGATTCTAAGTGGCTCACTTGTGGGAACCAGCAGATAGTTAAGAAAGTAAAAGAATCGAAATTAGTAGTAACGGTTTTTCAGGTAAGAAGAAATACATGTTAGGAAGATAGGTTCAAGCCCAAAGGTGAAAAGTTTGTATAAAATAAGTTTATGTGAAAATTTGTCAAGGACCTTACTGGAATCGGTTGGGACACTGTTGACTTCCGTTCTATTCTCTAAGACTGCAAGGCTAATGGATATGAATTTAGATGTTGTGGATCTACCTTTGACAAATTTATGTTGTCTAGTGCATATGTGAGACTTACAAAGACAACTTAAATTTATTACAAAATGCTTTCAAAGATGTTGGAATATGTGGAATTGGACGATAATATGTAAATTTACACTTTTAGGCCCTTTTTATGTATTGGGGTTAAAAAGGACGTCTTTCGTAACAAGAGAATACTTCTTGAGACAGGGATAAACTGAAAATTTTTGAGACTGAGAGAGATCGTGTAAGCATTTTAGAGAAATATGGAAAGGATTACATTTGGGCCAACAATATACTCGTCATAAAGTTGTTTCAGCTTAATTTCGATCTACGTCCTAGGTAAGGTTAGGTTGGATTTAGGTGGCTGCTGACCAGAAAGCCAAAACACTTAGACCAACATTTGGTCCGTTGTGATACCACAGGATTCCAAAGATCTCCCTTATTCGTTAAACTATTTGGAGCTAGCAATGAAGCATTTGAGACAGTAGATGTTGGAATTTCTTAGATCACTAGGATCATTACAGTAGAAGTATGAGTCTTTGTGCTAGGGCAGGGCAAGAACATAGTATTGCAGTGGGAATTAGGAAATATAAGAACAACTAGTTCCGAACTAATGAAATAACTTTTATTGAATGAACATAAATAATTTAGAGAAAAACTTAAAATATAAACAAGTGAACAAAAGCTAAGTTGATGATGTTTGTGTACAGTATTTTGAAACAAGTAGTTTGATGATTTCTTTAACACCCTTCCTCAAACGAATTGTACTCCAGCTTTTGTTCTAAACTTCTCAATTTTCGAACAACATAGTGGCTTTGTGAGCATATCAGCTATCATTTCTTCACTAGGACAATAGGTGCATACAATTTGATTTTTATCAACGTGGTCCTTGACGAAATGGACTTTAGTATCGATGTGCTTAGTCCTGTTGCTCAGCTTCTGCTCCTTAATCAAACGTAAACAGCTCTGATTATCTTCGAAGATTACGGTTGGTGAAGTTTGTTGAATTTTCATATCCTTGAGCAGCTGACGAATCCAGATAGATTCTTTGCAAGCCTCGGATAATGCAATGAATTCGGCTTCTGTGGATGAAAGCGAGACACAAGATTGCCTTTTTCAGCTCCAACTTATTGTTCCACCATTTATCTGAAAGATATAACCAGAATTAGATTTTCGATCAAGTCTATCTTCCGCCCAGTTTGCATCTGCGTAGCCTATAAGTAGGTTTTTGTTTTTGGTTGGTAAATTACTTAATTTAAGATAAAAATTTATTGTGCCTTTTAAGTACTTAAGAACACGTTTAATTTCGGTCCAATCTTCTTGGTTAGGACAGCTTACTTTTCTTGCCAAAATAGAAACGGAAGCAGCAATATCGGGTCTGGAATTCATACTCAAATATAAAAGAGAACCTATTAATTTTTAATAATTTGTATTATTTAAAAGGTTTTCGGACTGAGTTTTTCCATATTCAGGGTCAAGAGGGTATTTAGATGCCTTTGAATTTTCAAGTCCGAAATCTTTAAGTAAATTTTTAATATATTGAGTTTGTCGAATGTTAAAATTAAAATTTTGATCTTTGAAAACTTCCATTCCAAGATAACAGTGAACATTTCCAAGGTTGCTTACTTCAAACTTATTTTTTAGTAAACTCTCAACATCGTCAATATTGGTTTGCTTAAAACTTGCTACTAAAATGTCATCGACGTAAATTAATACATATGTTATCCCTTCCTCGTTGGAACATTTTATGTAAAGGCAAGTCTCTGCTGTACTTTGAATAAATCCTCCATTTACAAGCACAGTATGTATTGTTTTATTCCATATATGAGCAGCCTGTTTTAAACCATATAAACTTTTTCTAAGTCTACAAACGTAATTGGCATTCCCTTCCTCGAAGCCAGGGGGTTGCTTCATATATTATGATTTCATCTAGATCAGAGTTAAGAAAGGCTGACCCTATATCCATATGAACAACTTTCATGCCCTTAGAACCCGCTACGGATAGCAATGTTCGGAGAGTGGTTTGTCGAACAACAGGAGCGAATACCTCATCGTAGTCATATCCATATTTTTGGCTAAACCCAAGAGCTTTATATTTTTGAACAAGACCTTTTCCATCACGCTTGATTTTGTAAGTCCACTTACAACCCACGATATTTACGCCTTCTGGAGCAATTACCAAATCCCAAGTGCCATTCTTCTTCATAGCACTGATTTCCTCCTTCATAGCGATTTCCCACTCATTTCGTTGTTCGCATACAATGGCTTCATTTTAAGATTTGGGTTCTAGTTCTACTTTCGATGAATCTAATGTTGAAGCCTTAAAACCTAATCGATCTGGGGGCTGGCCCTTAGTTGACCTAATTCTGACCGACGAACACGACCCTCATCTTCTACATTTGGAATTGTCTCACTAATCGTCTTGGAGCTGACAGAGTCTGTGTCAGGATCTAGGCTTTGGAACGAAGTTTCATCTTCTAAGATCAATTCCTGGTCTTTGTTATCTAGGTCGTTAACGTTACGTCTATCTGAGCACTCTTGACTACGAAGAAATTCAAATTCTATCTCTGAGGGCTGATTTGTCTCTGGCTCAACCCTTTTATTAACTTCATTTTCCGTGACAAATTTAACGTCTCTGCTTATTGTGATTTTCTTGGTTTGTATGTCAACTAAACGATATCCCTTTTCATCATATCGAACAAAAGTTAGAACTTGGGCTCTTGAATCTAGCTTTCTACGGTTCGCTTTGGGAATCAAACAATAAGCTTTTGAGCCGAAAACTTGAAGATGACTTATATTTGGTTTTCTACCCTCCCAAAGTTCAAATGGAGTAGAAGGAATCGAACTTGATACCAAATAATTTTGTAAATAATTCGCTGTCATAAGCGCTTCTCCCCAAAATATATTTGACAATTTTGCTTCAGCCAACAAACAACGGGCCATTTCCACAAGGGATCTATTTTTCTCTCCGCGACACCGTTTTGTTGTGGAGAATAAGGCACCGTATATTGATGACGAATGCTTTTGTTCTCAAGATAACGCTTGAAATTGTTTGAGGTGTATCCACCTCCATTATCTGAGCGAATAAGAGAAGGATATCTATAGAACTTGTTTTTCATTAATTCGAGATAGGATTTGAGTTTATCGAAAACTTCAGATTTATCGTGAAGAAGGTACACTACTGTGAAACGGCTATAGTCATCAATGAAGGTTACGAAGTATCGCTTTTTACCTGGTGTCATGGTTTGCATGGGACCACAAATGTCCGTGTGGACCAAATCTAATACACGCTTGGATTTTGATTCAGATTGTTTGCTAAATGGTAGCCTAGTCATTTTGCACTGAATACAAATCTCACAATTCTTTCGTACACCACAATCAGTAATATTAAAATCTTTTACCGTCTTTCCATGTTGCATCCAAAAATTTTGTGCCAATAGTGCTGACAGTTTTGTAACTTACAATCCACAATCAGGGCCTTTTGTTCGGAAGGTTGGCGTAGTCGAAATAGCCCACTGGATGCATCAGCAACTCCGATTTCTTTTCCGGTCATGGTCTGTATGCTGCAACTAATGTCAGAGAAGAGTAGTTTGAATCCCATCTTTAAAATTTTTGTGACGGAGAGAAGATTTCCATGAAAAGAAGGCATGAACAAAACATCCTTCACATCGACAATAACTTTTTCGCCTTTGCTGTTGAGAAGAGTAATACGACAAAGCCCTTTTCCACTGGAAACAACAGATTGTCCATTTGCCACAGTAACTTTTTCCTTAATGGACTTATTAATTGTGACAAAATCTGACTCACGTGCGCTGATATGACAGGTGGCTCCAGAATCAACGACCCAAATGCTCTTGTCGTTAGTCATTGAAAAACAATAGTTCTCATTTTGCTCTCCACTGTTTTCTCGAACTTCATTAACTTTACTATTTTGCCTCAACTTCTTCAGCTTCCAGCAATCCTTCTTAATGTGTCCTTTGGCCTTGCAATGGTGATAAACCTTTTTGCTGCGTTCTTCTGAATTTACAGATGATTTCAAAGCGGAATTGTTTGCTGAAAATTGTTTGGATTGGCGCTGGTGCTCATCAATCAGGCTAGCTTCGACAACTTTAAGTGTCAATTCCTCAACCTTCCGAGCTTCCAGGGCGGTCACCAACGTATCAAAAGAAGAAGAAGCCACGAGCCAACGATCAGAAAATTGCTCACCTATAGCTTCCAACTTTTCGAACAACAGTTTCATTTCCATAATGTGCTCTGATATGCAGCAATCCACGGAAAAGTTCATTCCACAAATCCTCCTCATAAGACTTACGCTGCTTCCTAACGTATTCTTCTCGTGATGACTACGTGGTGCTTCCCAAGACTCACGCGCTGTTCTGAATTTCTTGATAAGCATAAGTTGACTATCTTCCACGGACAATCCAATGATAATAGTCGCTTCATCATTAAGTTTCATCCAAGCTGCGTCTGGTTCAGTCGGTGGCGGTTCGGAAACACATTCCCATGCTCCTTGCCTCTTCAATATAAGTTCAATCTTATATTTCCATAAGTGGTAGTTTTCACCATTAAGCTTCGTAAAAGACGACTTCAGAAAATCCATTCTGCTCTGGGCCAATAACCTATTGCAGTGGGAATTAGGAAATATAAGAACAACTAGTTCCGAACTAATGAAATAACTTTTATTGAATGAACATAAATAATTTAGAGAAAAACGTAAAATATAAACAAGTAAACAAAAGCTAAGTTGATGATGTTTGTGTACAGTATTTTGAAACAAGTAGTTTGACGATTTCTTTAACACATAGAAGGTGAGAGACCAACTCCTCTTCTTCTTCATCCATGCGTGTCTACCTATTAGGCAGTGTTCAGTAAAAACACATATAACGGAGCTAATGTGCAATCTAGCAATAGAAATCAGTTGTTTTGAGCGTTTAGCATCAATCAATGGCCAAATTAGTTTTGTGGACTACCAAGTTGAGGTGCTGGTTCATCTGTGGTTCGCTCTTTTTATGGTATCATGCTTTAGCATAAATTTACAAGCAGCTAGAGGTATACCTATGTTAAATTTACTATCTGACAAAGGTAAGATTGTTCCATTTTTTGCAAGTTCGTCAGCTTTACAGTTACCTAGAATGTCTCTATGACCCGGCACCCATATAAGGTGAATGTTAAACTATTTTGCCGTCTACGTCCTAAGGTCTTGATGACTTTTTTTGCACACTAAAGGTATATTGACTACCCTTTCAATGTTTTTTCATAGTGCGAGAGCCTAGGAGCGTTTTTTTCAATAACGGTACAACTGATTTTGATCAAATTTTCTAATGCAGAAGCCTCTCAAAAGTATTGATAGTATTGTGTATGTAAATTTTCTTAGCTTTAATTGGATTTTATAATAAAATAACAATTTTCATTTTTGAAACCTGAATTTATCTAAGAACTAAACAGTTTTTAATGCTATCTACAAGAAGTAGAAAAAAATGTGTTTTATAAAAAAATAACTAAATTGAAATTTTATTTCCACAATAGTAAAAATTAAAACCTTAAAAGTAGCTTACCATTTTTTTTAAAATATTCTTCAAATATTATACATTTTGCCATAAAACCGTTTTTTTTTTTTGAAAACCGCTGTAAGAATTTAAAATTTGCATTTATTACTATATATTTATTTATTAATTTTTTTATAATAGAAATTTTTAAATTTACTAGAAACCCCCTTCTGCTGGTTCCTTGCCAATTTCTGCACCTGATTGTCAGCGTGAATTTGAATCACCCTGTACAATTTCAAAACAAATTATTTAATGCATGGGAAAAGTAGAGCTACCTATTTTTTATGATTTTCCACACCAAGGTATTTTTAAAACGATGCACAATTTGAATATAAAAATGTCTTCCAATTAATTAGAGAAAAGCTCCTTAATTACTTTTCATTAGTTACAGAAAAAAATCTCTAACAACCCAGAATGAATAACTAATGAAAACACACACATTCGTGGGTATTAAAAACTACTTCTAATAAAAGAAAGTGCTGTAGTTAAAAACTACGCAAACAAAAATTCAATTCCTTGATTTCTTCAAAGATGATATCATTAGTTTCCTCTCTTTGTTGTTGTTGGACCCCAAGGTCTAAGTTCAAGCCATACTATCCTTTGGAATAAAACAAAAATGTAAATCACACTCAGGAAGTGAATTTCGAATCAAAGCTTACGTAGTCCTTGTCATTATGCATCTCTGCAGTCATTCTTCAGCAAGATTGAAATTGTAATTTATGTGTCCGCAGGATTTAAACGTCTTCAACGTTCTCCTATGACTCACCGAAATTCATCAGCTTATAGTATTAGTCCAAAAGTTTAACATTCGAATCAATCGGAAAACTCTGCCCTGCTTTTAAAACGGTTGACTATCAAGCTTTCCTGACACAAAAAAAGGTTCGTGTCTCCAATATTTCCCTTTTAAAAAGGCACCAGGACAACTGATAAGGACGACAACTTCCCAGTCATGCGCCCAACTGGCCCAAATGCACTTCCTTTGATTGTAAGTTTTTTGCAATCTATTGCGGCCCAGCCTCAGTTTAAATTAGGAATTTGGTCCGGAGGCAATCCTTGCCGAGGAGCTTCTCGTATCCCACCGCTGCCGCTTCATAATTTTTTTTTTGTATGTCCATATCCACTAAACAACAGATTAGTATTGCTTTGATTGTGCTTTAATTTGTGTGCAGTGACTGTGATAAGTATCATTTAAATAAAATCCATTCCAGGATTACCTAAAGGATGCTCTTAAATTAGTGTGTGCGATAATACAGTTCGATGGTTCATTTGATTACCCTTAATTATGTATGAGATTGAGTGGTTTTTGCCTTTCAACAATCATGTGGGGGTACCCATATTTACTCTGCTCCGAATGTGTCAAGCTTAAAGGATAAACAAGGATCTTTCTAGATTCACAAAGAAAACAATTGTTTGAACGAGATAATTTACGAAAGGATATCAATTGAGTTGGATGCTGCTTGTAAAACAAAAATACTGAAATTTGACACTTGACAAAAAAGGACCTTCATTCCGTTATCAGGACACAAAAGTGAGTACCAGGTATTTTTAAGCAAATAGGATCTAAATATTGTTGTTAGTTGTCAACTTCTCTGAGGATCTTTCAAAAAATGTCAAAGTTATGCTCCCCGTTATATTAGGTACGTGCTGAAAATATTCTATCAGCCGATAAGGACGACCTGGGAGCAGAAGTCAAGGCCACAACAATGTGCATATGTAGATGATAAAAATAAAATATGAAATTGAATGAAGGAACCATCTTGAAGATGTAAAGGTGTTTTCAAAAAAAAAAAGAAGAAAAAATACCTCAAGGAAGCGGGAAAATAATATGTTCCACCCACGAACACCGCCCCGCATATTGAACATCTTGAGAAAATTTCAATTTATTTTCAAGATGCACATCGGTCCCGTCCATGATTATAATGGTGCGTGCCTTGCAGAGAGAGACAGGCTTAAGCTGAGTACTAACATTAAATGGATGTTGGCTATTTATTTTTGGTGTGTGCGAATTTAGAGAAGATTATATTAGAAGATGGGGTTTTTCGTTTCAAAACTGCTTGAAATTCGCAGAAGCTATTTGTATTTTTGCTATCACCGCCATTTAGTCTTGATATATTTTACGTGTGGTGTTTACCAGAAGTGACGGATATCTTTTTTGTCGACACTTAACTGCTTTTTATGTAGAGTATCATATTAAAAGGACTTTTACACCCATATTAATAAAGATGGATTAGTGGAGGTTTATCGTTAAGTCCTGGACTAAGTGCGAAATTTCATTAATAAAACAAGTTTTCTGTTAAGTGACGTTTACTAAGTTAAACCACCGAAGTAGGTGGTTTAGCGAAGGAATAAGAAATAGAAATGTCAAATTCGTTTTTTTTTTAAATCAAAAAATTAAACAAAAGTGAGAAGTTTCTAAATTAATTTTGAAAAGAAATAGTAATATGTAATAAAAATGGCACAAAGTTTTAACGATTTCTTGAACCGTTTGGATTTGTTGGATAATCCTAATTTTTCTATAAGAAAATCTAAAATCTAAAAAAAAATCTATAAACCCTGATATGATCCGATAAAAGAGCAAAGCGAAGAGGAATTCAGAAAGAAATATAGGTTTTCCAAGAAAAACATGGAAAAACTTATAGCTATCGTTGAAGCAGACCTAAATGTGGACAGAAGAGGTGGACATATTCCTGTGGATTTACAAGTAATGGCTTCCATTAGATACTGGGGCCGTAATGAGGTATAATCATTGACTGGATGTACATATATAAACATAATCTTAAATAACATTACTCATTTAAAAAAGTTTCAAGACGATTGTGCTGATATCCACGGCTTTAGTTAGCCTACATTGAGGATCGTCTCTTCACGAGTTGCCAAAGCATTTGCTTTGCAAGGCAGTTTATTAAAATACCCCAAAAAGCTTCCGAGCAAATAAAAACAATGGAAGCATTAAAGTTCATACGTGGATTTCCACAAGTCATTGGTGCAATTAAGCAATATCCACAATCAGACACAAGCAATTGACAATCAATTTAAGTAGCCACAGAATATAAAAAAACAGATTGCTTACTTTTGTAGAAGATTTTCTCTTTAGAGGATTTTTGATAAACGTCATTTTACTATTCCGGGAACATTTTGTTTTTATTAATGTAAATATTTAAGCCAAGACTAAACTCCTATTTTATGGTTTAGTTAGACAGTGGTCTATATAGTGAATAAGCGCTTTTTTATTAATATGGGTGTTAGGGTTTTCTTAAGCTTCAAAGAACCTATGATGGTATAACACTTGAACTAAGTGAAACCATATTTTATAATACAAATTAAACTTGATTAAGTTTTTTTCACTTTTTAAAAAAGATTTATTTATTTCCAAACGGGCAGCGTTTCTGCCTATAAACACATGAATGACAAAATGATTAAAAATACTTAAGCTTAAATACTAATTCTTGCACATCACCAAGCCAACTCATTCCCACAGATATCCAGGTATTCAGGTTTCATGATGTTTCTCGTCGAAGCTCTAGACGCTGACACCTGCATTCCTCTTTCACGTATCCGGCTCGTGCAATATGTTCCGCCTGCAGTTTCGGCGTCGTCATCGTTAACTCCTCCCGCCTTAAGATCGAACGTCCGCGTTCGACGTAGCTGGTCTCAAAAGATGAGAAATATCTTCCAGGCCTAAGGTGACAGTGGATGCTACGTTTTTAGGAACTTGATGCGGTTCACTATTTCTTAGCTCTTTCCTTTGTATGAATCTGGATATGAGGTAAGCACCGAACAAGATGAATATTATTATGGTAAGTCCGATGTTGGTAGCGAAATTGATGTTGTTTTTTGTGGTTAATAAGCTTATCTGCGAAGTACCGTTTATGCTCAGTTCTTTCATCATCTCGAGAGATAGTTTCTCTTCCAGGGTTGCGTTTTCTGATTTAGGTTGTAAAATAGCAGGCAACGGTTGATGCTTCGTGATCTCCATGGTTTCATACACCTTATTATTTACTTCGATTGGGGAGTTGACATGCTTTATTAGGTAGGTACCATTTAACGTGATTGATTCATTGTTGACTTTGAGAGGACCATTAAACTGATTCAGGAACAGGACATCTGGTGATATTTCCTCGACTGATGGGATGTGTTGGTTATTAATTAATGGGCATGATGATATTTGACTCTTGAGTAGCTTGGGGGTGCATGTTGTGTTACTTATATCTATTATATTATTAGAACTACAAATAGTATGTTTATTGAAAGATTTACATTCGTTTATAATTCCATACAGTCTATCATTACATTCTAAGACATTGATATACGGGATTTTATTGATTTTATTTCCAATTTTCACCGGCTTAAGTAAAAAAGAGTTACATATAGTTGGGCTTGTGGTCGGTAAACTAATTATGTAAATAATATTTTTTCTATCAGATGCAATTCTTACGTTAGCAAATTCAAATGCCTCATCTATGTTCAAAAAAGGAATATTTCTAAGAACTTGTTCAGCTAGTTTAATTTCAGAACTGGTTAAAATGTAAGAATTAATAATATTTGCTTTAGCCCAATGAATAGCATAAGCGACATTCACAATTTCCTCTTTAATAATTTCAAGTTTAAACTTCATTTCCCAAATTTCTTTGTCTTGATTTTTTTCATTTACAATTTTAAAAATTCTATTTGTCATATTAGTTATTTCATTAATTTTACTTATTGTAATTCTATTGATGACAGCTTGTTTGTTATTGTTCTTTAGTACATTATTAATTTTATTCTTAATAATTTCATGGTCATGGTGATCGGGATTTCCCGCTATCCATTTCCAAGCACTACCTATAAAATTCAAGGACCGTTTGTCTTTTGTTTTTAATTGAAGTCTTTGCAAATGACTCTTTATTCTTTGAATTTCGAATTGTAAAATTGGATAAAAGGAGTGATTAGGATTTGTTTTTAGCATTTCTTCCAATCTTATAATTAAGTCGCCATATTCTTCCAATTCTATTATGTGAACAATTTTGAAAGTACCATTCTGTACCTTTGCGGTTCCCGTGTTTATTTTTATGAGCTGAGAGCTGGAGTAATCTAGTATCTGAACCTCCGCACCGCATATGGTGAGTAATGCCCTGTTGGAATAAAAGTTAATTTTTGATCAGACTTTTGTGAACAACTTTGCCTGATTTCGTTTTTACTGTGGAATTATGGTTCAAAGCTACTATCTCCTTCTTATACCTTGGATCTAATTTGTTCCCTACCCTTTTATTGGTCTTAACATAAATGGTTTGTCCTATACTATAATTTTTTAAAGGTTTTTTCCTCTTATTATGATACTCTAAATCTGTTCGCTGTTTAACCTGTAATTGCTCCATGTTTTGTCGTCTTGCGTTCTCAAGCTCTTCGGGATTATTTAGAAGTCGCCTACCGAAAAATATATCAATGGGTTTCTTATTAGTTGTTGAATGTAGGGATCGGTTATATTCATAGATACATCTGTCCAATAATTCGGAGAACGAGGAATGGACGTTATCTGTTTTGAGGCAACGAATTAATTCTGACAGTGTTGAGTGAAATCTCTCAACTTGTCCATTTACGCAGCTGGTATAAGGGGGTGCTTTAAAAACATTTATACCGAACATATTTTCTAACATGAATGTAATGGAGCTTGAACAAAGGGATTTCTCATTATCCATAACTATTGATTGCGGAACTCCGAATGCTAGTACCAATCCTCTAAGAGGCTCCTTAATATCTTCCGCAGATCTTGATTTAAGTATTTTCGCAAGGGCGTATTTTGAAAACTTATCAATTGCAGTTAAAATTACCTTTTTATCGGTAAAATAGATATCGATATGTATTATTTGCCCTGGATATTCTGGAATTGGGGTCGGTTGTAGTTCGGGTTTATTTGGGTGTCTTTCATATTTATTTTCTTTGCAAATCTGACAGGATCTGGCAATTCTATCTACTTTTACTTTCATATTGGGAAAAAAGAAATTCTGAGAAATTTGGATTCTGTTCTCACGACCGTTTCTATGGGCACGATTATGTTCTTTTATTATTTCTTCTTCTTGCCTATTCTCATCTATAAGATCGGTTACTACTTTTCTAGAAAATCGTGTTCTATATTGTTTAAAATGTGCAGGGTATATTTCCTGTATTATTCCTAATATTCTTTCTTCAGTTTTAATAACATTGGTGACTGACGGATTTAGATGTTTCTTAAGAATGTTCGTTAATTTATCTTGAGTGTAATCTGTTTCAATTATGATGTGGCGGTGGTATGTGGGGAAAACTATTTGGAATTCGTATGAAGGGGTGTCGCCTAAGGAAAGTAAAATTTGGTTTTTAAATCCATTTATAGGTGCATCAATGATTTGGACGAGGTCTTGGCCCGAGCTCTCATCACTGTGCTGGGATATGGTTAAAGAGTTAACGTTAGGGTGAGTAGGTGCTCTAGATAACGCATCTGCCACCACATTTGTTTTCTCGGGTTTGTATTTAATTTCATAATTGTATTCCTCCAACCTGGCCTTCCACCTCTTCATTTTGGTGTTGCTGTTTTTATTGCTGAGAGCAAACGTGAGAGGTTGATGATCTGTATAAATACGTACTCTTGCAGTGCCATATAGGTAAGCTCTAAGGGAACTTAACGCCCATATTATGGCTAGGAGTTCCTTTTCACTGGTAGCAAAGTTTTCCTCCGCTACTGTCAAGGTTCTAGAAATAAAGGTAATAGGCTTTCCTCCTTGTTCAAGTACAGCTCCAAGCGCAAAATTTGAAGCGTCTGTTGTTAAATCAAAGGGTTTTGAATAATCGGGATATGAAAGAATAATGTCGTGAGAAACAAGAGAATTTTTTAATTTCTGGAAGGCTTCTATAGCTTCCTGATTGAGTTGCACAGGTAATTTGGACGATTTTGTCTTTGACACTCGTCCCTCCTCCCCCCTTAAGAGGGCTGTCAAGGGTTTGGCTAGCTTTGCATAATCATTAACAAAGCGCCTATAATACCCTGAGAGACCGAGGAAGGAACGCAATTGTTTGAGAGTTTCCGGCATCGGAAAGTCAAGAATTGCTTGTACTTTTGCTGGATTTGTTTTGATGCCGTCGGCTGAGATGATAAATCCCAAGAATTCTACCTCCTTTTGGAAGAATTTACATTTATCCAATTGGACTTTCATATTAGCTCTCCGTAAGGTGTCGAAAATTATTTCGATGTGTTTGGCATGTTCAGCTTCATTTTTGCTGAAAATTATAATATCGTCAATGTAAACTTGACAGAACTTGCCAATGTGCTCATGAAGTATGTCATCCAGCGTTCGTTGAAATATTGCTGGGGCATTTTTCAACCCGAAGGGCAATCTCACGAATTCATATTTCCCATTGTTTATGGAGAAAGAAGTTTTCTCAATATCGGATTTCTTTAACGGTATTTGGTGAAATCCGCTCTTCAAGTCAAGTACCGTGAATAAGGTATTTTTTCCCAATTGCGCGATTACTTCATTGATATCCGGTATCGGATATCTGTCTGCAATCGTTAAAGTATTGAGCTTCCGGTAATCTATAACCATACGGTATTGCTTGGTACCAGTGGAATCAGGTTTTTTTGGTACTATCCATACTGGAGAATTATACGGCGACCGTGAAGGTCTTATTATACCATCATCGAGCAATTTTTGCACCTGATTTTCCACTTCGTCCTTTAGGGACATAGGAAATGGATAATGTCTGCTGTGAACGGGTTCCTCAGTAGATGTTCTAATCTCAGCAACAATTCTAGTTGTATAAGTCAGTTTCTCGTCCGGATCAGCAAATAAATCTAAATTCTTTTGCATGATAGGACTTAATAAGTTTTTCTGTGGAGTTGTCATATAATTGATTTTTTCTGCAAGAGAATCTATATCGAGAGAGTTTACTGAATGTGATTTAAGTTGTTTAATCTTAATCTGGAATTGATTTAAAATTGACATATAACTGTCTTTGGTGTAGATAACTGCCGATAGCTGTTTTAAGCTATCATTGCCTAATATCCCATGGAACGTTCGTAAAGATGGTAACAAATAAAACTTAATTGGCATGTTTTTTAAACCGAATAAGCTTATAAGAGTGTGTTGGCTTACTTTGACGTCACCAGCTATTGATTTTGCATAAAACACTTGTTGGTTACTGATGGGGTTAGGAACAATATCAGGCCTTATGTAATTTTTACTAGAGCCTGTGTCGATAAGAAATTTTAGCATTTCCCCACTTCCCGTTCGACATTCGAAATATGGAAGTGAGGAATCACTTAGCCTAAAAAATGAAGATCGGTATAGTCGTTAGATTCTGAGTTAATGCACGGATCAGGGAAATTTTGAACGTATTCCTCCAAAGATTGTTCGTAGAGATTGTTGGCATCTGATATTGCTTGTTCATATTCTTCCTGGGTTACTTCAGAGTTTTCTGGAATTTCTGCATTGGATGGTTCAGGGTTTCCCGGAATTTCCGATATATGAAAATTTTGTTGCGGACTAACATAATTGCCGCTTGGCCTGTACTGTGGGTATGAATTAAATGGACGAGCTTGGTAATTATTATACCTTTGCTGGTTCTGCTGATGGATACGTTTTATTTGTGCTGACGGACCCTGTGTCATTGGCTCTTTTTTTATTTGGGGATTATTGTGGACCGGATTATAATTATTATTCATGGGTCTGGGAGTATTTTGTAAGGGGTTGTTGGGAACGTAGGCTTTTGGGTCTTGCCCGGGATAGGAACGTGACGTGTTA
This sequence comes from Philhelius festivus, assembly GCA_963931855.1. Lineage (NCBI taxonomy): Eukaryota > Metazoa > Arthropoda > Insecta > Diptera > Syrphidae > Philhelius > Philhelius festivus. The sequence continues at coordinate 6,742,143 of OZ007556.1, read as the reverse complement.
GGCTGGATAGGGTTTTGCTGGGGATAGGACCGTGATTGGTTAGATTGGAAAGCATTTGGTTTTTTAAACGTTGAATGCTGTTGTTCATGACCAGGTTTCTTCACTAAAACTTGTGAGTTATACGTTTGATTTGTGCGAAAGTTCTGGTTCTCGAGCTTCATGCACAAGCTTAATGCATGTGGCAAATCAGTAGGCTCTCGAATACCAAGGAGTCTTGGCAAGTCTCCTTTTAAACCTCTGATGAACGTATCTAAGGCTTTGTTTCTATAGGTTTGCGTAAGCAATTGAAGGGGCTCTGGTCCGATATCCATGGAAGCTATATTATTCAAGATTAAAGACAGGTGTGAGTATACAGTATTGTAAAACTCGTGAATCGTCTTTCCGCCTTGGACCAATCGCATCATCTGGTATTCTAATGTTCCCAAGTCGCGCTTGTCGGCGTAATGCATGGATAAGCACTGCGAGATGCTGGCCCAATTTAGGGGAGTATTGAAAGACTCTAATGCGATGTCCGCATTTCCAACCACCTTATTTCTTATTACGTTCAGTATACCGAAATATTTTGGTGTATCTTTCAAGTGATCATAGATCCCCAAAACTCTATCGACACTTTTCTTCCAGGAGCTAAACTCGCCTGGGTCACCAGAAAAGTCTCTTATACTCCTAACTATGCCAGGGATTGTTTCGAAATCCGAAAGTCTGTTCCGAAAATCTGGGCTTACAATCCGTTCGTTCTCGGTATTAAGATCGGAACGGGGGCTAGAAATGTTCTGCCTAGCTATGGTTTGCATGATTTTTTGAGTTTGAGTCTCTACGACTCGTGTTACTATTGATGTTATTAATGCTTCTAAAGCAGGAGTAGCTTGAGGTAGCTCTACCTCGACATGAGATGCACTAGTTGATTGGGATGTGGAATCTTGATCCCTTCTTGAAGCACCTAAATTAATATTAGGATCGAATATGTTTAAATTATCGATAATAACTGGTTGATTCGCCGGATCAACATTTTGACCTATTCTACCTTCAGTTTGTTGACCTCTAGTTAATACCATTTTATGTATTTTTTCCAATAATCGTAAAGAGGGAAAAAGAAGGAAAAGGATTTCGAATAAGGGCAATTATTCTATTGACTCGTTTCTATTATTTATTTTTATTTTAATCCTAGATTTTTCTCGCGGTTCCTTGAACCTTATGTTAGCACTTTGCCTGTCTTTTATATAACTTTGTAAAAGTAAATAAGTTTTAATTTTTTTGTTAAATTTTTCACCTAATAATTTCAGCTTTTTTTTTTTTTTGTGTAATTTTGTAAAAGTAACTTAGTTTTAAGTTTTAAAATTTTTCACTTAATAATTTCGGGCTCTTTTTTATATATTTTGTAAAAGTAAATAAGTTTTAATTAATTTTCTTTGTTTTATCTTTCACTTCAATAATTTCAGACTTTCTTTTTTTTTGTTTAATTTTGTAAAAGTAACTAAGTTTTAAGTTTTAATATTTTTCACTTAATAATTTTCTTCTAATGCAAATTTTTCTTACTTTTAATATGATTTTTGTTTTACTTTCTTTTATTATAATTCTTAAACTAGATATCTTACAAAAAAGTGGTAAGGAACCACATTTCCAACGCTGGCAAAGGGGCTAGTTCCGGTTCGTCTTCTTGAAGTTACTTCGGGGCCTTTCTTCGCACTCCCTCGTTGTGGCTTTATATCTACAGATGAAAGCCAAAAAAGTTTCCTTTTCACACTTTGTTCTTGTCTGTCTTTACCGCGGCTATTTAGGTCGACGGTTGACGGACCCAGGATTCACTACACTAATCGCGATTTATTTACCCGCGGCGAGCTTCTTTAGGTCGACTTAAATCGGGATTTTTCTTATTTCACTTTTACGTGTTTATTTAATATACCGCGGCGAGCTTCTTAAGGTCGGCTTAAGACAGTATACTATTTTATTCGCGACTGATAGTTTTTTCCTGGGCCCCACGTTGGGCGCCAATTAAACTTGATTAAGTTTTTTTCACTTTTTAAAAAAGATTTATTTATTTCCAAACGGGCAGCGTTTCTGCCTATAAACACATGAATGACAAAATGATTAAAAATACTTAAGCTTAAATACTAATTCTTGCACATCACCAAGCCAACTCATTCCCACAGATATCCAGGTATTCAGGTTTCATGATGTTTCTCGTCGAAGCTCTAGACGCTGACACCTGCATTCCTCTTTCACGTATCCGGCTCGTGCAATATGTTCCGCCTGCAGTTTCGGCGTCGTCATCGTTAACTTACACTCATATTAATAACTGCTATTTAGCAACGAGTTAACATTAACTCATGGATAATATTATTATTATTATTAATTTTTGATAACTTAGCTCTAGTAATAACGAGTTAGATAACTTAACGAAAAATATGGTAAAGCGAAGGGTTAAGTGAAAAAAAAAATAATTTATTTTGTACGGAATTTTGGTGAATTTTTTGCAGAAAAGTACAAAAAAGTTGAAAATTTTTACGTATTTCCAAGTTTTAAAGTAGAACTGAGGTAGTTTTGAGTGGATCTGGTTGACCGAATTCTTTACTGAGAAAATTATTCCATTAGTTGCACCCCATTTCTAATTCTTTTGGAATTTAATTGTTCATATGTGTGAAGAAAATGTTAAAGCCAATATTAATCCAAATTTAAGAACAATTGCCAAATTTGGGCAACTAATTCAATAACCCACTTGAACCTCTTGGATAGAAACCAAAAAACAAAAGAGCTTTGAAAATGGTAGGTGATATAACTATAACAGAAACATTGGAGTATCTGAAGCACCGTAGCGGTTTTTAATGCCTCTCATTATCTTACCGTTATTTTAATAAACAGCGTTTTAGTGAAATACCCAGTTGCATTCCCCCTTTAAATAATTCGACTGCAATACTTGCGCTTCATGGAATTTCCACCAGCTTACCTTTGAGCCAAACTTCGGCCGTACTGTTAAGTTCAGAGATTCATTCTTGAGCCGCACTTCACGAATGTGGAATTATTTTCACGGCTCAGTATTTCTCTCCTAGCAATGGAGACATTAAAAACCAAAGGACATCGGTATCTCCTTTTAAATCTTCTCCAAATTTCCTGAACGCTCGTACTATTATCAAACATTTTAAGGGTACCTAGTCAGAATCCTTTTACTACAAAAACTATTTACAGCGATAACTTGAACACGCATGACTTTTGATCAGTTATTAATTTATGTATAATTGCCCTAATTTTTGATCAAAAATGAAGACAAAATAGAACATCTGCTCTCTAGATAAGATACATAGATAAATTTAAGTCTGTCCCCCTAAACGGAAGGCTTTGAAAACTTTTTTGCACCTGTTCTAGTCTGAGCGTATGGCAAATGACATTTGGTGCCCCAACTTGACAAGCGTTTTCTAGAATAAACATATTAAAAACAAGTGGTAATGATTCACGCACCATTAAACAAATAATTAAAAGAAGTTTAGGGATATTAGGGAAAGATTCCTCGTAAAACTCATTGTTTGAAATTTATCAAAAAACGTTAAGAAAGAAGAAGTTAGAAACGATAAACAAACTAAGGGCACATTGCATCTCATCACAACCACGATAAATTGAGATAGGTTTTGAAGATTCTCACATCATTTGTATAAATGAGACACTTTGAATGCTTCAACACAGATGGCAATTTATTAATGAATAAAATGAAAAGTATAGGACCTATATGGTTTCCCTGTGGTATATCAGAGTTGACCTGAAGAATTTTAGAGACAAAGTCATTGAAAAGAACCGAGAATAATCTATTCTAGATTTCTAGAGTTTTTAGATTTAATAGCAATATTCGATGCGAGGGTTTATCGAATACCTTACTGAAGCCAGTTAACACACAATCCACTCGACTCCTATTTTTGAATGAATCGATACAATTTTCAGTTGACTATACGGCACCCTTTTGTAAATCCATGTTGACTTAAAACGATAGATGATTTGCCAAACCGAAAATTTGGCAATAGGTCTATAATATTCAATCATAGCCATTTGGGAGTGACACCCGACAGCTTTCACAGAATATCTATTGGACAATCGGCAGAAAAACATAAGAATTGTCATAACTGAAAACAAGTGGTGGTTTCATTGTTTGAGGTTGTGTCAAAAATACTTTACTTTAAGCAAACATTAATGAATTGAAATTAGCTGTTTCAAAATTTGTTGGTTCTTATGATAAGGTATAGGAAATAAAACTTCCCTTAGAGATACCAAGGTTGTGAAGTAATTTAAAAGCGGACAAAGTTACAACGTCTAATTGGTTATCTCTAGACCTTTAAGTACAATGGGATTTTACAGAATCTTTTCCAAATCTTATCGTCACATTTAAAATGAATGGGCAAAAAAATAAAATCTTATATGATTCCCTTGCATGACTCTAGGCTGTCATAACCCTCCATTGTTTACAGTCTTTGATTTCTTATTCATACTTATACAATTTATGGAAACAACGTAGTTATTTGGCAGAACTTGGGCATGTCTACTGTTCTTTTCGAAGCAAAGTTGTTTTGGAAATAAGGAATATTAGGCTTCACCAGTACCTCTTGGCATAACGGTTAGTGCTTTGGACTGTCATACAGAAGGACAAAAAAAACTTTTTCAGGGGGTACTGCCGCTCTCTTGTATCTTTCGAAATCGACATACAACCTTTGGTCCCCTTACTGATGGTAGCATGCATACAGGAATGGTTGAGTGCTTTGAGTAACTAGGTTCTGGTTCTCTTCAAGCTGTTGTACCACCAAATTAATTTTATTTATTTTTATGTCTCGTGTTAATTCAAAACGTTTACTTCTCCATAACCGCCCCGAGTTATGTTAAAATTTACTTTAAACAGGTCTTCTTAAGACAAGTTTTAATGTGCCTCTTGATATTGATGTAAGCAAAAACATCAACAGCAAGATTTATTTCTAGGCCATTTTCTGCAGCTCTAATAGACTCAGAATTTCGGAATTTGTACCCAGTCCTTCAACCGACACTATAGTCAGTTTCCAGTATTGGTGTTTACACTGCGGATAGTGCAAACGTGATGAAGTGGCTAAAATATATAAATAAATTAGGCCGTTTTCGAAAACATCAATTCAATATCAATTTGATCGTCAAATGAAGGAGATAGCAATCGTCAGATATTGAATCGTTCTGCTAGTACAAAATGTGTTTGATTAACGTCAGCCACTTTTATTGAAAATTCATTTGACGTTTATGATTAGGCTCTCTGGCTTATTAATGTTTTTGTCGGAAACTTGATTATTTTTACTGCAGAATTGCGCCGCAAATGATGTTATCGAATAAATGATTTAAGCAAACTGGAAATAAAAATGTTTGCATAAAAATTTCATTTTGTTTTCGAACAGTTGACTTTTGTAGTTTACGTTTAAGAACATCTGGCAATTGCATTTTTGACGCAATTGACGTTTTGAAAACAGCCTTAGAGGCCATTACGGCTCAAAGAAAGTCTTAAGCCTAGTCACTAAGAACTAAGAGCGATTTCTGTGTACGTGTTACCAAGAATGGAGCAAAATTTAATTTTCTGCCAAGCCCGAACGGCTAATCATCACTTTTCATGAAAAGAGATACTCTTGGGTGCTGTATTACTTCTATTACAAGTTCAATCGAAGATTTGCGAGAATATATGAATAAGAATGAAATTTAGTTTCTAGTTTTATTAGACTTTTGAAAATTATTCAATTACTTGTATATAGGTCATTTTGATTTATGTCCAAGTGCTTGTGATCGATTTAGTTTTGCAACGTGTGCTGTACTCGTAAGATGTATTGATTCTAACATTATTGGAAGGATTCAAGCTGTTAAATATAACTCACTGATATTTCGTATTGACTTCAAAGTTTGTTCGTCAGGGATCAATATTAAGCCCTCTTTTGTTCTCCTTTCATATACACAAACGAACTTCCTACCTTTATTAAACACTGTATCAATATTTGAATCGTTTGTACCGCCCCACTCCATCTCTGATTTCAACTTTAACAATGGTGTGCCAGTTCTATCAAGCCTTCTTCCGCCACTTCCACAATCATCTGTACAAGAAAAACTGTCATCATCATCTTTATTGTCATCGCTCCAAGTTTCAGTTCCTGTTATGTCATCGATTTCAATATTATCTGCACCAAAATCACCATCCCCTCTTAACGTATCTTCAGCGAACGAACGTTCTACTCCCTCTTTAACATCCGCAAATACTGAACAGGATATTCTACCTGAACAGAATATTGACCACGTGTCTCCTATTAATTCCGGGCTCAAAATAGTCAAAGGGCAAAAGACCATCTTCATTTCTAAACTTGACCCAAAGACTAATGCTCTAGATATTAAAAACTATATACAAAATAAGATTGGCACAACTCGATACTTATGTGTTGAAAAAATGATTCAGCGTAATTACTCCAAATATTCATCGTTCAAAATCAAAGTACCTGATTCACTATTCTTCCTTTTAAATTCAACGTCCTTTTGGCCCAATGATATTATTATGCACGAATTCGAAAACAGATCATCAAACAAAGAAAAGACAAATTTTCTACGACATCAGACAATGCGAAAATCCCGGCGAAGCAGCTACAACAAGTACTAATATATTACCAAAATGTTAATGGATTAAGGACAAAAACCAGCAAGGTTTATAAAAATATAAATAATATCCCACATGACATTATTGTGCTAACTGAAACATGGTTGAATTCATCTTTTGCTGACAATGAGCTTTTTGACAATACCAATCAAGTATTTCGACGTGATCGACACCTTTTTAATGACTCAGCTACTGTTGGAGGGGGTTTATTAATAGGAGTAAGAACCTCTCTTATTTCCTCACTAGTTGATGATTTTCTTCAGTCATCACTTGAATTGCTTTGTGTAAAAATAAAAGTGTCATCTGGTTACGTTTATGTGGTTGCTACTTATATTCCACCCAGCTCTAACACCGATATTTATGAAAATTTTAACAATTCCATTGAAACCATTTATGAGAAAATTGATCCAACTGACGAAGTCATTGTAATTGGGGATTTTAATCTTACAAACTTGAAATGGTGTAGATCTACTAACGATGATATCTATTTTCCAATAAACGCATCGAATATAAATGAATTTTGTGTATTGGCTGGAATGGCTTCCTTTGGCTTAAATCAGCTGAATGGAGTCAAAAACCAAAATGGAAGAATATTAGATCTTGTTTACTTCTCTGATGTATTGAATACTGATGCTGCCATTATCTCATGCGATTCAAAGATTGTAGAAGAAGATCGCCATCATCCAGCCTTAACTATTTCATTGAATTTATGTGTATGTAAAATTCTAAATGCTTGTAAAAATCAACTTGAGCTCAATTTTTAAAAATGTGATTTTAATCAACTCTTTATCTTATTAATGGAGACAAATTGGGATGATTTATTTTCAAACTTAAGCTTAGATGAAATGATTTTGCGATTTTATTAAATTTTGTTTGATTATGTTTTAGATACCATCCCATTTCGCAAAGCAAAATATTTAAGTAATAACCCGCCATGGTTTGATTCGCATATAAAAAAATTGAAAAATAAAAGAAATAAAGCATGGTTGAAATTTAATCTATCGAAGACTGAAGAGACATTTCGTGAATATCAAGAACTGCAAATCGACTTTATAAACTCTTCAAATCTACTTTACTCTGATTTTATTTCAAACACTGAATGTGAGCTTAAAGATGATCCACAGAAATTTTGGAAGTATGTCAATAATAAAAGGAAATCTGATGGTTACCCAGTTAGTATGAACTATCAAAATTCTTCAAGTCATGATGATCCGGAAACGATATCTAATATGTTTGCTGATTATTTTAAGAGTGCCTTTGAAGACTTTTCTTCGAATACTTCTTCTTCCATTCCTTCTTATACTCAACAATACACTCATCTTAATTTTATAAATTTTTCGATTACAGAAGCTTCTATACACGACAATATTTTGAAACTTGATGAATGTTTTAGTCCTGGCCCGGATGGTATTCCATCATTTATATTAAAAAAATGTGTGTCTTACCTATCTTATCCGTTATTTATGTTCTTTTTAACGAGTCGATTAGAAGTTCGAAATTTCCTGCTCTTTGGAAAAATTCATATTTAACGCCAATACATAAAAAAGGCCTAAAGAATTTAATAACAAACTATCGTCCTATTGCGAAACTATCAGCTATCCCCAAACTTTTCGAATCTCTGGTCTGTGACATACTTGCTTCTAATTGTTCATCCGTTATATGTGAAAATCAACATGGTTTTGTAAAGAAAAAATCCACGGTCACAAATGTATTACAATTCTCTACCTTTTGTCTAGATGCGTTTGAAAAACACTCTCAAGTAGATTGCATCTTTACTGACTTTAGTAAAGCCTTTGACAAATTAAGTCACAAAATACTATTAGATAAATTAAGGAATATTGGATTTAACCATTGTTTTGTTTTGTGGATATCTTCATACCTTAAAGATAGATTTTATAGTGTAATATTCAGAAATAACCGTTCGTGTGAATTTAAAGTTAATTCTGGTGTACCTCAAGGGAGTCATCTTGGCCCTTTGCTATTTGTTTTATTTATAAACGATCTTCCCTCTATATTAAAACATTCTATGGCTTTAATCTATGCTGACGACGTGAAAATTTTTCGTACAATTAACTCTATTGCGGATTGTGAACAACTACAAGACGATCTTCGGAGATTTTATGAATGGTGCAATAATAACTGTTTGTTTTTAAATATTGACAAGTGTAAGACTATGTGTTTTACACGCAAACGTAATTTATTTATTTTTGACTACCTGTTGAATTCGTCACATTTATGTAGAGTGTATAGTTTCTCCGATCTCGGAATCTTATTAGACTCAAAATTATCATTCACCGATCATTATAACTATATTGTAAAGAAAGCAAACAAATTACTTGGTTTTGTAAAAAGATTTTCCCGTGAGTTCCGTGATCCGTATGTTATAAAAATTCTTTATGTTTCTTTTATTAGGCCAATTCTTGAGTATGGGTGTGTAGTATGGGCACCATACTACTCTGTACACATAAATAGAATAGAAAATATTCAAAGAAGATTTTTAAGATTTGCCCTGCGTTTTTTCCATTGGTCAGATAGAGTTATATTACCCCCATACGCTCATAGACTTCAGTTGGTAAGCCTTCCATCTCTTTCTGTTCACAGAGAATATTTGCAGTTCTGTTTCATAACTGGAGTAATGAAAGCATCTATTTCATCTTCATCGGTTCTTTGTCGATTAAATTTCAATATAAGTCGTTCTAGTTTAAGAAGAAATTTACCAATTTGTACTATTTTTAGCAGATCAAACTATGGCGCTTATAGTCCTCTTAACCAGTTAATAAATATTTTTAATAAATTCTCTTTTCTTATTGAATCTACAAATGTAAATCTCAAATCCAAACTCTTTAAAACTAATTTCTATGCTCAAAATCGATCAAACTTTGTTTTTAGATAAATTTTAGATTTTAAGAAATATTGTAATTTTAACGTTAGCATTAACGTATCGAAATAAATAATAATAATAATAATAATAATAATAATAATAATAATAATAATAATAATAATAATAATAATAATAACCCTCGGGGGGTGTTGTATCCCTAGAGGGCGCGTCCTCAGGTGGCGGATGGAGGAATGCCCGATAGATATATCGAGCAGGTGGGAATTTAAAACCCACCCGCGGACCAAACAACAACACAAAATCCTGCATCCTAAGCTGGTAACCAGAAAGCATGTAGGTAAGCGTCTGTACTTCAGGTTAGAAGCGGCTTCAATTATACCTGCCAGTAGGTATAAAATGGAAAAAAACCCAAAAACAAACCTTGGAGAAAAGTAACATGAAATGGAAAATGAAATTAGTTTTAACCGAGTGGGGATATCCACTCAAACGTCGGTAGAAGCCACGGCTATCGGCGGGGGCTTGGCTCTGCAAAGAGATGAGTCGCCAGTGGCACAACAAGAAAGCAACCAACCTGCGACAAGTGTTTCCCAGTACAATTTAGGGACCACCAGAGCAGGCCGTCCTAGACAACGCATCCAATGGACCAATGATATGAATGAATATGTCCTGCGTTGCTACTTCACAACAACCAGATGCGAAAACTCACAAAATATGTTGATTTACAGGAGGGAAATGTTCAACATGTTCATCGGAAGATACAGTGACCTTGAAGGAAGGGTAAACGAAAACAATCTAGCCCGTAGAAAAGATGCTATCCTTCAAAATAATTACGTTGAAATTAATCGGAGACAACGAATAAAAGCTGAAGTTCAAGCCGAAATTGAAGCTGCTGCAGAAACATCACACCAAATATCAAGTGAAACACCAGTTAGAGTAAATGATGCTCATGAACCAACCATTGAATCCTCAACCTTGTCGACCAATCCCTCCTTAATTCCAATACAGCAAACACCGCTCGAGATATTAACTTACACAACTCCGGAGCCATCGACTATTACTGAGCAAACGACAACAGACATAGAAACACAAAGAATCCGTGACATTTTCGGACTTTCTCTAGTTGAGTTTGAAGGTATTGATCCATCTCTGAGACCAAAAATCCCAAAAGTACACGAACCCAAGAAACTTGATGCTGTTTTAAATATAATCAATTCCAAAATTTTGCCACAGTATCTAACTGATGAACCAAAGATGGAACGTATTAACGACCTTCTGTTCGTTAGCGCAATATCCGCTCTGCGAGCTCTTGGAAAGAAACCAATATCAACTTTGAAAAATCCCAGACAAACAGCAAGAAAGATCGAGAGTTTTCTGCCAAAGTGGAATAAAAGGCTCCGAAACAAAATAGAAAAGCTGAGACGGGATATTGGTAGGTTAACCTCTTTTAGAGATGGTTCAAATTCAAGTCGGCTCTGCAGACATATAAGACGTCTGATTGCACCACTCAGTCCCTCAAACATATCTAGGGATGGGATTATAGAAATAATCGATAGGAAGGCTCAAAAATTATCCGCTCTAGCAAAACGACTTAAACGATACGAAAAATGCAGCAACCGAAAGTCTGAAAATGCTCTTTTTTCCAGGGATCAAAAAGCATTTTATAGGAACTTTGCATCGTCACCCATAACAGGATCTGAAGATGTTTACCCACCATTCAGTGCTACTGAGCAGTTTTGGAGTAACATCTGGAGTAAACCAAAACATTACAATGAGAATGCCCGCTGGATTGCGGATGAGACCGAACTATTCAAAGATACAACATCTATGCCTTACCAGCCGATTACCAGAGAAGAGGTCAACAATGCCATTTTGGAAACCAGCAATTGGAAAGCCCCTGGTGTTGACAAGCTTCAAAACATATGGCTTAAAAAGTTGTCTGCATGTCACGAACAGCTTGCAAAGTTTTTTACGGATTTACTTGAGCTGAAAACCATGCCACCCAAATTCTTTATTAGTGGAGTGACCTTTTTAATTGCCAAAGGAAAGCCTTGTGAAGACCCCTCTAAGTATCGCCCTATTACATGCCTCTGTACAACATATAAGCTCTTCACAAAGATACTAGCCAACAGAATTTATGACCACTGTACCATCAACAACGTCATACCAGATACACAGAAGGGATGTAGTAGACAAACAATGGGCTGCAAAGATCAACTAACCATCGATGCCGTAATTACAGGCCTAGCATTAAGGAAGAAGCGGAGTATCAGTATGGCTTATATCGATTACAAAAAAGCATTCGATTCGATGCCCCACGACTATCTTTTAAAAATTCTAGAAGTTTACAAGATCGACCCAACCATTGTAAACTGTCTCAAGATCATAATGGGAGGTTGGAACACAAGGCTTAGTCAAAATGGTCTTTTTAGCAAACCTGTTCCTATACGATGCGGAATCTTTCAAGGCGATGCCCTAAGCCCTCTCTGGTTTTGTATAGGTCTAAACCCCATAAGCAGAATCTTGGCCAAAATAAAATCTGGCTTCGTTATCAAAACAGAAACCTATGACTACTCCTTCAACCACTTGTTATATGTAGACGATTTAAAGCTCTACGCCAAAAATAAACCAAAACTCCATAGAATGATTGAAGTTGTAAAAAGCTTTAGCACAGACATTCAAATGGAATTCGGTATGGAAAAATGTAAAATGGTTCACCTGGTAAGAGGAAAAGTAGAGGTCAACGAAGAGGGTTTCCTAATAGACCAAGAACAAATCATTGAAGACTTACAACACGAGGAATCGTACAAATATCTTGGTTTCCTTCAACTCAGAGGAATAAATCACAGTCTTATCAAGAGTAGCCTGACCGCCCAATTTAAAAAAAGAATGTGCAATATTTTAAAATCGAACCTTTCCGGTGGAAACAAATGCAAAGGTATAAACACCTGGGCTATTCCTTTGCTCACATATTCTTTCGGGGTAATCAAATGGTCTTCAACTGACCTCGCGAACCTTGATATGCTAATCCGAACATCATTCACAAGATATAACAGCCAACACCCACGAAGCGCCATTGAAAGGATGTCCCTACCTCGAAAAATCGGTGGAAGAGGGATTGTGAACATAACAAATCTACACCACCAGCAATGCCTTAATATACGGCAATACCTGCTTAGTAATTCATCAACACTTATAAAGACAATATGCTTGGCTGATGACAACTTTACCCCCCTTAACCTCAGCTTGGCAAACTTTCCGGTCCCTGATAACGTCAAAACAAAGGACGAACTTATTATGTCTTGGAAAGTAAAGCCTATACATGGAAGTTACCCCAATGAACTAAGTCAAGACCATATAAACCAGGAGGCGTCCAACTTATGGCTTATGCAAGGGCAACTTTACTCTGAAACTGAGGGATTTGTCATAGGCATTCAAGACAGAGTAATCGCAACTCGCAATTACAGAAAGTTCATCCTCAGGGAAGCTGTTGATGACAGGTGCAGAAGATGTGGAGAAAATGGAGAAACAATCGAGCATATAACATCAAGTTGCAGTACCTTAGCTTCACAAGAATATATGAACCGACACAATAATGTTGCAAAGTTAATACATCAACAATTAGCTCTCAAAAGTGGCCTAATCCAAAATCAAACACCATATTACAAGTACCTACCTCTCCCTGTACTGGAAAACTCTAATTTCAAGCTCTACTGGGACAGAGCAATAACCACCGACCAGCACATTTCCGCGAATAGGCCAGATATTGTTCTGTTTCACAAAGCGGACAGAAGGATTGATATCTTTGATGTAGCAGTCACGCTTAATCGCAATCTGCAAACAACATACTCCACAAAGATATCCAAATATGCTTCCCTAGCCATAGAGTTAAGATCCATGTACAACATGAATCGAGTAGATGTGACCCCAATAGTTATCTCAACAACGGGCCTTGTCCCGAAAAATTTGAGTAGAAACCTAAAAAATCATAATATTGAATGGCTATTGGCTCAGATCCAAAAATCGGTACTGCTGGACACTTGCAACATCGTCAGAAAGTTCCTCCAACTTTGAAATAATAAAGAAAGATGAAACTGTAAATTAACAATAACATACCATAGTCGGCTGTGAGATGGGGGAACTTCCCCCCCCTCACTACCATAATCCAAACAACCAACTACGTAGGGCTAGAACATGGTCTATGCCCCATCAGAGCCTAATCCCTTGGCATAGCCCGGGATAGGTAATTTCCAACTTCATAGAAGTTGAGAAGTACATATCAATTCAATAATAATAATAATAATAATAATAATAATAATAATAATAATAATAATAATAATAATAATAATAATAATAATAATAATAATAATAAAACCTTACTATAAGTACAGTCCACCTGCTGTATTGGAAAATAGCGAGTTTAAATTATACTGGGATAGAGCAATAACAACTGATCAGAGCATTAGAGCCAACAGACCTGACATAGTCGTTTTCGAAAAGAGTGCCAAAGATCACTATTTATGACATCGCGATTCCTCTTAGCCACAACCTGCAGACGGCGTATAGCTCAAAAATAAGCAAATACACAGAGCTAGCTAATGAGATGAAAGTAATGTATCGCGCAGAATCCGTCAACATCGTCCCAATAGTGATCTCAGCAACTGGCTTAATAACGAAAATCCTGGTCTTACAAATGGAAAAAGAAAATCTGATCGTGGACTTGGAAAGAATGCAAAAGGCGGTTATTTTAAACACGTGCAATATAGTTCGGCGGTTCCTACAAATTTCATAAAGATCTAAAATAAATAAACACCACAGAGCCTAATCCCTTGGCAAAGCCCGGGATAGGTAATTTCCAACTTCATAGAAGTTGAGAAGTATGGCAACTCTATAATAATAATAATAATAATAATAATAATAATAATAATAATAATAATAATAATAATAATAATAATAATAATAATAATAAAAATAATAATAATAATAATAATAATAATAATAATAATAATAATAATAATAATAATAATAATCATATTCATGTATGCAGATGTTGTGCTGCTGCATTTAAGTTGTACAGTTGATCTTATCGAAAACCTTATTTATTGTGTTTATGAAGATCATGAAGATCAAGAAAGAATTTTGGACGGGTCCCTATCAAACGGTCTCCTGTTAAACCCATCAAAATCTCGTTAATCTCTGAAACCGGCTATCCAATTTCAATGAAATTATTTGAATGTGTATGGTTGGTTGTGTTATGCCCTGTATTTAGGTCACGAATCATAAACGAGGTTCCATCAAGTCAGCCCATTGCATTGTGTTTTAACACTATTGCAGAAATACAAGTAAGCTCACTCATCAATAGTGTTTTGACATTGCAATTGCCATAAGAGAGAAACAACCTCAAAATGCTCGGGTACTACTCGTACTATATTTGGTCATCAGCAAGTTTCGATTGGAAACATTAACGGTCAAGTTCAATTTTAACCACAATTGAAGACAGTCGTTTCATTCTCTATAAAAACCATATAAACCAGTTTTAAAGATATCATATAGTTTTGGAGAGTATGATTGTTAATAATTTATTCAAAAACTTGATTTTTTGCAAACAATATTCCAATGAATATGCTCTCTCATAAAAAAGGTTGCATTTTCCAATGATGTTAGAAATTTTAATGTGTCAGGTCTGTTCAGGTTAGTTGCGATCAGAAAGCGAACACATCTAATTTCAAAACGGCACACTTGTTTTAGCTCATTTTACTTGCTAGGTACTATAGGGCAAGTTTTGCATTTGAAAAAAAATTAAAGTCTAGATTTTGATCAAAGTTGACATGACGATAATAGAGAACACAAAGAAAGAAGGTCCCAGGATTCCTTGGCTTACAGCTTAAAGCGCAGAAGCAATTTTCTTTAAAGTCAGTAGTTTAGGTTCTTCGGTGACTCCCTATCTTCTGATAGGGTAGGATAGGAAATGTATTTTTCTTAGTCCCAAAACTACAGCCCAACAGCTATTATGAAAAATTGTATATAATCTCGAAATCATCTCTAACGATTTAAATAATAATTAAATACATGACTATATCACACGAACTTGCTCTTATGTAAGAGAATACACATTTTAAAAATAAACGTTACTAACGATAAATGTTTATAACCATAAAATTAATTTTTTTTAAATGATCAAAACAACTCCTATAGCTTAAAACAAGACGTATACAATTATATTACGTATTATAAATCGATCTAATGTTTTTTTTTATTAAAAGAAGTTTGTATGTAAAAGATTTTTAAATGGTTTTGTAGAAAAAAATTAGTACGCCAACTTTAAGTTTAAATTTCCGAAAAAAATATTAACTTTTTTTTGAGACATTGAATTTAAGAAATATGAAATTTCTTACAAGTATATTGATATTCAATGTTCTTGAAACTATTTAAAATTTTTTGTATAGAAATTACATTAAATTCCGTTACGTTTATAATGAGAAATTCAAGATTAAAACATGGACATATGGTTTAAAGTTGTTTTTTATCAAATTATAAAATCCTTAAATTTAAGCGAAAGAAAAAAGTTTTTTTCAAAATCTTATCTGCCATTTTTGAAAACCATCTTTTAACATTTTTGTTGAAAATTTTTTGCTGCCAAGCTTATAAAAAATCGATAATATGCTATACAAAATATTAAGTTTTCAAAAACCAAAATTTAAACTTTTTTAAATTAAAAGTTTTTAAAAGTTTGAATACATAATACTTTTCAAACTTCTCAATCTAAGACAAATAATATTTTTTTTTTAGAAAATTGTATTCAGCCATTATGATGAAATAAAATTAATTTATTTTTAAATGTGTGACACAGCTTTTAAGAGAAAAAATATATAATTAATTTTTGAACCACAGATAAATTTTACTTTAAATAGAAACATTTTTTTTTTTATTTAGAATAAGAAGAAATCATTGGAGGTCAAATCAATCATCTTCCGTACATATTAAGACTCTCTAAGAGCGTCAGAATACAAAATTTAATCAAAATTAGAATCAATTTCTCTATTTTGGAAACACTGATTCATAAGTAAGTGATTTTAGGAGAAATAATTATCAAAGTGAGATTTTCATAGAAAGTAATACAATGATTTTTCTTGTAAGGCGCTCTTTAATTGATTACATTTTAAGGCCAAAAATTTAAAATTAAAAATCCACAACCAACAAAATTGTACCAAGCACGTGCAACCCTGGCGTGATTTTATTTATTTATATTACTTTGTCAATTTAAGGCTTATTGAAATTGTATTAGCAAAATCTATGGAAAGTTCAATTTTCTACGAAATTGGTTTCAGCAATGATTTTTAAGAGACCAAATGATTTCCAGATAATTAGACCCAATTTTTAAGATATCGGCCGAGCCAGACCACACAATCATATGGCAGAATCAGACAATGTCGTCATGGCCAATGAAAATGGACGGTTGGTTTCATTTTCCTTCCCATTATTAGATTAAAAATAAAGTAAACGTGCTTTATATTTACGTATTGTGTGCTGTTTTTTTGACACGTCTTTACTCCTGTCTGATGTTTCTCTTACTATCGATAGTTGATAGTAGTTGTAGAATACTTTTAGATGCTGCCATATGTCACTCGTTACTAATAAATAACGTTTTCGTTATTTAAATTATAATAGTCAAAGTTTAATATATTTTCCGTCTGTATAATGCCTTGGGCCGAGTGCTGTTTATGAAAGTGTGTTTATTTTAATTACTGTCCTGCAAGATGAATTTTCATTTAAAACAACATGGAATTAATTAAGTTGACAAAAACAAACATATTGATCTCATATCAAAAGTGTCCGTATTTATTCATACCTAGGGTGACCACCTTTCCAAAGTCGATTAAGTTTAATACATTAATTTATACATACATTTAATTTAATATGGAAACATTCCAGCCATCGATGGTCAGGACCAACATTGTATTCTTCATATAATTGAATGTTTTCAACAGCAACATCTTTTGCTTTTTTTTTTATAATTAACGCGCACTCAGGGGATTATGAGTTATGACTACCCTTTAAATGTTGGTTTAACACAGTGTGAGCATTTAGGAAACAGTGGAATAATTGAGTAGGAGAAACCGATGTACATTCGTCCTAAATGTCTGGACATTAAAATGGGGAAGAAAAACAGAGTCGGTTAAGGAATTCCACATTCGTGTCGTACGGCAAAAGAAAGAATCTCTGTATTTAACTGTACGTCCGAAGTTTGGCTCAAGGGTATGTTGATTAGCATTCCTTGCGGCACGTGTATTACGGTGAAATTTTTTACGGGGAGGGGGGGAATGCAACTCGCTATTTCAATAGAAAGATAAGAGATAAATTGGTCGGAGATCTCAGTACTGCAGTATTGCACGAATTAAAATCAGAACGATTTTTCGATACAATGAACTTTGCGGAAGCTTAAAAATATTTCCATTTAGGCGGTTGGTCGACTATGGACCAAAAGTGGATCAAAAGATGTTCGAAATGAATAGTCCATTTAGGAATTCAGCTGGTTACAAACTTTTTTAGAGAGTTACATCCGATGTGAACTGTAAATCAACCTCCAATCATCCCTTGATAGAGCCAATTCAATTTAAAGAACATTTCAGAGAAATAACGCTAAAACCGTTTTTGGAAAGAACGTCGATTCCTTAATACATTAATACAACGAAGAAAATCCCTAATCGGAACAATTGGCTAAAGTTATAATCACTGAAAACTCCAAAAAATCAGCCAAAAGCGACAAGATTTCTTACTTAAAATGTTACCAAATTTTGCTGTTCTCCAACTGACTAGGTATAATCTTAACAAACTGTCACAACACCCTCTATTTCTCTGTAGCCTGGAAAACGGCAAAAGTCGTCCCTGTCCGAAGAAGAAGAACAACCACGCGAATGTGGAAGGATATCGGGCAATTTCGTTGCTCTGCTGTATGAGCAAAATACTGGAGGCATTAATATTGAAGAAATTCAACGTTTTCTGCTGAGAAAGAGATGTCATACCGGAGTTTCAGTATGGATTTCGAAATAAACACTTTTCCCCACATCCACTACTGAGACTTCAAAGTGATGTTACATTTGGATTCAACAAAAACGAAACGATCACAACATGCTTGCGTGACATCGAATAAGATTCCGACAGCGTTTGGATAAAAGGATTACTATTCAAACTCTCGGAACTGGACTTCCAAATCACTTGGTAAGAATAATCAAAAATTTCCTAACCCATAGACATATTTAATGTTCAGGCAGCTAAATACTTATAATCAACAAAGGGAGTTAACGCTAGAGTACCTCAATGATCAAAACTTGGACCGCTGCTGTTCTACATTTATACTGGTGATCAGCCAGCCAACATACCAGTTTCAAAGACGAAGCTTCATCGGAGATCGCTGCCAGGCTAGTGCAAGAGGACATTAAAAACCTATGAGAATATTATGTCTAACGGAGACTGAAAATGAACAGTGAAAACACCGGACTCATCAGCTTCCGAAAACCAGTGACTGACATTCGAAGATGAGCATTTACAACTCGCTGTTATGCGATCAAACTAAAGAGACAACACTGAAGTAACAGTCAAATCATCACCGAAGTACAAAATTAATACCACTGGACCGAAATAATTGTCCGGAAACTGGAATATAATCCCATATCAGAAGTGCAACAGCTCTTCCATCATGAATTAGAGACTAGTGATAGCTGTATACGCCCGAGCCATCACTGACGATTACTTTGAAGAAATAACCCATACACAAAATTAAATTTCGAAACTGTCCAGGTTATTTCGGTACAGGTAGTCACCTTATGTATTTAAATCAAACATATCGACTAAACACCATTTGCTTTCAACTAATTTAATTTTATTAAGTGAATTATGGAAATCATGGAAATACTTTGTCACATGATTATTATCTTTAATTATATAAAAGTTGATACAAAATACAAATAATTATAATACAATATAAAATAAAATAAAATAAAATAAAATAAAAAGGTGGCTTAAAATTAATCACCCTATCGGATGAAGTTATAATTGTTGCATATTTGTGAACTAGACAGTTGCAATATACAAACAGACAAGCCATGGATCGCAATGCAGCACAAGAGCATGAAATAATTGTGTCGATTTTTTTTGACAAATTATCGGTCAGTGGTGTTAGCGCAGCGTTAATTTCGACATCGATTTCCTAATCGTGTCGCGTCAACTGGGCATTCCGGTACTTATCTACTCGACTTGAACAGAGTGAAACCACAGGACACCATGTAGGGCGTGGCAGCCACCGGACTGGTATTTCAGCCGAGAATATCGTAGCTGTGGCTGTCGAAGTTGCTCATAACGAAGAAAGATCAATCAGAAAACGGGCCACGCAATTGGACATCACCAGTGCAAGCAGTGCATCAGTTAATGCCTGCTGAGCGTCCGTCGTGTGTGAATTACTGTAAAGTCATCCTCAATCTTAATAACGAAGAGGACGATTTTGTATCGAAAATCATCATAGCAGACGAGACACATGGCCACTAAATCGGTTACGTCAACAAGCAAAATCTTCACTGAAAATAATAATTACCCCTTTTTAAGATATCGAATTGTCAAAAAAAAAATTCAAATTCAAATTCAAGGTTTCTAAATGCAATATTTCTTCAAGATTTTAGAAACTTCTCTTTTAAAAATTTCATTAAGATCCGTTTTGCCGATATGAAAAAGTCAAAATTCAAATTCTTCTACTCAAAGTAGGCAAGTTTTGCATTTGGAAAAAAATAGAACACAAAATATTGATCAAAGTTGACATTACAACAATTGAGAACATGAAAAAAGTGGGCCAGCGATTCCATCTGTCTGTTTTTATGTCTGTATGTCTGGACCTCGACCTACAACATAGGCCCCTAAGGCCAGTTTCTTCAAATTGAAACTGAAATGTTTTTTAGCTCCAAAACTAATAATATCTGCCATAAAGCCATTTTGCAAAATCTTATTTATCTCAAAAACCACCTTAACGATTTTTATACAAAAAATAAGTGCGCTTTTATAGGGATTGACTTCATTTTGGTAAAAATAAAAATAGGAAAATATGTTTTTAGTTGTAGCTGTCATAGAATCTTTGTATTGACTTTCGACTTTCTCTTTAACGGCTTTAATGATTTTAACCAAAATTTTTATACAGGAGCTCCTTTGAATTTGAAAAAAATATTGTTTATAATGATTTTGAATAAATTGTTTTTGGATTTTTGAAAATATTTACTAAAATCTATTAAATACTTAAAATAGGCATAACAATTTTTGTATGGAAAAATTTTAAATAAATTCTTCAAACATTTTTTTTCTATAAATTCATACTTTTATATAGGTAGAAATCATAGGACATTTTTATGCATTTGAACAATTCGAGCATGGAATTTTTGAGATACAAATTGAGTTTTTTTTAAATCCAAACAATTTATTTTTTTAAATTTGTATATTTAATATGATCCAAGCTTTTGGGGAGCTTTAGCATTAAAGAATCGGTCGTACTGTTCTTAAGAAAATCCAAAAGAAAATCGGCCGAGCCCTCATGGCTATAGTCGAACAGACAGAATTTTACGAATCCACAACCTTCTACACAGTACCTATATGTGTTATGAATGAGTTACCAAAGGCAAAGATTATTTTATAGTGATTCTTAGTCCATACATCGAAACGGTATTTTTGAAGAAAAGGAAGAATACACAATAAAAAACACGGCCTTGCAGAACTTGCAATTGGTAGGGTTTCATGTCATTTTTATTTGGAAGATATTAATTTTGGTAGAACTTTTAAAATGGGAAGACGGTTGAAATCGTGTTATATGGACTGGTTACCCATTTGTTTAAGTGAACTTTTTGATAAACATTTTCGGAATGTTTCTTTTTTTAACATTTTTTCTAAATAGTTTAATGGTTGAAGATGGATTAGAAAGGAATAGCACTGATAGCGACAGTTTTTATCTTCGTAAAAAAAAAATTTTGTGTTGTTTTCAATTTTTGTTAAGAAGATTCCTGAAAACTTTTTTCGTTTCCTAAATAGCTATGTATGTATGTTGATTTTGTAATAGAATAACTTCCTCGTTGTTCGAACTTTTCACGACATTTTAATCTTTTACGCATGAACAATTACTCCTTATGTAAATTCTTGAAAGGGAAACTTTTTGGAAATTTTTTTTATTTCTGAAATGTTTCATAAATGTTTATCTGGTGTTGACATACCTTTAAACATAAGAGTGTTCCCGTGACTTAATCGAGTATTTAAGTATGTAAGTATATTCTTTATATTCTTATTTCTTGGTTTGATTAAATCATCCATCACTTCTCAAAACCTATACTTGTCCTTTATGAGCAGATACGAAAAAAAAATATCAAAAACAAGAAAAAACATCTCAACAAATTTTCAAATGAATGATTAAATATTAGTTCATTTAAACACAAATCGTATAAGACATTTTCGAGTTTATGAACAATTCTTGTTTTAAGATGTTTCAAAACTACGAAAAAAAAAAATTTAATTATTAATTTTTGATTGATATTCTTTCGTTCTTTTGCCACCTAGAAGGAAAATATTCAATGTGAATCTTAATGCAAAAGAGTAGAAGATTGGAACTTGGAATATATGTCTTCCTGTACTGAAAAAAGGAACCTGAACTCAACTTACGAGTACATTTCAGTGGGGTTTCAAGGTGTGAATTTTTTTTTGTTTGCTTTCTATAGGTAGTTAAATAGAAAATACGACCTTCTAGAACTTTATTTTAAAAAGAGGTTTTTTTGGCAGCTTAAATTGACAGTAAGTTCAATGTGAGTCACATATTTGTTTGAATAGCTATATGTGTTTTACAATCGGTGTCAATTTAAGCAGAAGAAGGAACATGAATTCGATTTCGCAGAATTTTTGGCTTCAATTTTCTTTTGAAGTTGATCTCATGTGACAAAGATTTAGTGAAGCTATAGAAATTTGGATATACTTTTTTTAACGTAAGGATTGTGGAATCCTTTTTATTCGGATAAGGATGAAATAAATATTTTCTTGGTCACAGCACAGAGGAAAGAAGTTGAAACAAAAGTTGAGATTTTAATTATATTTAGATTACATCATGAACTTAAAAGGAGCGCAAGATATTGCTTTTGTTTATTTAAATGTTTATTTGGGTAATTACATAAGTCCAATTCTAGACTGAAAAGAAGAATAAGCCTGTGGTTTAGTGTTCATTATCCTGTTTATGGATCGAACACGGACGATTATGATACCAAAAAAAATATCTAGAAAGTCAGATAGAAACCTTGATATTTGTATAGATTTAACTTCTATAAAATGTTTGACCTTAACCTATTTCCAATAATATATCGTTCTTGTGATTCAAAAAGAGCTAAAGCTAAGTGTACACAATTGGTAGATCTTACAATATTATCAGACCTAACAATGTCTGACAATTATCTACCATTAGCTGGAAATTTAGTTGTGTGTTTACACGGGTCGTAGAAAATCTACCAATCTCGTACAATTTATTGTCAGAAGTTGGCTGACAATTTACTAACAGAAAGCTGCCCTGAACACCTACTGACGCGGGGCCAACTTGAATTGTGTACATTGAAGTCGCCCAGTTTTGTTTACGGTTCCTTTCGTAAATAAAAAATAATATATATTGTATTCTCTTGTGAGAATACCACCATTAAATAAAACACTAGTGATTGTTTTTTTAATAATATAAATTTATTAAGAGCTTCAGATCCCTTACCACTGGTGGGGGGAAATCTTCAGCTATACGTTGTAATTACTAATTAGAACTGATCTTTTCAGTGATCGAAGAAACCCTTTTATACTTTATATTTGTCTACTCAGCAGTATGATTGAAGATCATATGCTGCTCTTTGTTTAATAAAATTGCTGATATGCAGTTTATGTTTATAATATCGGATTTCATCATTCGCTATGAGATGAAATCATAAATTATGAATTATTGTGTAAGCATTACATTTGGTAAGTTTATGTTTATAATATCGGATTTCATCATTCGCTATGAGATGAAATCATAAATTATGAATTATTGTGTGAGCTACATTTGGTATATGGAAAGATACTTTGTATCTTTCTTCATTATCATAGGGTGTTTAATATTATTATAAAATTATGTGAGGGTGTTCTGATAATGTAACCCCTCCCTCCTTAAGTTTGATGCTCTCCTGAGTATCTATAATTCTATTTTCAATTTTAATTTTTTGGGTTTCTTTACGCTTACAATATAATAATAATATTGCAATTACAACAATTATGATTGTTATACTTGTATATGATATAATATGTTTTACATTGTTCTGATATTTTAATTCTTGTAATTCTTTTAAATTTTCAATTTGATTTATATGTATATTTTCTAAAGTAACATTTATTTTTGTAAAGTTTAGTGTATTATATAATGGAATTACAATATTTTGCTTGAAAGTTTTTTTTTTGATTTGAATACAAAGTTGCATTTATTTTGATATTGCAATCTTTAAAATGTATTAGGTTATTTTTAGTAATTTTATATTCAATATTATTACAATAGTCATTTAGACTTGTTTCTACTAAATTTTTTGTTAATATAAGGCCATCTTCTATTTCTATTAATTCTTGATCTTTATTAGATCTAATCTTACAATTTTCGTATTTTGTTTCATATAAATTTTGTATACATATTGGACTTTTTCTTAAATGTTTAACATATTTAATTGCATTATTTTCATACAATGTTTTGTTATAAATTATATAATTATACTTTGATATTTCGATTTCTAGTCCTTGTTCATTTGGAACAGGTAAAATAATTATGGTTTCATATTTATATGTAAATAGATTAAATTATTTATCGCTATTTTGATATTTATATTTTCTTTTGAAAAAGCTTTTATGTATTTTTTTCTGATTAGCATAATATTTGTTATTTATTTTTTCTACTTTTGTTTTCTTATATTTTGCAGCTATCTTCTTTGCTGTTCTAACTACGTCTGCTTTTACGTATAAATCTTTATTTAAATCTGGTTCAACAAAGTCTATTTTATTTTTATTTCTTTTATTAATATTATCTTCTTTAACTTTATGAATCTTTCGTCCTATTTCTTCTAACTCTTCTACCTTAATTTTGTTTTGAATAAAATCTATAGGCTTTCTTAATGTCGTTGAATGGATTGTACAGTTATATATACTAACTGCTTTTATTACTTTCTCTTTTAAATTTAATACGTTCTTTTTCTTTTCTTGTACATTGTATATTCTTATATGTTCATTGAGTGTACCATGCACTCTTTCTACATCTGAGTTTCCTGTCTTATGATTTGGAGTTACAAGTTTTATCTTAATTCCTTCTTCGTTACAATATTCTTTAAATGCTAGGCTATTAAATTCATTGTCGCATACGATTTCTTCAGGTTTGCCTAGTATAGAGTTTCTAAGTTTAAGTTGCTCAATTATTTTGTGAGCGTTTCTACTAGCTATGGGAAAAGCTGTCAAATGTTTAGTAAATTTGTCAATAATTGTCAAAAAGTAAATATCTTTACTTGGAATATATATATCCATGTGTATAAGCTCATTTGGCTTAAGTGTAGTTTTACTTATTTCAAATTTTATTTTCTCTGGATTTCTATCATGTTTCGCTGTTTGACATACAGTACAATTGTTTATGTATCTTCTTATTAATTCCCTTAATTTTGGAAAATAGAATTCATTTTTAATTTCAAGATATGTTTCTTGTATTCCTCGGTGATTATATTGTTCATGAATCTTTTCAATGAGATTCAACGCATCATTTGTATTACTTAAATCTTTTAAAAGCGTAATGCATCTTAGTAATATCAGTTTACTTTGATTGCTGTAAAGCTCAACATATTTTTCCTGAATTTTGCAAAATAAATTATCACTTGGACAATATAATGCTACTTTTCCATGATCGGGTAAAAATTCCCTTAATGCTTCAGTAAAGTAATCGCCTACATCTTTTGATTTAATAGTTAGTCTTCTTACACCTTGGTATATACATTTTATATTTTTATTTTCATCTTCTGACTCTATAACTTCTATTTGATGCTTAAACATATTTGTAGGTAATTCTGAAATTCCTATATGATCATTTCTTTCTTCTATACCACTATGATTTGTGGCTAACGATGTATCTTTATTTGCATTGATTGCATTGATTTCAAGTCGACTAAGGTAATCTGCTACACGATTTTCTTTTCCTTTTAAATATTCGATATCAAAGTCATATTCATTTAAACTTATTTTCCATCTCTGGAGTTTTGAATTTGGTTCTTTTAGGTTACTTAACCAAATTAAAGGTCTGTGATCGGTTCGTATTTTAAATTTGCGACCGTAGAGATATGATCGAAAATATTTTACTGACCATACAATACTTAATAATTCCTTCTCAATAGTGCTATATCTACGTTCATGTTCGTTAAGGGTTCGAGATGCATAGCATAATGGATGATTTGATTGTGAAAGGACAGACCCAATTGCATAATTTGATGCATCTGTTGTTAACACGAATTCTTTAGTGTAATCAGGATATTTTAAAACAGGGTCACTAGATATGAGTAATTTCAGTTCTTCAAAAGCCGTAATATAATCTGGGTCTTTAATATTTATCTTTGTTCCTTTTTTCAGGTATTTTGTCATAGGCACTGCTACCTTTGAATAATCTCTTATAAATTTCCTATAATAACCTGTTAGTCCTAAAAACGATTTTATTTGTTTAGTTGTGCATGGAATGGGTATTTTTTCGATAGCTTTTATTTTATCTGGATTTGGCTTTATTCCATTTGTAGTAATAACATGACCTAAGTATTCTGTTTCTTTGCTAAAAAATTTGCATTTATCTATTTGTATTTTTAAATTATTTTCCTTGAGTTTCTGAAATACTTTATTTATTGAAGAAATATGTTCTTCTAATGATGTGCTAAATATAAGGATGTCGTCTAAATAGACAACACATATTTTTCCTACGAGTCCTTCTAATACGTGATTTATCATTCGCTGAAAAGTAGCGGGGGCATTTTTTAATCCGAATGGCATTCGATTAAATTCGTAATGATTATTAGCTGTTGAAAAAGCAGTTTTATGCCTGTCTTCAGGGTTCACCAATATCTGATGAAAGCCTTTCGCTAAGTCAAGAGTAGTAAAATATTGGGCTCTCCCCAATTTACTGAATATTTCGTCAATATTTGGAATAGGAAACTTGTCTTCCACGGTTATTTCGTTAAGTTTTCTATAATCTATGACAATACGCCATTTCTTGATTCCTGAACTATCTATCTTTTTGGGTACAACCCAGATAGGTGCATTATATGGGCTACTACTTTCTTTTATTATACCTTGATCTAACATTTCAATTATTTGGTTTTCTACTTCATTTTTGTGTATTTCTGGGTATCTATACAATCGTGTATATATTGGTTTATTATTTTTCGTTTCAATTTTATGAGTAACTTCTTTAACATTAGTTAAAATATCTCCTTCCTTATAAAATAATTTCTTATTATTCTTGAGTATTTGAATTAGTGCTTTCTTTTCTTCCGCGTTCATATAAGGTTTAATTAATTTATTTATTAAATTTTCATTTTCATCAATTCTACATAAGTTTATTTGTGTATTTGATAACTCTAGAATATAATTTTCTAGAGGATAATCATCCTTGGGTTTTGATAGTAATGGTATTTCTATATTATTAATTTTCACAGTATGAGTATAGTATGATAATTCGGCTTGTAATGGTATAAGTATATTGTTTCCTAAAATTCCGTCGAATGTACTATTCGTAATTGGAGTAATTAAAAATTCCATGGTCGATTCTTTTTTATTAAATTCACTTGGTAATGGCAAAATTATTTTTGTACGTATTAAATTTTCTCTAAATAGTGTTTTAATGGTATGTGGTTTATCTAGTTTAGTTTCAAAATGTTTTGGAAATATATTTTCTTTCAAAATAGAAGTTGCAGCTCCTGTGTCTACTAATAATTTAAGCTTTTTATTTAAAATATGGACATCTATGCAGGGTAATGGTCTGCTGAGGCATGTATTTGAAAATTTGATGTATTTTGGGTTAAATGATCCACTTCCATTGGTTCTGGAATATTTCTTTGCCTAACAAATGTATTATGATTTTGATTGGAAAAATTACCACTTCTGTTCGGTTGCCTATAATACTGTTCGTTTTGATTTTGATTTCTATTAAAGTGTTTACCATTGTTATTAAAATTTCTCTTGTTATTATTCCTATAATTAAAATTTTTGAAATCATTTTTGTAATTTCTATCGTTTCTATAGTTTGGATTAAAATTATTAGGTTTATAATTATTATTAAAATTGTTATTCAAATTATTTTTGTACTCATTATTTTTAATGTTTCTATCGTTCCTATTATGAATATCTTCTTTTGTCCAATGACAAGATTCTAATTTATAGAATGCTTCGCTAAGGGTTGTTATGTTATGATTGATTATTATTGAACTTGCGTTCGGGGGTATTCTTTCACAAAATTTAGATAATAATGACGCTTCATTATTGAAAGGATTGTATTCTTCCGGTTTATTTTCAGATAAATAATATTTATTATTTAGTCTACAGAGGATTTCTGAGAATGTATTATATAGTTGAGAAATGTTTTTTGAATAAACTTTATCTGCTAGTTCTTTTAATTTTAGAAAAGATTCTTTCTCACCAAAATTCTTTACTAGAATATTTTTTATGTCTTGCCAATTATTAGGGTCGCCACTCCTTAATACTACCTCTAGGGCGAAATCTGTTATTTTTGATTTTATTTCACTCACTATAAATTCTTGTGAACCTTCGTTATACAAACTACATGAATTTATTACAAATTCTGCTTTTTTAATAAATATAATTAAATTACAATTTCTCCCATTATAGGTTGGTAAATTTTTTAATAATTTTAGGGGGTCAAGGTTGATTGAAGCCATTTTTACCTGATTTTCTAATCTTAATACTGGTTCACTGTTTTGTTGATCTGCTGCTACTGGATCTGTTGATTTGATTTCCTTTTCGTCGGGTTTTAATGCTGGTGGAATCCTATATGGATTATATTTCCTCATTTAATTATTCGATCTCGTTGGGGCTTTCGACTTGGATTATTATTTTTGCCACGTAAAGTTGTTCTTCCTTCTTTTTACACGTTGGGGCTTTCGACTTGGATAGTTCTGCCTCGTAAAGTTGTTCTTCCTTCTTTCACTTTTTCAATTTAGGTTATATACATATATTTTTGTTTAAACTTTTTCTTCTGTCCCAGTTTTGTTTTTAATTAATTCTCCATTTTAGTTGGAGTGAGCTACTAATTAGTATTTTTTCGATTTTAGTTCGAAATTCGATTTTCACTCGAATATATATTTTTTTTATTTCACTTTGTGTGTAGTATTTCTGCGGTGCTCTGCTCCCTTTTGAGTTTTAATTTCCTCTAGTTGCATTCAATATATATTATATTTTTTTTTTTTTTTTTTTTCAGTCCAACATTCCCTCTATGGGATTTCGTGAAATTGTCCTTCACGGATCTGTATTCACTATGTTTTTCACTGAATATTATTAATTTATTGTCCTATACCTTTTTTGTTATATCACTTAACCGGTATTTAACTATTTCAATTAGTACGGACGATTATTTTTTAAATCCCGAATAAAACTTTAATAAGTACGATTCATTGATCTTTCGAGATCCTACCGACTGCGCCAGTTTTGTTTACGGTTCCTTTCGTAAATAAAAAATAATATATATTGTATTCTCTTGTGAGAATACCACCATTAAATAAAACACTAGTGATTGTTTTTTTAATAATATAAATTTATTAAGAGCTTCAGATCCCTTACCACTGGTGGGGGGAAATCTTCAGCTATACGTTGTAATTACTAATTAGAACTGATCTTTTCAGTGATCGAAGAAACCCTTTTATACTTTATATTTGTCTACTCAGCAGTATGATTGAAGATCATATGCTGCTCTTTGTTTAATAAAATTGCTGATATGCAGTTTATGTTTATAATATCGGATTTCATCATTCGCTATGAGATGAAATCATAAATTATGAATTATTGTGTAAGCATTACATTTGGTAAGTTTATGTTTATAATATCGGATTTCATCATTCGCTATGAGATGAAATCATAAATTATGAATTATTGTGTGAGCTACATTTGGTATATGGAAAGATACTTTGTATCTTTCTTCATTATCATAGGGTGTTTAATATTATTATAAAATTATGTGAGGGTGTTCTGATAATGTAACCGCCCGCAATAAGGACTTCATGGTCATGTGGGACTACAAGAAAACAATTTGAAAAATGGAATCAAACTCATTAAGAGTTGAATTTCTTTCAAGATTTCGAACTCTTAAAAATGAAACAATATTGGATGCTTGGCATGCGGACAGTGATTCTCAGCTACATGCAGTTAAAGTTCGTATAAATTAATCATAAGAATATACCAATGTTTTTGGAAAATTAAATATTCGAAAGAATCAAGCATGTTCTTTTCGACATGCTCGATTTTTTCCAAACGTGAATGTTAATAATTTAAAAGTACGGGCTTTAAAAACTAGACAAAAAATGTATTTTATCTAAAAATATCAGTACCCATCATACAAGTCTTAAAAAATGGTTTATTTTTTTTTTGCTAAAACACCACATAGAATTTTGAATGTTTTTTTGCACTTAATGTTTCAGATCTTAAATTCAGGACAGAGAATACCGAACAAAACACTATCACATATGGAGAAAATCACTACAAATCTTGGCGAATATATTGTTTTTTTTTTTTTTTTTCGAAATCAAGTCACATCAATTGTACATTCAGCTAAAAGGACCTTGTTTGCTTCAAAGTGAAATTGGTGTTGGAAAAAAGCAAATCTCTTTATGTAAACTTGATCCGGATGTACTCAACACTCACTTCACAACCATAACTCCCTTGCCTATCTGTTTCAATCTCGAATCTTACTTAGCATACAACGATGTTGAGCTGTTTAGCTTTCCGAAGATTAAGTATTAAGCACTTTTAAAACTCTGAGGTCTAATGCAATTAGGGAAGACCGAATTTAACTTCGTTTCGTAAAACTTTTTCTACCATATGTAGCACTGTAACTCATATTTAAAACAACGAAAAAAAGATTTTCATAAATATATTATTTTATTACTATATTGTAGGTACTTGTCAATTACATATTCCTTATTGTAATTAACATAAATATGTTATAATATTTACCTATCGGAACAATTTCATACAGCTAATCGCAAAAACAAAACATCATAAATATGTTGCAACGGATACCTATTTGGCAAATTTGAATAATGTTACCAAAAGTTGGAAAATATTCATTACGAGGGCGTTTTTGGTGCTTCCCATTTGGGCATTTTTATTTCGGAATAATTTCTTAGGCATTGCCAAATCTGCAAAACTAAATCCAGCATATAATATAATACGTGAAGTTAAAGTTGTTGTACTTTTGCGATCAGAGGAAAAAGTGTTATACGGAAAAATAAGGACACCAGCAACACTCAATTGGTATCCACGTTAACTATACTACATAATTATAACCAAAACGCTCTCAGAGGGTGCTATGTGCTACTCATTTGTAAATGTAGCTTTCATACAAACGAAATGAGTGAGTTTTGTCTATTGCTGTAGTTCAACTCACTCCGACCTTGGAGCCATCAATAACTCAAACTTATATAAATCGAAATCATTTATTAGCCATAAATCGGCCCTTAAGATTAACACGGATATCTGTATCGTTATACATAATGTTAATTATCAAAAACGCAATCGCTGTTCGATTTGTCTCTATTTTTTAATTATCAATTCAAATTAAGACAGTTGCGTTACAATACGAAGACACATAAAATAAAATGCACCACTGGGTCGCACAAACTTGCTCTTATCTAAAAGACTAAGAATTTCAAAAATTCATATTATTAGAGAAAAACCATAAAATTCATTTTTTAAATGACTAAAACTCCTTTAGTAGTTGGAGCTAAA
Source organism: Philhelius festivus (assembly GCA_963931855.1). Lineage (NCBI taxonomy): Eukaryota > Metazoa > Arthropoda > Insecta > Diptera > Syrphidae > Philhelius > Philhelius festivus. The sequence continues at coordinate 6,710,653 of OZ007556.1, read as the reverse complement.
CACAAGATACTATGTGTTTTGAGCAAATATTAGTTTATGCAAGAACAAAATTGTAATTCGTTTTAGTGGTTTCTTAAAAAAATAAGCTTTTGTATAAATAATTTTTAAAACATATTTAAGAAAAAAATGTTGGTACCCATATTTAAACTTTTTATTATTGTTCGAATAAAAATTTAATTTACAAAAAATATTGGGCAATTTTTTAGATATGGAATTTTCAAAAAAAAAATTATTTTTTTGTTTCAAAAATTCAAAAAATATTTTTTTTAAAGTATTTAAATGCAATGTTTTTTTAAACTTTTTAGAAGATTCTCTAAAAGTAAAGATTAAAACTTTTATATGAATAAATTCCATAAAGCCCATGGAAATTCGAGAAAAGAATGGGGAATTGTTAACGAATTGTTTAATAGAAGATCAGCTTTCGATGTTCCTCAAAGTTTATCGTACCGAAACTTGAATATAGTCAATCAAGTAGAAATTGCAAAGCTTTTCAATGATTACTTTATATATACCGTTAAAAACGCTTAGTGATGCAGGGTTTAATCGTTCTTCATATAACTGCACGGATACTTGTTTTAATGATTTACTTCAATGTAACAGTTTTTTTTTTGAGCCTATTTCTTCTTTTGAAGTATTTAAGGTCATAAATACTCTGGAAAACTCAGATTCATTTACGTTTCATAGTTTTTCAAATAATTTTAGTAAAAATGTTTGCTTCAATATTGTAGATATTTTAACTCACTTATTCAATAAAAGTGTTTTTCAAGGAAAGTTTCCAGAGTGTTTAAAAATAGCTGAGGTTATTCCTATTTTTAAGAAAGGTGCCAAAAACAGTATTACAAATTATAGGCCAATCTCTCTTCTGTCAGTATTCTCAAAAATTTTCGAGAAAGTTATAAAAACAAAAATGCTTTTCTATCTTGATAATCTTTCGTTTTTTAGCACAAATCAATACGGTTTTAGAGCCAAATATTCAACTGAGGATGCATTGCTAAATTTTTGTTCTAATGTATATATAAGTATGGACAGAAAAAAGTACACGGCTGCTCTTTTTATTGATATAACAAAGGCTTTCGATACCGTCGACCATGACATTTTGCTAAGTAAATTAGATAAAGCTGGTTTTAGGGGTTTTATTCTCGATTGGTTTTCTTCCTTTCTTAAAAATAGAAAACAAAAGGTTCGAATAGGTACAAATTTTAGTGAAAGTCGCAATATTGAAATAGGTGTTGCTCAAGGATCAGTCCTTGGCCCGATTTTATTCCTTGTTTATATCAATTCTATTTTCAGTTTAAAATTAAAAGGAACTAAAACTGGTTTTGCTGACGATATAGCTTTTGTATATTCTACTTCATCCTTAATAGACCTGATTTCAGACATAAATCATGATTTGGAATTATTAAGACATTAGTTTGCTACGCATAAACTTGTTTTGAGCGATAAAACTAAAATAATGTATTTTAATCTACCATTTCTGGATGATCACCCGCCTGTTCTCATTTTGCATAGCATTGACTGCAAAAACTCTCCTCTTAACAGTTCAACTTGCAATAGCTTTAATATTTCTGGCTCTATTGATTACAACTTAGTTTGTTCTTCGAGATGTTTCCGTATTGAAAATTTAACTGAATTTAAATATCTTGGATTAACAATTGACAGTAAAATGAATTGGAAACCACATACACAAGTTATCAAGAAATATTTACTTTCTACCACATATATATTTTTTCATTTAAGAAAAATTTGTTGCCGGAGTCTCCTAGAACGTCTCTATTATGGGCTAGTTCAATCTAAACTGCAATATGGAATTGTATGTTGGGGTGGTACTTATAAAAACTATCTTCAACCCTTGTTAGTAACTCAGAAGCGAATCTTAAGAAATATTTGGAAGAAAAGAAAATTTGATCATAGTTTTCCGTTGTTTGCTAGCTCTGGTATACTCCCCCTTAAACATCTTTACTTTTATAAAGTCTTAAAAATATTCTATTTAAGAAGTGGTTTTCGTTTCACATCTGTTTACTCATTGCGCAGTAGTGATAGAAATCTCGCGTCTGTTCCAATGCATAATTCTCAACACTTTTTTCATTTTTATACATCAGTAGCACCAAGACTATATAATATTTTACCCACCAATATTCGATCTATCGGCTCTAGATACTCTTTTAATATGAAGGTTAAAGAATGGCTTTTGAACTACGATTTTGATGAAATTAATAGCTTACTTAGAATCTTAGTTTAAATTTTAAGTATTCATGTATGTATATTACTATGTAAACTTTACATTTTTTTTTTGTTTTTCTTAATTATTTTATTTTATTTTTTGCTTTTCTGGCATTTTACCCCACAACATTTGCTTAGTAAAATTTCTTAAAGATTTTTGTAACTCGATACTTTCGGCACTTGTCGTAAGACAATAGATCGTATCATATTATTTCTTTCTTATTATTCGACAGTAATCTCATTTATCTATTATTTTATTTTTTTTTGTACATGAAATTAATATTGCATTTTTTGTTATCCTTAATTTGAAAATTTGTATCTATGTAATAAGAGAAAAGAAATAAAGAATTGAATTGAATTGAATTGAAAAAATTGAAATTAATCGACAAAAAAAAAAAAGAATATCAAAATTCTCGGAGCCGTTTTTGAGAAAAATACGATTTTCGAAAACCATTTTTTAACATTTTTATTGTGGGTACCTTTATTTTTAGGTAAAACAAATTTTTTTCCCAGATCTTGTAGATTATATTAAGAAACTTTTATTTATCAAGTTTAAAAAAAAATCGAGCATGGGGTTTTCGAAGTATTGAGTTTCCAGAAAAAAATTTTGAAATTTTTTTTAAGAATCAAAAAATAAAACTATTAAAATTTGTACACGCAATAATATTTAAGCCTTGGAGGGGCTTCATATTGATTAAAAGCGGTTGTACTGTTTTCGAGAAAATCAAAAACTAAAATAAATGGTTCCAAGGGGGATTCCAAGAATAACCATTTTTTAAAAAAAAATTTTCAATCATTATCTAAAATGACGAAATGAAATTTTATGATTTTTTTTTTCAAAATTCTTTGGGACAGTTTTTGAGAAAAAAATATTTATAAGATTTCGAAAAAAAATCGTATGGCAGGTATCGTTATTTTTGGTCTTAAAAAGAAAAGGAAAAAAAACGTGTGGGGAAAAAAAATCAAAGCGATATCTACCAAGTTTAACGAAAATCGGCCCAGCCTTTTAGGCCGTAGTCTAAAAGTCAGACAGACAGAATTTTGGGACCCACATTTTTCTTCTTCGCTATCATCGTAGTGTCAACCCCTAAAACCCCTACCTGCGGTCGCCCCTGACTGCAGTATATGATTAAGATAAACTCACGGCTCTGTGCTTGATAAATTTTTCTAAAGCGTTCGTCAGAGTTAATCATTCTGTTCTCTGTGAAAAAAAAAAGCTTTTACATTACTTCTTTTTCTCGAATTTTGTCAGCTCGTTTTATCAGAGTTTTATGACAAACAGGACACAATTTGTCTTTGTCCAGAATCATCTGTCACAATCTAGACATTGGAAGATGGGTGTAACACAGAACTCTATTTGGAGCCCTATAATTTTTTTTTATGTTTATAAACGATTCGCCCTCTTTTGTAAAAATGCTTGTTTTCATTTGTATGCGGATAAAATTCAAATCTACCTTTCTCGAAAATTTGGTCTCATATACTCGTAAGATTTCATTTTTCGCATCAATCGTTGGGCATATATTCACTAAGTAACTACTTTATCGCAAACAAATTTACCCCCAAGGAAACGAGGCTTCGTTTCATGAGAACTTGGTGAGTTCCAATAATATATTTCTCTGAAGTTGTATATCCTAAGCATGATTCTTTTCTGAATATATGCTATGACAAGGTATACTCACGAGCTTCGAAGATATGGTTAGGTTAAATATACAAATTAAAGTAATTGCATCTTTTCGCATAAAATAATTCAAACAAAAAACACCTTATTATACCTTTATGAAAAAATTCGGTTTTGCTTCTCTTCCAGAACATTTAACATAGTAATTCCTTCCTTTAAGTATCTTTATTCATTACGACCATTCTTTGCAAATACCATTCGCCTTTGGAACTATTTGCCAATCAACATAAAGCAAACTAGAGGGGCAAACATTTTCAATGTGCCGTGTATCTAATCACTATATATTTTAGTAGGTAATGGAGGAAAGATTTCATTTTTGGAAAAGTAGTTGTTATTAAACTAAAAAATTTGTATATGCTTTTTAATTAATGGTAAGATTAACTTAACTTGTCCTTATGAATGCTATATAGTAAAATATTTTAATTCCTTATATATAATTAAGCTGTAAGATACTTTAAAAGACTATGTCTTAGTGTATTATACCAACAACATTAAACCATTTCTTCGATTTTTGACGGATTTTAATAAAATTTTAGTTACAGAATTTCCTCAAAAGTTTCAAAAATATTACACATCAAACTTATTCCAAACTGTTTTTTGGATTTTGAAATGTAAAATCAATATATTTTTTTTTTAATTTGATATTTCGAATTCTTAAAGCCCCCCTTAGACGATCAGTTGTCAATTCAGTTAAAAAGGACAGTGCATTTAAACGTCAGTCCAGTGTTCAACTGAGCTTTCATTTTACTTGTGAGCAGTCGAAAGTCAGAAGAAATACATTTAGTAGGAGATGAGGCATTTGCTCTAAGACGCAACTTCTTGAAACCATTCAATAAGAGCGGTTGAATTATGATCACATGGTTTTTAACTACTGATTATTAAGAGTCCGGCGCATTATTGAGAAGGCCTTTGGCATTTTATCAAATAGATTTCAAATCTTTCATTCTGCTATAAGCTTAAAAATTGAAAATGTGGATGTTGTTGTTTTGAGATGCTGCTACTTGCAGAATTTTTTACCGAAAAGATGTGGAAATACGTAGAATCCACCCGAAATTGACGAAGCTGAAAGAGATCCAGCTAATCAAAGTACCACAGATTTGGAACGTACACATCATTCGTCCCTATTCCACTTTTGTTTGAACGCTCTACTTTTTTCAACTCTTTATTATACGCAGAACCAATTCTGTTAATCTTTGCCCTGACCTTTGCCTTCATCGCTTCTGTATCGAACTCTTTTAGTTTTTGCAGCAACATATTGTATGCTGTGCCCGTATCGCGTAAGAGTAAAGTGATCACCAAATTAATTGATTGTCGTTTTGACAATCGCTCTCACTATATTTCTTTATTGATATGATAGAGACAGCTATAATCAAAATGACAATCAAAAAATTGATTATCAACTATCACCTTTCGCGATTCCTTAACTGCTTCTCTTTTCACTGCAATTGAAATGACGACTGAACTGACAACTGAACTGAAACGTATTTACACATCAGTTTGACTGATAACTGAACTGAACAACTTATGGGAATTCCATCAGTTTCAGTTTCAGTTAGGCCAGGCGCGCACATTCAATTTTTAGTTTCGCAACTGTTTAGTTGCTAAAATGAAAAATATGGGCCTATATGGAACACCGCGCACTTAGAGCAACTCGATTCGAGCAACTAAAAAGTTTGTGTTTTGACACAAACTAAACAATTGCCTAAAATTAATTCGCAACAGTTGAGCTGTTTTCTATAAGCGCAAGAGAGAAAAGAGTGTGAGCGTGAGTAAAGAGTTGCCAGTGCACGGTTCTCTTTCAACTGGTGATTAAACTATTTGATTTCGATCACAGTTGCCTTAAACGTTTCACTTTTTGCATTTAGACATCAGTTTAACTGAAAACTTAACTGATAGCTCAATTGAAACTGAAATGATCGTCTAAATGGGACTTAAAAACGTTTAAAAAATTGTATATATAAAAACTATTTTCCTTTGAAACCACCACAACGATTTGTAATTTTTTTATGTAAAAATTCATATTGGCTTAAGAAATTACAGGACAATCTGAACTACTATAGAGGAGTTCTGTAGGCTTTGCATTGGAACTTTTTTCTCTTCTACTAACGTTAATTTCTTAAATTCTAATCCTCTTAAACATAAGAACAAGTTCGTGCGATCCAGTCGTGTATTGTTTATTTAAATCTATTATAATCTTTCGAGGAGCACTTGTATTTTCTCATTTTGGGGCAGTAAGGAGTAGTATTTAATTTTGCTCGTATTGAAAATCAACAAATGTAAATAAACCAGAGATAGAAGCAAATGAAATATAATTTCATTTACCTAAACAAATTAACAAGGCCACATATTGTGTCAACTTCAAGGCTAATCACTTTAAAATAACACAGCTCTCTTCTCAATTCCAAAAACAACATTGTTTCGGTGTAATGTTTCGATGGTTGCATAGAATTGGATGATGTTGAAATTGAGGCTTACAGATGGTAAACCACAACATGCGTCCCTCTGATTGTTTGTAAAAACCAGCACAGCATGTCAATTTAAAACGGACACCGAAAATAATTTTTGGCTTGTGATATGTATGTATGCATGAATATGGGGTAGACACATTAAGGGCAAGTGGTTTAATAGCAAAAATCGATTTCGAGATTTACATGCGACAATGAACGAAACTTTTAAATCCTCTTCAACTCTCCGAAAGCGCTTGCACTATTCTCAAACAACTTAAGGGTAGTCATATTCACTTTATAGTGTCTAATTTTCTTATCTATTTATGGCTATGGACTTTTAATAGTCCAAAAGAGTAGCTTATCAAAAACATATTTAACTCTTTTCTCAAAGGGTTTTCGTATTGACAGTTAACTATAGTTTGTACACAATAGATTTAAATTAAATTAATCAAGAATACTTCTAAGAGGATATTTGAGTGATTCTACAAACGATGGAATTTTCGGTGGCCCAAGAAATATTTTAAAATCCGTTCAATTATTTAATCTGATTTTTTTTTATAAAATTTAATCTTTTTGATATCTACCTGGCCTAACAATATTATTAGGTTGACCATATTTTATCTTGCTCAAAAAATTCTTCAAAGTGTCTGATTCTCAGTCCCCTGACGTGTCCCCAGTGCGTTTTCGCAAAGAAAAATTATTACCGTTCTCTTATTTCAGGTCTCATACTTAGATGAATTGCATTAAAATTACGGAAAATAACTACGAAATAGATAAATATTTTTTAGTAATTTATTTTATCACAAAAAAACTTAATTAAACTTTGTCCCCCGCTTTTTGTATCAGTCCCCTGGCACATTGAAGTAGTCGAAAAAATTAATAACTAGGATATCGATCCAATTTTCAGCACTGGAAATTTGAAGTACCAAATCTCCTTACAATAAAATTGTGGTGCAAATCGATTTTCTGTTTCTTATGTTGGTATTGTGAAAAAGACATTTATGCAAGAAGTCGTGGATTGTCCCTTTAGATTATCAGTCCTCTGGTGAGGTTTTACAAAACAAATTTGTATGTAAGAAGGCATATTTGTTAGAAGTATAGTATAGGTTTAATAAAACTGTAATATTATATATATATTTTTATTTTTAAGGTAAAACCTTAATACCTTTTCTGCGCAAAAATCATGAAAAACCTCAGTCCCCTGGCCTCAGTCCCCTGGTTAATAAATGAGCAAATGATATTTTATTCAGAAACCTGAGAAATTTTTAGTTATATTGAACTTCGAACTTCATTGCGAAATATTTTTAAAATTTTTAAAAAGAATATAATTTATTTTAAATTGATTCTTAGAAAAAATAAAATGCACGACTGGATCGCACGAACTTGATCTTATGTAAAAGTATTTTGGAATTTAAGATACATTTTATAAATATAAAACATGGATTTAATGAGATAATAATGTTCAAGTGCATAAAATTGCCGTCTGGTTTCCGGAAAAGTATGAATTTATGCAAATAAACCTTAAAAAATCATTTTATTATTAAATAAATTTTTTATATAAGAAATTTCTCTAAAATTTTTCAAGAAAAAAATGTGGGATGCGAATTTTAAGTATTTAATAATATTGGTTTAAGGAAATAATTTCAAAAAATAATCGTTCATAGGTTTTGAAGATATTGATTTAAATTTTTTTTTAACCCAATAAATATTTTTTAGAATATTTTAATATACAATATTATTTTAAACGTAAGGGGACTCCTGCGAATTTTGGGTTAAAATCCTTAGAGCCGTTAATGAGAAAGTTGAAAATCAAAAAAAGGGTCTATGGCAGTTACCCCTAATAACATTTTGTCCCAAAATTTTTGTTGACCAAAATGTAGTCCATGTCCATAATATCACACCTAATTTTTTTTATTCTAAATCGTTAGAGCAGTTTTCGAGATAAATAAGATTTTGCATTACGGGTGTATGGAGGGTACTCTTAGTTTTGGAGCTAAAAAAAAACTTTGAATTTCTCCTCTGGGGAATCACCGAAGATCCTTAACTACCGATATTGAAAGAAAGAGGTCCAGGGGTTTAGGCTGTAGTGAGAGATACAGACATACAGACACACTGAAACATGTTTTTTGTGTACTAAATTTTCCTTAAAATTTTTATAAAAAAAATTGATATGCAAATTGTTAGTATTTAATAAAATACATTTTCAAACGTAATTTAAAAATTTAATCGTGTATCGGCTTTCAAGATATTGAATTTTCAAAAAAAAAAATTGTATTATATTTTTAAAAATCCAAAAACTATTTTTTCGAAAAAATTTTTAGCTTATAATTTTTCGAATGCAAAGCACCTCCTGCATAAAAATTTTGGTTAAAATCGTTAGAGCCGTTTGTGAGAAATTCGAAAATCAAAAAAACCGTTCTATGACAGGTACCCCTAATAACATTTCCCCCCAAATTTTTTTTTCACCAAAATATAGTCCATGACCATAATATCACACCCAATTTTTTTTATCAAAATCGTTAGAGCCGTTTTCGAGATAAATAAGATTTTGTATTACGGGTGTACGGGGGGTACCCTTAGTTTTGGAGCTAAAAAAAAAATTTCAATTTCTCCTCTAGGGAATCACCGAAGACCCTTAACTACCGAGTTTGAAGAAAATACCTCCAGTAGTTTAGGCTGTAGTTCGAGGTACAGACATACAGACATACAGACATACAGACATACAGACATACAGACAGACAGACGGAATTGTCGGACCCACTTTTTTCGTCTTCGCTATTATCGTAATGTCAACTTTGATCAAAATCTCGAGTTCGATTTTTTTTCCAAATGCAGAACTTGCCCTATAGTACCTATATCGCAAGTAAAAATATTTAATTATAATATATTATATTCTCTTAATAAAATGCTAAATAATATTTATTTACCATGAATTTTTATGTTTATGAAGAATAATTAAATTTAATTTCTATATTTTAATGTGTACCCAAGAGAAAATAAGAAAAAAAAATAAAGATTTATTCAGTTCCCTTAAAAAACTTAGTACACTGAACATTCTTTTTCAAAAAATGTCCTTAAAATCGTCATTTTTTATTTTTTTAACTGGCCGCTTTCAACAACGCAAAGGGACGTTCTAATGATCATCTAGAACAACTCTTACGACTTTTGGAATCCAAAAATGTCGTGCCGAAATTTGTATCATTTTATTCCATTGTTTGTAGAATCACCCATTTATAAAACATCAATTATTATTCTTGCCCAAATTTTAATAAGACTTGTTTTGTTGCACTTTTGCAAGTAATAGGAAATAGAGTTGTGCAAAACAGTTCCAAAGGCGGAACGAACATGGAACGGTTCTTTTTCCGGTCGGAACTAGTTCCTGGAACCATGTCCGCGGAACTATTAAGATTTGATATTAAGGCTCGTATTCACCGAGCGCTCCTAAACGGCTCTTAACTTTACGAGGCTCTTAACTTGAAATTTCTGTGGGGTATTCACCAACCACTCGCAAGTGTTTTTCGAAGTTCGAAAATGAGAGCCACTCTCTCTTGTTCAGGCATACCCAAACTGTGAAATGTTGTGGAATGTTGGTCTTGACAGCAAATGGATACTCTTCTACTTGGCATTGCTCACATGGATTCGAGTCAAATGCGTGCATGGCACACGCATAAGCGAACAAACTTTCGAAGAGAGCGCTCGGTAGTTAGGAGTGGTCGGGACCACTCCTAACTTTTAAGAGCGCTCGTAGATCTTCACTAATATTGCTTGGTGAATAGGTTTATGAGCTTCTTAAGTTATGAGCGCTCGGTGAATACCGGCCTAAGTGGCATGAGCTAGACAAATTTCGGTGCGGTGAAGAACTAGTATAGCCAGAATTTAAAGACTTTTAAGTAACTTTATTCAATTTTTATATTTAACAAATAAATATTGAAATTTTGAACACAAAACAGTAATATGAAAAAAAATTCAGCTTTCCAATTGACATTTTTAACTAAATCATTATAAATATAAGAAAAATAATAAATAAATAACAGAACAAATATTGACACAAAAACAAAATAAGAATTCAATCTTAGGTAAATATTTTAAGGTTTTTTTCTTTAGTGTTACTATAAGATTTAAAATCTAAACTTGAATATATCAGCTCAGAAAAATAACAAATATACCTAATAGTTGATCACACAAAATTTACATTAAAAAAATCAGTCTTTAGTCAACATTTTAAAGTATTTTGTTTTTAGTTGATAAAAATTTATTGAAGCATTAAAAGAAATTCAAAAAAATACCATTGAATTGTTGAAGGGCAAATTATTTGTGTCCCTTTCAAATGTTTTTGTTTCGCTTTCCACAAACAACTAAACATGGATGTTTTGCATGTTCATTTGGATTCCAAATGCACTCCTCTTCGTAGTGAAGACAATTAAAAATGACATAAGAAACCGTTCTGAGTTAAAAAAAATTAAATTATACAAATACAAAAATCCACATAAATACTATGCCGAAATTGCAATCAAATGACAATAATTCACATTCACAACAGCAAAACAAAACAAAAACATTCAACAGTTGAACAGAAGAAAAAAATAAAAAAAATAAAATTACCCCTATCCACCTGCATACGATTCCAAAATTCCAGATCAATTCACAACAGTAAAACTACTAAAAATAAAATGCACGACTGGGTCGCACGAACTTTCTCCTATGTAGTCTATTACATAGGAGCAAGTTCGTGCGAATTTTAAAAACGAATGTTATAAGAGAAAACTGTTCATATGGATAAAATAGTTTTTTTTCAATTCTTTTAGTAGTAAGAGATAAAAATAGAATGCTATGCAAATATGAATCGTTCTATTGGTTTTTTTTGAAAAAATAAGCTTTTATATACAAAATTTTTAAAACATTTGTAAGAAAAAATTTGGTACGCCAACTTTAAGTTTATATTATCGTACGAATAAAAATTAAATTTCCAAAAAAAATATTGAGCCGTTTTTGAGATATCGAATTTTCAAAAAAAAATGACTTTTTATCCAAAAAATCATAAAATATTTTTTTTAAGTTCTTAAATGCATGTTTTTTAAACATTTTAGAAGCATTTCTATAAAAAATTTCATTAAAATCCGCCATGTGAGTGAGAAATTCAAAACCAGACAAAATGGTTTTATGTAATATCTTAATTTCAATTTTTTTATTAAATTAAATATCATAAGAATTTATTGAAAGAAAAATTTTTTTACCAAAGTTCTAAGCGCCATTTTCGAGAAAAATACGATTTTTGAAAACCATTTTTTGTACCTTTATTTTTAGGTAAAATATTTTTTTTTCCTCACGTCTTGTATATTATATTGAGAAACTTTTATTTATTAAGTTTTAAAAAAATCTAGTATGGGGTTTACAAAATGTTGAGTTTTGAAAAAAAAATTTTGAACTTTTTTTAAAAATCCAAAAAATTCTTTTTTGAAAATTTGAATACAAAATACTATATGTATAATTTTTGGGGAGCTTTAGCAAAAAAAAATTATTAATCTGTGGTACCATTTTCGAGAAAATCAAAAACAAAAAAAATTGTACCTTGGGAGGATCTCTCAATAACCATTTTTCGGAACATTTTTTTCAACCATTATTAAGCTTTAACTAAATGAAATTTTTTTTGTATTTTTATTTTTTAAATCTGTCGATTCGTATAGCAGGTACCGTTATTTTTGGTCTTAAAAAAAAGAAAAAAAATGTGTGGTTGGGAAAAATTACAAATGATATCTACCAAGTTTCACGAAAATCGGCCAAGCCGTTTAGGCTGTAGTCGAACTGACAGACAGAATTGCGAGACCCACTATTTTAGCCTTCACTATCATCGTAATGTCAACTTTGATCAAAATCTCGAGTTCAATTTTTTTTTCCGAATTCATAACTTGCCTTATATTACCTATAAGTCGCAAGAAAAAACACTATTCATTATCATTAGATAAAAAATCCAAAATTGTATCCTATCTCATTAGGAAAGATAACACAAGGAATTGGGTTTAACAGTCATGAGGGCAAAGTAAAGTAGATACTTTTATCAAATTAAAGACACCTAATACTCACATCCTGAACAGGAGGCTACTATTGATAGCTACAACTTCAAGTTAGGTAGATAATTTTTGCACCTAGACAACGATTTCAGCGATGAAATCAAATGAAAAATATCTCTTTCCAATCGCTGCTTCTTTGGTCTAATAAGCCCATTAAGAACAAAAATACTCCCTCATAGAACTGGATAAGATATGCTGGTTCTGGCATATGGTGTAGAGGTTAGTATCCTGTCAATGGGGGATTAGAACGCTTTAGGATGTTTTGCATGGTGGTTGATGGAGTAACCAGAAGGTCCAACAAAGGAAGTCTGTAATACAGATGGTGCACACAAGTGGAGGAGGAAGTGACGACAGATACTTAACTAGGGCGAGGAAATTTCATTTCGCTTATATGTACCTACTATCGAAGTTACCAGTAAGGTTTATTATTTTGAGTTAAATTGTGCTGAAAATGTTTTGTATTAAATCAATTTTCTTGTCGAATTGTGGTGCCATCTTTTATTTCGTTTATTTAGAAATTGAAAAGCTTTGACGTATTTAATCAACTGGTAGACTTTAGAAGACATGGACTTAACCAGCAATTTGTAGATGCTTCTTCAAACTTTTCAACTGAGGAAAACTTTGACTTTTTGCTCGACCATACCGGAGAAAGGGACCTTGATGAGTTCAGTTTTCGCAGGGTGGAAGAATTCGAAGTTTTCAAAGCAGTCCATGAAATTAAATCTGAGACAATTGGTTTGGATGGCTTGCATCCTAAATTTTTAAAGATAATTTACCCATTTATTTCACCTTACCTTACCTATGTATATCTTCAATTCCATCCTTACTAGCTTCTGTTATCCAAAGTCTTGGAAAGGTTAAAAAATTATTCCCGTTCCCAAAAATTCTGACCCTCACTCTAAAGAATATAGACCTATTGCCATTCTACCCTTTATTTCAAAAGCATTAGAGAAAATTATGAGTAAGCAAATATCATCACACATATCAACTAGCCGAATGCTTTCTTCAGTCCAGGCTGACTTTAGACCTAATCATAGCTGTTCTACAGCTCTTCTGAAAGTTGCTGATGATTTAAGGCTACAAATTGATAAAGAGCGGGCAACAACCTTGGTACTACTCGATTTCTCTAAAGCTTTTAATTCTGTTCCTCATAGCATTCTTTTGAGAAAATTAAAAAACCATTTTTGTTTTCAAAGGTCAGCTGCGCAACTCATGCACCAAAATCTCAGTGGGAGAACTCAAGCTGTTTCTGTGAACTCCCAGCTATCCGATTTTCTCCTAACAATGTCCTGTGTACCGCAAGGTTCAATTTTGTTGTTTTCAATATTCATAAATGATCTTCCATCTACCCTTAAATTCTGTGACATTATAATGTACGCTGATGATGTTCAAATATATCTGAGCTACCCTATTGGAATGGTCGAAGACGTAACAGATCGCGTGAACTCAGATCTAAATAGGATTTTTCAATGGGCTGAACGAAATAGATTGCGACTCAATCCCAAAAAAATGCCAAGCCATCGTTGTCAGCAAAAATATTATTGAAACGTCTTGTCTGCCCCAAGTAGTTCTTGGTAATTCGACGGTGGATTACGACGTAACATCCGTAAAAAATCTGGGTATAAAATTCAACCAAACACTTACTTGGAATGATCATTTTTCCTATGCACTTGGGAAAGCGTATGGTGCCCTTTGGGCTCTCTATGCTGCTGGTAGCTGCCTACCAATAAAAGTTAAGATAACAATGGTAAAAACTCTTCTACTACCGATACTGTTGCATGGATCATTAATTTTCTGCAAATTAGATAGCGTAAGGGAACGAAAACTACGTGTAGCTTTTAATAATGCTGTTCGGTTTGTGTATGGGCTTCGCAGGTTTGATCATATTTCACGATTTGCAAACAATATCTTCAACATGCGCCTTGAAGACTATTTAGATACTAAAGTACTAAAGTAATTTTTATTTTATCTGATGCAAGCTGAAAAACCTGAATATCTGTACGAAAAACTAGTCTTCTCGCAGTCGGATAGAGCCAGGGTTCTTATTTCCCCTAGATTTAGGTATACTGTTTCTGTTTACTGTTTAGATTTAAAAATGCCATATATGATCATTTTAAAATGCTAAATATGTAAATTAATTCTTAAATAATGTAAATAATTAGTTTTTCACTTAATATTTAAATTGTTCTCTAATTTTTAAGCTTAATTGTTAGTAATTTTCAATTTTGTTTGTTTACCCACACTGTACTTAGTATTTCTTAAAAAACTATATATGTTTTATAATGCTAATGTTTTTCAATGAAAATAAATACAAATACAAAAATACAAATACATGTTTTTGAAGCGTCAATTTTCTACATACATACTTTATTTTATTTTATTTATTTATTTTATTTTTTATTTTATTAAAATTTAACTATGAATCGCTTCACACCGAAACAGCGAGACGAATTATTGAAACTGATAATTGAAAATAGTCGTTCACTTGTGTTAACTTAACGTACATACGTCAGAAATATGGTGGCCAACCAGCACCGTCTGACAACACTATTCATAGTTTTGACTCGAACTTCACAGTGGGAAATTGTAGACAAAAGTCGTTCAATAACGCTAGGGGCGTTGCGTTCCAATAAAATGGCTTAAGTGGTAAGAGAAAATGCTGCCGAGAGAGAAAGTACGTGCGTCGTTTCATCAATACGCTTACCATTTTGTCATCAGCAGAACTACATTTGCATTTGTTTCCGTACAAAGTGCAATTAACTCAATGAATATTGCCGACGGACAGTCCATGTCGTTTTAAATGCGCCCAAACAGTCACATACTGAACATTTGAAAATATTTATAACTTTTGTGTGCATATAAAATGTACAACTCGCTTTTCTAACTCAATTCGTCTATTATTTTCAAGATATTATTTTAAAAAAATATTTTTAGGGCAACGTAGTTATTAAATTGATTAAACAATTTAGTAATTAGAATATAGAGGCACAACATTGTAGAACCCTTAAGATCTGTTTTCAATTTTTTTTATAAAATAATTTTTAAACCTTAAAAACGGGCTTTTTTGGTTTAAGAGTTGTTACTTAACTTTTGAAGCATTTTAATGTATTTTTTCATTCTTTTTGTTTTGGTTATGCAATAAAATGTATGACAACAGAAGTCTGCAGAATTGTTATGCTAAGACTGAGGTGAAGAAAGCATAAAATTCGGTCTTAGAAAAAATATCAATATTTTCTTTTAAAAGAAACTATTTTTTATTATACTATATTTTCTTTTAAAAGAAACTATTGTTTGATAGCTCAGAAAAATAATAAAAAAAGAAATGTTTAATTTTAAAGAATTTATTTTTTGCTCTTCCCCAGTGGACTGTATGTAAAAGAATGCGCTCTGCTCGAACAATAGACAAACATAAAAACGATACAAGAGTGCACGAATAGACTGTGAGGGGCTCAAGTTCTCATGGCCCTTTTATACTTCCTTCATGATGACTTCTGCTCGGTCCACAAATGTTGTTGTTGTTGCTCCTTCATCTTCGTGTGGCTGCTGCTCTAGCTAGCCCGTAGGAATTCTTCTTCGTTGCATTGCTCTCGGTCGCAAGTACCGCTCATCGCGACACTATGAGAAGGGGTGTGGCCTGCGCACTTGCAAGTCGATTGGTTTCGTTGTCGACTCGATCGTCAGCGCCGACGATGATGGCAATAAAAAAAGGGTTCATGAGGTTGTTGTTGTGCTTGTGCGCAAGAACATCAGCTGGTCGAAAATGATTTTGCTGGCGCCGTTGTTCTGTTTGCTTAGTTAATGTGCTGTTCAGTGTTGTCGTTTCAAAAATTCCGAGAGTAGCACTTTTCATAAAATTAGGGGAGCATTGAGGAGCCACGTTAAAATTCGGGATATTTCATCTCTATTGATATTTTTATTCATACCTACACACAAAAATGTCTAAGGGTGTGTTCAAAACGGAACTGCGATAAACGATTCAAGCTGCGATTTGATCAGAGCTGAGAAATCTTTACATTGATTTTCCTATGTGTGTTCACAACGGAGCAGTGCTTCGAACAACAACAATCAATGTAAAAATCTCAAAGCTTTAGTCACATTGCTGCTCGAAACGTTTATCGCAGCTCCGTTGTGAACACACCCTAAGAAGGACACATGCAGCACGTAACGTTCTATTGGACTAAACAAAACAAAAAGCAATTCATATCTGAAGTTATATATCTATATAAATATAGCCTTAAAAGAAGCCTTATTTTAAATAGGAAAATAAATAACTGAAAATTGATCATTATTAAGAAATTAATTAAAAATATTAAAAGTAAGTTTTTTAAAAACAAATATGTAACTTATATAATATAAAAATAAATATACGAGTACATACATTAGAATTTCTTTGAGTCCAGACCTCTTTCTTTTTTTACTTCTCAATCAAACTTTTAGACGGTTCCCACTTTTCGCATGAGTTATTATTCAAAAGTTCTTTTGCCGTTAAAATAGCATTCACTGTTTTAACATTAAGGCGGTTTCGCTTTTTGTCTTTTATTAGACTAACATCTGAAAACTTTCTTTCCGCAGTCACACTACTGTGTGGAAAAACAATTATTGTTCCCACAAATTTTTTTATACAAGGAAACATAGTCTCATTTAAAGCATTTTTAGTGTTCGGTAAAAATCTTTAAAGTCTAAATCCTTTGACATAGAAGTTTGATTAAAAAATAGTCGCCATTCCTCATCTAGATTTTCAGACTCTGACTCATCCGCTAAATTTAGAAATAACATCATCAAAGGGACTAAACTTGGTGCTAGGTTCTTGCGGTCAATACCTTGTATTGCCACTAAAACTTTATCATCAAATTAAACAAAATTAAGATTTCAAAAAATACTATCGTTGGAGAAATCGATTTTATGTAGCTGTAAATCAGCATGTATATATTCTGGCTTGACAAAATTTTGAAGAAGGGTTTTTAAATACGTTCTTACAGTTTGGAGCAAGGTATGCATTTTCTAGGTTTATTTTGTTTATTATATTCAAAACGTAACCCAAGAAACTTAAATATGTTTTATTTATTTCCGTAAGCTCTGAGAAGATATTATGGGCCAAATTCATATTGCTTTCTAACTCGTTAGCAATGAAAAAATGTTGCAGAGGAACCCATTGTTCAAGAATTCTTGAGATAACGCTCTCCAACGAAAGCCATCTAGTTGATGACATTTTAAGAATTTTATGGACCTCAACTGAAAAATATTTTTGAAACTCTTCAAGTTCCAGTATTCGTTTAGGACTATGTGCAAAAAACTAATATATATTACTAGTCAGAGCATCAAGATGGGAGGGAGGAGCCTTTTTGATTCATGGGGAGCACAGTAGCCCTTCCCGCAGTAAAGGAGCCAAATGTTACTATAGTAGCCATTCCGACAACACTGGTGCTGTTAGGTCATTTGCACATCTGCACTGGTAACTACCGCTAGGTAGTTGATAAAAATTTCTTGCTCCGTTGGTGTTAGGGTGGCTCATACATATCTCAATCTCTAACAACTATTTTTTTTTAAAAAAGCAAAAAATAAACAGTTCTCACTGTCAAAAAAAAAAAAACATTTTTAAGATAAAAAATTGTTTTCTTAAATATATCTTTCTGAGATTATATACATACTAGTATTCAGGTTGAATATAGCAAAGATTCATGATAAGTAAAATTATTAAGTGAATTTTTACGTAAAGAGTTGGAGATCATTATTTTTATTGTTATAGTAGAGGCTCCATAAAATATTAAAATTAAAAAAAATGTTCTTAAGATTTTTAGTCTTTAACATAAGAGCAAGTTCGTGCGATCTAGTTGTGCATTTGTTTGTACATAACTCCCTAAGATAACAAGCCATGGGCCCTCCATTAGCCTTTATTGAACATGCACCTTTAAGTTGATGCGAATTCAATTGAACAAGCTTCGACAAAATTTAGTGTCACTTATTTCCACTGTTGACCTTTAAGCCTAGTACTCAGTTCAAGTGAAAATGAAAATTTCATATAAAAGTGACTGCTGGTTCACTAGCATGAAATCCGCAATGAGAGGTGAGTACTAAAATGTGGATTGAAAAAACAAATATGTTCCACAACTTTTTCCACGCTATGATTTTCATTTCTCAATGTACAACCATCAGGAAAAAGTTTAAGGCAACTTGGAAAACTGTGACATTTGTCAGGTGATTTCAATATTTTGTTTCAAAACAAAAAATTGAAAATTTATAAACAGAAAGAACGAATCAGTTTAAAAATAATTGTCATTTTTTTTTTCATTCAAAGTGAGTATCAAAAATTCACGTGAAAAAGTTTATTCTATTTTCATTTTTATTCTTCGCGTGTAATTTGGAACGTATTTATTTTTCATTTCACGCTAGGTGAGTACTAGGCTTTAAGTGAAAATAATTGTAAAAATTAATTCACAGTTTCTTGGCTTCTCCGACGGAGTGGCCCGCAATCTAATTTTATACTGGCCACTCCTGCCAAAACAAATAATCTATAAGTTGTCATCCATAGTTCTCATTTTTGGCTGTGATTCAAGCTAAACTTCTCTTCACACTTTTTTTTAATTGAACTGACTTTTTATACATTTTTTCGTTATTACATGTACAAAAATTTATTTTTTCCATTTAGTTTGAAAATTTATGGTTGAATATTTCGTTCTTTTGTGCCAAATGTTAAATAAATCATCCCCACAATCCAGAATGAGATGAAACAACTTTTCAGTGTGTTTATGTCTATCATGATGGGGTCATCTCGATTTGCATATCCATTTATCCAGATGGATGCTTTTGACCATCAGAGAATGCATTATTCAGAGAATGTATAGGATATTTTCAGTTATTTACTGAAGTGCACTTGGTGGGCGAACTTGGTTGAAGATATATGCACTCAATATATTGCTTTCATTTACAGAAAGATGGATGCATGTTTGCGTATTCCAACCAAATGAAAATGTTTTGTCTTAGCTTGAAATTTGAAATAATATTGCGGTTTTTTAAGGACCTCATCGAGAAGCCTATCAAAGGTTTTGAAAGAAAAACAATTCAATATTAGGTTAAGAGAGATTGCTTAAATCCAAGTCAT
The DNA here is from genome assembly GCA_963931855.1 of Philhelius festivus. Lineage (NCBI taxonomy): Eukaryota > Metazoa > Arthropoda > Insecta > Diptera > Syrphidae > Philhelius > Philhelius festivus. Next base: position 6,691,141 of record OZ007556.1, on the reverse strand, counting down.
GACTCGAAATCATAGCATCGTTGGGGGGAGATGGGGAAGAGTCTTTAAGTTTTGCCAAGCTTAGTATTTCATATTCTGTTTAAGTGTTTCTTTTGAATGCATTTTTCCTACCACAAAAGTAAAACAAACACACCTTACTTGAAAAACACTTGAAAATTATTTATGCATAAAAAGAATAAAAAGCAAAGGGAAACTTTATGCCTGGGAGCGAAATTCTCTGGCTTAACTTTTCTATTGTTTGTGTCATCTCGAACATAAAAGTCCTTTCCTTATTGTTAAACATAACAAAGGATTAAGATCATAATGCATGTGTTGCAGGCAAACGCTGATTAAACCTACGACGATAGAAAAAAAAGTGTTTTATGACTATCATCATCAGTTGCATCTTTAAGGGAAGAAATTGTTTTCATTCTTTTAAGCTGTGGAGTGTAAATTTCCGAAGCTTCAGAGTCATGAGGCCATTAAGAGTATCTTAAATTTCTACACTCATCACAATTTATGTCCTCTTTTGAATTAAAAAGAAGCAAACAAAACAAAAAGAATAAAAATAACGTCAGAAAAGTTTCCTCATTCTGGAATGATAAATACAAAACATGTGTCATTTATAAATTTTGTCCTTTCCAAGGCAGGGCGAACATTTCTTTAAGGATGTGAAATGAAAACGTAAAAACACAAACGTGTTCATTAAGTTTTATTTTAAAAGTTAAGTCGAAAACAACATCGATCAAAACAGATTTAAAATTCCAAAGGAAAAAAAAAAAAAAAAAAAACAAAACAGTATCAAGGAACGACACTGTGGCGTATACGTAATTATTTTGTTTTTAACTTTTTTATGGGAAATGTTGATACTTTGTACTGAGCTTATAAAAACAAGTATATTAATTAAAAGCATTTCCTTTCTGTATGGAATGGATGAGATTATTTACAAAAGAAAATAAGCCCTGTCGACTTTGTTTTTTGAATATCCCAACAAAGACTCATCGTGGAGAGTTTCGTCGCCATAAGCGATTTAAAATTTAAACCTCTTTGAACATTTTTACAAAAATTGTTAATGAAAAAAGGTGAACTTACGTAGCGCTTTGTTATTCATATGATTTCAAAAAGTTTTTCAAAGGGCACGGCAGTGCCCAGTCAAGGGCACCATTCTTACAGCAATGAACTCAGGCGATATTTGAGCCCATTCTAACTATTTAAGCAACAACGGCGAATCCAGGATTTGGTCATGGGGGCTGTCCAGCTACATCATTTGGAAAATTTAGGTTTTTATAATTTTTAACCAATAGACAAAAGAAAAGTATTCCTTGGAATTCTGTTTCCCGATTCATGAACACAAGAGGCAAATGAAACAAATTATTAAAAAAAAAATGTTAAGCCTTTTTCAAGATTTCATTTAACATTCCATTTGTAGAAACATATTTTATTTATCATCTTCAATGGAGTGTGTCGAAATGCCACTGGCTCTTTCAAGCAGTTGCGAGTGTATAGAGTTCTGTCTCATGTCATTTATACATAATGACAACAAGTTGGCTTCGCTATTAAGTACACGCACCATCCAAAGGAAGATATGCAGAGATCATTGCTGAGATGCACCACCTTACTCAGTTTGTAGATGAGCCCACTCGAATACCAGATGTTGCGGGGCAAAACGCTCATAGTCTCGATTTTTTTCTTACTTCTAACCCTTATAAGTATACCATAACCGTAAGGTTTCTATTCGACACTTCGGACCACTGTGAAATATCAGCGAAATTCTCGTGTCCTATCCATTCAGATAAAGAGAAGCTATTTTTAGGACCGTTTGGCAATACGAAAAAGCCAACTGGGATTGTCTGAATAAGTGTTTTAGAATTTTCAACTGGTCACTATGTTTCCTCGATAGTGACGTTGATGCCAGTGCTGATATGATCACAGATGTGATTTTTCTTAGGATGCGTTATTTTATTTTTTACAGAATTAAGAGTATAAAGCCGAAGGAAAAGTCTTGGTTCGATACAAGCTGTAAAGAAGCTATCCGGTTAGGAGAAGTAAGTTTCCGTTCTTACAAAGCCAACCTAACCGAGGAAAATCGGAAAAAGTATAAACAAGTCAGAAACCAATGCAACGCTGTTATAAAAAGAACCAAATTCTTTCACGACCAGAAATTAAGGCAAAAAATCTCGCAATGTCTAAGGGCAGTAAAAATTTCTAGTCACTTATCAAGGACATAAAATATTCAACTTCATCTTCGGTTTCAATGATCATCTACAATAACGAAGCGATAGCAAGCTATTTAGATAAGGCAAACGTACTCGCAGCTTATTTTCCCGCTAGCTCTACGTTGTCTGATAGCAACATTGCCCTTCCTGTATTTGAGAACGTAAGCCATTCAATGGGACAGGTATATTTCCGTACTCGTACTGTTGCAAGAGCCCTTTGAGAGCAAATCCGCTGGTCTTGATTTTATTTGCCGGTCTTCTTTTTCGCTGGCAAAACCATTGCGTAAGAATTTCCATCCTTCCTACTGTTCTGGAATCTTCCCCAGAAGACGAAAAACAGCATTTGTCCAGCATGTTTCTAAAAAAGGCGGCACTTCCTCCCCCTCCTCCTATCCACCGATTGCACTTACGTTCCTTCTTTCTAAGTACCTACATGGAATCGCTGATAAATCAGCAGATCAAGAAATATCTCGAATATCGAAAGCTTCTTAATGACCGGCAATACGGCTTTCGCAGCAATCGTTCCACTGGTGATCTGATGGCATATCTTTACGAAGAGTGGAACAGATCTTTTTACATTATTTTCGAGAAAGTAAAATTATTGCGCGTGATATTTCTAAGGCATTTGATAGAATTTTGTACCAGGCTCTCTTATCGAAAATGCGTTCGTTTGGTAGCAACGAAACCTTTATTCTTTGGATTAGAAATTATCTACTTTCTACATCTTTCAATACATGTTGTATTGGACGGTTTCAAACCTTCACAAAATAAATGCTGGTGTTCCTCAGGGCTCCGTTTTGTCTCAGACTCTCTTCCTCATTTTTATAAATGATCTTTTTATCTAAACCTCTAAAACACTTCATTGTTTTGCCGACGCCTCTTCTCTAAGCTTCTTATACTCGTTACCAAATTCCTGTCCATCTCCTTCGAAAGTGGAATTGCAACGGTTTGGTATGATGAGCTTATTAAACTCCAATCTTTACAGCATTGTTAAATGGGATATAAAAAACCGTGTGGAGTTTAATGCTTCGATAATTCAATGCTGTCTGTTGTCATGAAAGCCAACTGTACCCGTTTTGCCATGTTCCGTGAATGGCACTTGTATAAAAGAAAACCGAGAAGCTGTAGTACTCTGTATGTGTGTTAACGACGATGCTTGTTGGAATGACTACATTCTCAATATCGCCAAAATTGATGGCTATAGCGTTAAAACTGATAGGAAACAGAGCATCATTTGTATCTCTTGAATACTGTCGAAATGTTTCATGTATTTCCTTGCTCCACCGCTTCTTTCACAAGAAATGTTCCTCGAAGTAGCGAGTCGCATTCCACTCCTTTATCAGTTCCCCCACAATACCCGATTCACTAGGAATGCTCATCAGTTCGCCCTCGATCATTATTTTGGTCGAACCGTTAAATATAACGATTCGTTTTTACAACAAGATTATGGAATAATATACCCAGCACGGTTTTTTCTTGCTATTTCAATTTACAAACATTCAAAACCAATGTTCATAAACACCTCCTGCCTCTAATTTAAATTACAAGAGTTTCTTAATATACCCTTGAGTGCATGTGAATTATACAAAAAAAAAAGAAAAAAAAAGTGGAATAGTTGGTTCCAAAACCAACGAGTTAATTTATAAGAAAGACGGGCGGTCTCTTCTAGATGTGCCAACTGATGAGCTCAAGAATTAAGTGAGTCAGGCGGACTCTATTTAGATCCAAACAAGACATGTCAAATCATTAAAATTATCAGTAACTAAACTTAACTTCCTATTAACGTAACTTAATATTTTTGTCACCAAAATGGTTTGTTAACGTGTTTATTTTTTTAGTACCTCTGGGATTTTTTTTTTTTCAAATTATTCTCGAAAACGGTGGAAGCGATTTTCATTAAATGTCCATACTGTCATGTCACAAGTTGTTGTCATAAAAGTTTTTTTTGTTTTTGCTTCATAAGTATAATAAAATTTTGATGTTTAGAAAAAAATTGTTTTATTTTTGGACTTTCTTAAATTTGTTAATGGAGATATTTTTCCATATCTCGTTACTAAAAATAAATTAAATTGCAATACCTCTTAGAGTAGTGATCAAGTCACTTAAGACTATCAACCATTTAAGCGTGCGTGTTGCCGGCAGGATCCATGAGGTCCCCTGATTGATTAAGTATATCTTTAAACGATTTTAAAAACCCTTCTGCATTATTGTTTTGATAAATGTACTAAATTTTCTGCAATCATTCACTTTATATTAACCATCTGTTAACCATATTCCTAAGAAAACTTACGATTCCATTGCATTTGAAAAAGAAATTAAACAGAACTCGCATTAAAGGTAAGACGTTTTTCTGAAAACAGAACATGAAATTATGAAAATTCATTAAATTATCAAGGAAGAGTGTAGTTCAAGTTTTAATTACATACATTCGCCAAAGACAAATTATTTCGAGAATAATTATTTTCCTTTGAAATAAAGAAGTAAGAGCACAGCAGAACTTGGCACCTTCTTTAATTTAAACAAGAACTAACTGAAATTCTGAGGAAGTTTTTGTATTCAATAATTTTCTTTTGAAAATGGTTTCCATGGATGAAAATGTTTATTTTTTTTCATTTTTGTGCATTAAATGCTAAAAGAATATTATACATATCTACACGGTTAAAAATTTTGGCATGTTTTTTAATACAGCTCTTGTATTACTGTATGCAATACCACGAAAATTAGTTTTTAATATATCATAAATATTAAAAAGTTAATGTAATTGATTCGTATTATATTTTAATAGTTGGGTATTAAATGTATTATTTGTAATTCAAAAAGTATTAGTATGTAATTCAAGATATTGAAAAGCAATCCCTTAGTATTAAAATGTAATTCTGTCTGAGAGCTTTAATTCGTTTTTGATTAAAAGCTAATATAAGAATTATTAGTATACAAAGTTCATAAAATTCTAATTGATTTTGCATTTAAACTCAATACATAAATATTAATTTGGAATGGAAGAACCATTTCCTTAATCCAAATATTTTTAAAAAAGAGTTCTAAGAAATACATCGTTATTAAATTAATTTGAAAAAATTTTACAAAAAAATGGATCATTTATCAAAAGTTCAACAGCCCTAAGTCTTCTTATATTTGATGTTCTCACTTATGGACAAGATCCTAACTTATTTTTGGCTCTCCAAATTAACATTGCTTTTAGTCTGTCAATACAAATTTAAACAGACTTCTGTAGAATGTTACTTCAACGATAAATAACCTGTTTCGGGTCTTCTTTAACATAGCCATGTTTAGTTTAATACAAATTTCGTGGTTGATTTTTAGAAACATTCATTATTCCTCTATAATACTATGTATCGCCTTCAAAATGTTGGTTTTCGCAAATTGCTAGACCGATTACAACCAATTTTTACAGAAACACTTTTGGCTAAAAACCAAATTCATTAATTGATAGCTTCTCCCTGTAGACGCTAGATCATGGCATATCTCTTTTTTATGGTTTACTCATTTAAGTAACACATATCATTTTATATTTAATTAGCACAATTGTAGAGTTATAAATAGCACAAGTAGTATGGTGATGGGAGTTACTTGAAAGACAGTTGCAATTCCAACCTTTTCATGATCACGTAGGTCACCAGTGACTGGGGCTTACAAGATTTTTTAGAAAGTTTTTAAAGGATTATGGTGATTGAGCTGCACGATCTCACGAGAGATCTCACTAAAGTTCACAGAAGTTTGATTGGACAGAAAACCAACAAACCAACTTGTAAAATTTAAAGAATTTTGAATTAACCCACTAGTCTTAGCTCTTTACAGCCCAGATTACGATCACACCGATGCGATGCGTCGTCAGTAGGACTCACTTGATTCAGAAAGATAAACAGGAAAAAGACTTACGACCAGTGATCTTCTTTTGTCGGAAGATGACGGTAAACGAACAAAAATCCACTATTATGAGCTGGAAGTGCTCGCCATAGTGGAGAGTTTGAAACGCTTCAGAGTGTATCTCTAGGGTAACATTTTAAAGAAGCAGGAAGCAAAAGGTCGGTCTAAGAGTAGGAGCAAGTGTCAAAAACTCCAAGAATTCTCATACGAGATCGTCTATCCAGCAGGCATAAAAGCGACATATTTCAATGCTTTAAGCTGATAACCCCAAACAGAAAAGAATAGGTTCCAAAAGAAGTATCATCTCTTATATTAAATGTCAAAATTGCCGAGTACGTCAGAATAGCTGCAGTTGCAAGACAGCAAACTAAAAATCTTTGTTGACCGAGGAACAGCGTTAATTACCAAATTGTTTGAACAGTATTGGAAAATGATTAATTAGCCCGTGAAGAACGCCGTTAAGACACCAAGGAAAAATGGCCAGAACGGCCAACAGCAACGAACGTTGCAACAGCAAGATTCTCTCGTTGGCTTAGTGTGTTTATTTCAACGAAGGAAGGAAGGATTGGTTCAACCAGTAAAGAACAGTGGGGTCTTGGCACAGCTTTAAACTCCATGATTAGGGCAATCCCATACAAATTGCTATTTGCATACACTTAAAGCTACATCCTGAGTAACAAACTATTGTAGGAGATTGGCCAGAGACCAATGTATGAAAAAGAAAAGAACAATATTCAAAGTCAGCAGATCCAAAAGAGGTCTCTGAAACTAAAACAAGGGAAGAACCGCAATTTGAGTTGATTTTAACTGAAAATAAACCTTGTGCCACAAGGTACATTGTGGAAGCTTGGGCTGGTTTTTCGTGGTCCATACAATGTCACCAGGATTCTACCAAATGATCGTTTTGTGGTTTAAGACATTCCTGGAATGCAACGTATTCGGGGAAGATTCTGTACAGTCATTTCCTTACACAAAATGAAACGATAGTGACAGCTCCGAGAAAACCCATTCGAGAATGCAGATGAAGACAATGAGGATGATGAACCTGGTGCTATCGCCGATGCCTAGGATATGATCAAAAATAGGATGGCCGAACTATTGAGTTACAAAGATGCCTGGATAGTATCTTGACTTACTTTTATTCAACACAATGAAGGGCCAAAAGCTATTAAAAATATGTATTTCAAAATAAACTTATTGTATTGCTTCAAGTCTGCCCTCTTACATGAGTTCAACCTAAAAATAGCAATTTTGTATTAATAGATAGCCCAAGAACCACTTAGTAGAACGCAAGATCGGCCGAATGAAATCGCCGCATGCTGTGAAAGTATACAGCAGAACCAAACGCAGTCGATTCCTCTTCATGTACAAGAAGATATAATAATGTCCATAGACAACGATGATTGTTTGCTAACTAGGCTCCCAAACTATTGGAAGTTGACCCCAATTTGAGTCGAAAAATCACATTCGTATCATATACCAAACAGCGACGGAAACCGCATTTCTGGAAGGCAAGCAAAATTGTCGAGTTTGGACGAATACAATATACACTAGATCGAAAAAATTGCACTGCATCCAGAGAAAGTCACTGTCTGGTGTGGAGCTTGGGCCGTGTGGCATTATCTTTCCATACTTCTTTGAGAACGATGTTGGCCAGGCTATCATCGCAAATGGAAAGTACTTTCGGTTGGTTGAATCGGACACTAACAGCATATGATTTCAAGAGGAAGGTGATACATGCCACACAGAACGAGCGATTTCCGAATATATAGGTATGTTTATTTCATGCGAAGGCGATGTTAATTGGCCATCAAAATCGTACGATTTGATCCCGTAAGTCTTCTTCTAGTGTGGTTTTCGAAAATCGCAAGCAACCACTGCCATAAAAGCCAACATAATCAATGCCAGTGGTCAAATATAGCCTAATTTATGACTGAGTTATGGAAAATTAGCGTAGCGAAGGCGTGGTGGACATTTGAAATGTAATAAATTCAATACTTAATGGCAGAATGATACCTAACTCACAGTTTGTTTAAAGATTAAAAACGTTCAAAAGACAACTCTTTACATAAGTTTGAATTTCATGTGGCCCAATCACGTCTTTTCTTTAAACATAATTCATAATCGAATAAAACTAACAACATTCAAGCAATCGATCAAAAAATTACCAAAACCATTGTCTTTGTTTATTAATCAAAAAAAAGTATTTGTTTTGATACAAATCCTTTACCCAAAGAAAAACAATTTCGATTACTGAAAACTCAATCCAAAAATACATTTTTCAAATATTGTCCTCGTTTGGTCCCTATTTGTTTTGATAACCAAACTAATTTTAAAAATACCCACCCAACATCAATCATCATTATTTATCCTTCCAACGAAAAACAACAAAATTGAAACCGAGAAGAACGAACCAAAATTCAACCCACGTGATTGATGGTTTCGAATAATGGTTCTACTCGTATGAATGCTGTGCGAAAAATTAAGAAAAATTTGTATTTTTAAATTTAAAGATATCTCAAATGTGCCATGAGCTATCGAAGTGTCATACATAGTTGAAGAAGCAATAAAACAACGTCCACATGAGTTTTTTAAGTTCTAAAGGCTTCTTTATGCATAGTTTTTGTAACTTGAATGAAAAACATACATTTCATTGACAGAATTGCAGCCTACAAGTTGAATTTTCTGCTTTTTTTATTTACAGAGTGCATCTAGCTACCATTTCGAGTAAGATTTTAATGATAAGAATCCTTCGGAAGTGACAATGCAACGGTATCGTATGATAAGCTCATTAAAGCATTGTTAAAGAGGTATAACAAATCATTTGGTGCGGTAAATGCTTCGAAAACTCAATGCTGTCTATTGTCATTGAAGCTAAATTTGACCAGAATACTAAGCACAGCACTGTATGCTAAGCTTTCGTATCCTTGCTGAACTACGCACCCGACGATTTGACCCGAAAAAAATGTCTTCTTTCAAATTGTAAACAATCCCAATAGAAATGTTTTAAATCACCCTTGGGGTTAAATTTAAGGTGTCAAATTTTGCTAATTATCCTCAGAAGGAGGTTAGAAAAGAAAAGGAAAAATACATAATCACCATCAACTTTTATCGTTGTCTTGTTCTTCTTCTTTCAAACCTTCCATTCATGCTGATAATGAAAGAGAATATTAAGGGTTAATTAGATGACCGTCACGGAATTCCGGGATTACGCCCCATGTGGGGTATTTCTTTCTTCTGTTTTTTATTTTCTACTCCTACTTCTCCTCTTTTAATAAAATCTGATGGTATCCTTTGCCAAAAGAATATGCCCTGAATGAGATTCAAATTACTTTTGTCCCGAAACTAGGCGCTGTCACATCAAGGACTTTTTTAAATTTATATTTCCAAATTAAGTTATCGTATTTAATTAAAAATCGCCAGCATGGGCTTTTAGGTAAATCAAAAACTGACGAATGCTTTTGATGTAAAAATAAAATTTCAACGTACTCTTAATCTCGTCATCCATTATCTCGTAACAGCTTTTCCTAGATAAAGGTATATTCAAGCCTCGGTCGCAAATAAAAACTTTCATGGGGAAAAGTTGACAGGTTTTAAATAAAAAATAAAAATTAAATTAATTGCTCATTTCCATATAGGCTTAATTAAAAAATCAAAAAAAAAATAATTTTTACTTGCAATATAAAATGTATGTTCGGTAATTTATTTAACCAAACAGCAAATCAATTAAACATAAATCCAAATTGATTTAACCCAAACATAAATAAGTTTAACCCAAACGCAATGAGAATTAACCCAAATCAATTTTAATTCCTAATTGGATAAATCGATTTGCCCTTGAGTTAAACTTGTTTGAATTTGGGTTAAATGTTTGTAGGTTGATCATTTGCTATTTGTTTAAATCAATTATTAGCGAATGGAATATACAAATAAAATAGTTTACCGTACGAAAACTTATTTAACAGCTGCCCGACATGAAAAGCAGTATTAATTCCATTTTGATAACAAAAAATTAATGATATCTTGAAAAAGGTAGAATTAAATAGCTGGTTGCTAAGCTCGGTTTTAATTATTGCATCTTTAAGACTGAAGTATAAAGGAAAACGTGTGCTCAAACTGTTGCGAATGATACTTAAGAATTGTTGAACTGAATGAATTCAATTGTTTGAATTTATGAATATTTCAAATCCTATTCTACTTTTATCTGATGTTCCTCAAGGAAGCCATTTAGGTCCCATTTTAATTATTTTATTTGTAAATGACTTACCTGCTGTAGTCTTAAGATCAATGGGTCTAATGTTTTCTGATGAGGGATTAAGGGATTGTTTGCTTCTCCAACATAACATCTTAGGGCTTTCTGAAAGGTGTTATAACAACCAAGTCTAGATATTTTGAAATGTTGATATTTTTCTTTCACTCGTCACCTATAACATATCCATTATGATTATAACTTTGAGAATAATGTTCTTGAAAGACATTTTATCAAGTAATAATTTTAAATTTCAAACTTATATACATATAGAATTTATTATGAATAAGGCAATATCCAAGTTAGGTTTCATCTTCCCCAATCGTAATAGTGTTATATTATATTTTAATTTCTGGTCGATTCTCGAGTATTGCAGCATTATATGGAATCTATTTTAAAACAAACATACAAATAGAATTGAAAGTGTTCAAAAGAATTGTACTAGATCAAAGAAGCAATATATAAATACTATCTTATAACGTCTGCTTATTGACAGTTCAGGGCAAGTTCTGCATTCAGAAAGAAAATCGATCTCAATATTCTGATCCAACTTGACATTACGATGATAGAGAACAAGAAAAAGAGAGAATCTTTAAGAGATAAAAACAAAGATTTCTTAAGCAATAATGGATGTATGTAAGATAAATAAAGTGCACGACTGGGTCGCACGAACGTGCTCCTATGTAATAGACTAGGAATTTCAAAAACGAATGTTATTAGAGAAAACTGTACATAAGGATAAAATTAATTTTTTAAATTCTTTTAGTAGTAAGATATAAAAACAGAATGCTATGCAAATATGAATTTATGAAAGAACAAAAATTATAAGTGGTTGTAGTGGTTTCTTAAAAAAATAGCTTTTACGAGTATATATACAAAATTTTTCAAACATTTCTAAGAAAAAAAATTGGTACGCCAACTTTAGGTTTTTATTATTGTACGAATGAAAATTAAATTTCCAAAAAAAATATGAAGCCGTTTTTGAAATATCGCATTTTCCAAAAAAAAAAATGATTTTTTTTTTCAAAAAATCAGAAATTTTTTTTTTTAGGTTTTGAAATGCAATGTTTCTTAGGCTTCTTAGAGGCATCTCTATAAAAAAATTTAATTAAAATCCGTTATGTCGATAATGAGTAATTCAAAATTTGAAAAAATGGTTCTATGGTAGGAACAGGCTGTAATATCTTAATTTCAAATTTTTTTTATTAAATTAAAGATCGTAAGAATTAATTGAAAGAAAAAAATTTTTATCAAAAAAAAGGTTTGTTGAAAACCATTTTTTAACATTTGTATGGTGGATACCTTTAGTTTTAGGTAAAATATTTTTTTTTCTCATATCTTGTAGATTATATTGAAAAACTTTCATTTATCAAGTTTAAAAAAAGTCTAGATTGGAGTTTTCGAAATATTGAGTTTTGAAAAAAAAAATTTAAAAATTTTTTTTAAAAATTCAAAAACTTTTTTTTGAAAATTTGAATACACAATTCTATTCAAGCCTTACCAAAAAAATATGATCAAAACCGGTTGTACTGTTTTTTGAAAAAATGAAAAACAAAAAATGTTTTTTTGGGATGTACCCTCAATAACCATTTTTCGGAAAAATTTTTTCAACCGTTATCTAGCTTTAACTAAATGAAATTTTTTTGTGTTTTTATTTCTAAAATCTGTCGAACAGGTTTTGAGACAAAAAAAATATTTAAAAAATTTCGTATGGCAGGTACCGTTATTTTTGGTCTTAAAAAAATAAAAAAATGTGTGGGGGGAAAAAATTAAAAATAATATTTACCAAGTAGTCGAACCGACAGACAGACCGACAGACAGAGAGACAGACAGATTTCAGACTTCAACTTTGATCAAAATCTCGAGTTCGATTTTTTGACGAATGCATAACTTGGCTTATAGTACCTATAAGTCGCAAGTAAAAATTATGCGTCGTTTTAGTGATTTCTTCTTTTTTTACTTTCAAGTTTTATTAAAATCGAGCATGGGGTTTTCGAAATATTTAGTTTGGAAAAATTAATGTGAATATTTTTTAAGACCCAAAAAATTTTTTTCGAAGATTTGAATATACAATACTATTAAAACTTTTCATACAAAAAGATCAAAATCGGTTGTACCTTTTTTGAGAAAATCAAAAACAAAAAAAAAATGGTTCTAAGGTGATTCCATTAATAACTATTTTTCGTATTTTTGTTTCAAGCAATACCTAACTTTAACTAAAAATATTTTATAAAATTTCGAAAAAAAATCGTATGACAGGTATCATTATTTTTTGGAGGAGGATTTAAAAATACTTCCTATCAAGTTTAATGAAAATTGGCTAAGCCGCTTGGGCTGTAGTCGAACAAACAGACAGACAGAATTTCGAGACCCACTTGTTTTGTCTTGTCTATCATCGTAATGTTAAGTTTGATCAAAATCTCGATTTTGAGTTTTGTATCGAATGCATAACATTACTGTTAGTACCTACTAGAACCGTTTTTGAATTTCTCATTATCGGCTTATTAGATTCAAAGAAATTTTTAAAACATTATCACAAAATCTTAAACGGTATAATAAAATGCTGAAGCCAATTTAGTAAGTTAATAAGTTAAAAAAAAAATATTTTGCTAATTTTAAACGATTTTAGCATCATGTTACTGTCTCTTAACATTTTACTAAAGTTAAAATCACAAAATGTCTACTTTAACTTTTAATAACTTACTTAATCCATGACAACTGGCATTCTCCTCGAAAGAAATGTCTTGAAATTGAAAGAATAAAATTGTGTTTATTTTCATGATTCGTGAGCTAATTGCTTTTTAAAGTAAATACAAATAAAATGCACGACTGGGTCGCACGAACTTGCTCCTATGTAAAAGACTAAGAATTTCAAAAATGAATGTTATTAGAGAAACTGTTCATAAGCATAAAATTCATTTTTAAAATGACTAAAAAAAACTTTTTTAGTAGTTAAAGGTAAGAATAGGATGCCATGTGATTCAAGCAAATATAGATTTATGCAAGATTTTGTAGTGGTTTCTTAAAAAATAAGGTTTTATATAAGAAAATTTTAAAACATTTTTAAGAATAAATGTTGGTACGCCAATTTGAAGTTCTTATTATTGTATGAATAAAAATTAAATTTACAAAAAAAGTATTGAGCCGTTTTCGAGTAATTGAATTTTCAAAAAACAAAAAATTGATTTTTTTTTTCAAAATTCAAAAAAATATTTTTCTTAAAGTTTTGAAATGCAATGTTTTTTAAACTTTTTAGAAGCTTCCCTCTACGAAATTTCATTAAAATCCGTTATGCTAATAATAAGAAATTCAAAATTTTAAAAAATCGGTCTATGGTAGGTACAGACAGTAATATCTTGTTTCCAAATTTTTTTTATTAAATTACAGATATTAAAAAAATAATAGAAAGAAAAAAAATTTAAGCGAAATTCTCGGAACCGTTTTCGAGAAAAATACGATTTTCGAAAACCATTTTTTAACATTTGTATGGAAGGTACCGTTATTTTTAGGTAAAATTAATTTATTTTTCTTATATCTTGTAGATTATTTTTCCAAACTTTTATTTATCAAGTTTTGTAAAAATCGAGCATGGGGTTTTCGAAATATTGAGTTTTCAAAAAAAAATTTTGAAACTTTTTTTAAAAATCAAAAAAAAATGTTTTGGAAAATTTGAATACACAATAATATTCAAACTGCTGGGAAGCTTTAGCATAAAAAAAATGATCAAAATCGGTGGTACCGTTTTTGAGAAAATCAAAAACAAAAAAATGGTCCCAAGGGGGGTACCAAAACCACTCATTTTTTTGAAAATTTTTTTCGACCATTATCTAGGTTTAACTAAATTAAATTTTTTGAATTTTTTTTTAAGAAAATCGCAGGGACAGTTTTTGAGAAAAAAAAAATATTTATAAAATTTCGGAAAAAATCGTATGGCAGGTACCGTTATTTTTGGTCATAAAAAATCAAATCAAAAAACATCCGGGGGTAAAAAATCGAAACCCATATCTACCAAGTTTGAAGAAAATCGGCCGAGCCGTTTAGCTGTAATCGAACAGACAGACAGACAGACAGACAGAATTGCCAGACCCACTTTTTTCGTCTTCGCTATCATCGTAATGTCAACTTTGATCAAAATCTCGAGTTCGATTTTTACCTATAAGTCGCAAGTAAAAATAGAAAATGTTTTGGAAAGACGAAGATTTCCATATATTTGAAGACTCAGCTTTGCACAGAAAAGTGCAATGTTTAAAGTTCCAAGTTAATCCCTTTGAAGAGCTGGACGTGGAAGAATCTTACTCAGGTATAGATTTTTCAAGGCAACAGTTCGGTTATTGGTTGAAAACTCAATCATCCAATACCGAATTACAAACCATGTTCTTCCGGTTTCGCTAATTTTACAAGTACTATTTAAATTAAACTACTTTGGGACAAATATCTATTAGGATGATGTTGGTAAGTTAACCTCTTAATGCAATACAAAGGATTTACCTATGTACAACAATTAATCTTATCGGAGCATTACATGAAATGGTCCAGTTCACAATAAGAACATTTCGAAAAAGGTAATCAAAAATAAATAAATAACAAAATAAATTGTAGGTTGTCACTTTAACTTCTGAGTTTCTGACATAATTATGGGGCCTATTCCGCAGATTTAGTTTTTTTTTTTTTTTTTTGCGAACTGCCATTGGTTAGAAGTGTACAGTACCGTTTTTAATAAAAGGGAAATAGTATTTTACTAGTTAGTAAAACAAAACAAAAAGGATTAAGATTTTCGAAGACCTAGTTTTCATGTTTAATCTTATTAACAACTAATCTACTCATTTTAATAAAATTGTGTATGCGCAAAATATTTGTTATATATGATAAATTTTTTTTTCTGCTGATTGCCGTATTCACATTAAATCTTTATTAAAATTTGTCTCTTTCCTTAAAATGTCAATAGCTTAGTTTGTGTCAGGTTTTAATAAGGAGTGTTTTTTAATCATAAACATTCCACTGAAGTAACAACCAAACCAAGGAATTGCTTTGGTAATGGTCATCAAAAGTCATCATCAGCATACCACACAGCCGAAAACAGAATGATATTGTGCTCAACATAATCATCTTCATCATGTCTTACATTTTGTATAAAAACAAGAGCATCAGAAAAGTGAATACCAAGTCAAAAACAATCGTTACTGCTTTTCCTGCGGTTTTTTGACAAAGCTTTATCATTTTATTGCTTTTTAAAAAAAAGCATTCATGAATTTGAGTAATCATGTCTATTACAGAATTCGCAGAATTTTACTCCCGGTGAGTTGACTAGATTCGCATCCGCTGTAAAACTCAATTAGAAATTCGTCGGATGAACTACATTGTCGATTCCTAAAATTACCTTATCATTTATGAACTTTCGTATCGACACTGTCAGCTACAAACAATAATTATTCAACTGGCCTAGGCTGTGATAATAGTATCGCTTTCGATCAACGAAATCAAGCATCGTTTAGAGTGGTTAGTACGAAGATGGAGGACGGTTCAAAACCAACCGTGTTTTTTTTTTCTTTTTTTTTTAGATTTCTTGCTTTCTGGTTGCGTTGCTATTTGTGCGTTTTCTGTTAAAATTTGTTAAACAAACACTTTAGCATTCAGTATGATAAGCTTTTGACTTACATTTTTGTACTCTCCATTGTTTATTTTCGTTTAATCAAAAATTCACTTCATATTCGTCTCGAAATTGGTGCGAATGTAAAATGATAGAAATTGTATGGAGTGCGAATGGATTTCGAACTCTGTAATACCATACAAGTTGAACAAAATGTCAGTGGTGCAGGGATTGTTACCGACATTCGTTCAACTTTCATTCGTCGGATTCAGTAATAGCAAAAGTTTGGAAATGAATTGAAACTGTCACTTTAGCAAATTCGCCGAATTCTGTAATAGAGGTGAATATCTATCGTTAAACTACAGCACCTCGTTAGTGCACATTTTTCAGAAACAATAGAAATTTTTCTTAATTACTAATAAAAACAGAATTTAGTAGAAAAATAACGGATTTGGGCTTTCATAAAAATGTTTGATAAAATAAGAATCCGGAAAATACGTATCAAAAAATCCATCGTAGTGGGAAATCTCATACAAATAGGCCCTATGGATGGATTTGGTGAAAGCTTTTTTCGGGATTCGTAGAAGTCTCCGATTACGATGGAATTGGTGATAGGGCTAAAGATCACCAGCCATATTTATAAACTCATTATAGTGAGTACATAAGGCTATGCAACCCTTATAATGCCTCTAAACGCAAAATTGTTATTTATAAAACTTATGTGACGTTGAATAGGGGCATTATAAGCTAAACGCGTTTGGAGGTTGAATAGTGCCTACATAAGGACATTTTAGTATTGAACTGTCACATTCACTTTGACATCACATTGAATTATAAAGATTATCAACAAAAAAATGCCTTTGACTTAATATTGAAACTAAAACTTTGTGTTATTTTTATTTATTGAAACAAAAATGTTATACTAATATATTAATAACAAATTGAATTGAAAATTGTTTAGAATTAAATGGATAAATATACTTGTTGGTGATGTCTCTCCACACATCCTTCTTCATCCGGTGTGTTAGTGTTGTAATTACTATCTTGCATTATTGAATTGTAGCCTCAAGAACTTGTCTGAGGAGTATTCCAGCTATAATGAAACGAATAACAATTTGATTTCCAGTATTGTGCTAGAGATAATAACATACTTTATCTGATGAATCAAAGTTAATTGTTGGAATTCTTTTAGCTTTTGGTAGTTTCCTTCTTGTTTATTAAATTCGATAGACAGACAAGATGTTTTTTTTTTGTTTTTTGATAAACAGCTGAGTGTTATGAAGGCTAAATGTAATAGATTCTTACTTTTTGGTACTTTATTTGACACAAGCTCATTATAACTATGCAGGTAGGCAAATGTTTTATAAATATGAATTTGCATAGTGGATGAATAAGTCCTTATGCATTGCATAACTATTCACGCGTTTAGGGAATTCTAATAAATACGGCTGCACATGTTTAATTTTTCCAAAATACATTTACAAGGTAACCTTTAAGACAAACTCGATTCTAATTTAATGGCAAAGGGAAAAGATAATTTCCCTTTTTTCACTCTACAAATTGTTTTTTTTTTTTAATTAGCAGATGCATAATGTACGTTTGTATGTGAACCATACGGATAGTGTTCCACCAATTTGCGATGGTTGTTCACGCAAGTTACGGTTTTAATGAGGTACATGGTAAACAACTGGCAAAGGATTAAAAACATTTACGGTAGTTCATATAATAATAATAATAATAATAATAATAATAATAATAATAATAATAATAATAATAATAATAATAATAATAATAATAATAATAATAATAATAATAATAATAATAATAATAATAATAATAATAATAATAATAATAATAATAATAATAATAATAATAATAATAATAATAATAATAATAATAATAATAATAATAAAAAAATAAAAAAATACTGTATATGATTACAAAAGGTAGCTGAAAGTTGGAGGGTTCAGCTATAAATTTTAAAATAAATGTATAACATGTGGCTAAGAAATAATTTCAGACATTTTTAAAATTATGTTCAGTTTTTCAAAAATTGTGTACACTTAAAAATATTTGAGATTTAAACTATAAATATAACAATGATGACCAAACTTTCCTCATGCCTTCAATCAGTTTAATCTGTTCATGGAGCTTCAATGAAAACAGCTGGAAGAATTAACTTTAAAATTACTTCACATCATTATACAAGGTGCAGTTTATATTCCAGGTCAATTTTATTTGGTTGCCATTTGTGTGTGAATAAAATCTGTCAATTGACATTTGATAGTCGTAGCAACAAGTTTTTAAATTATTAAAACTTTTATTTAAATAATTGTTCAATTGTAAATACTAGGAGAAAATTATGTTACTTTTTGGTCTTACACGTAATTATGTGACAAAACCCCACGATCACTTGATTTGATGCCTCCCGATTTCTTTTTTTGGGGATACTTGAAGAAACAAAATTGCTCAAATTACAACAGAAGTCTGCGAAATTGTTAGAAAAAATGTGCTTAAAAGAGCTCGCGTTTGCGCCACGACCAGAGGCACCCACTTGACCAACTTCATATTCCATTTATAATGTTTAAGATCATAGAATCAACTAATAAAAATAATAATTGTATTTCATGTAAAAGTTATTGAAAAAAAACATCGACCTGGAACATAAAACGGACCGTCTATAAATAAAGTTACAAAGGGAATTTATGTTTTAGTATTAATGTGCAACTCACTCGCAAAATGGTTTTGGTTTTTTTTAATTGTCTCGCAAATGACTCTTACGTATTTTAATGAAACTTCTTATCTGTGAATATTCCATATTTTACGTTAATGATTAAATCATAAAAGAAAATATGAATAAATAAATTTGAATCTCCTACATAATTTAGCAGAATTAAATATTCAGTAAATGCACAACTTTTTTTACCTACCTTATGAAGCTACCAGTCGAAAGTCTTGCATTAGTATATAAAAATCAAACTTGAGATGTTAAACAAACTTAACATTACTAATCTAGTGATGCCTAGCTGCTTGAAAAATGCTGATGGCTCATCGAATAACTCTTGCGAAAAATCGCTCAACCAGCTTCAAATACTCATTTACCAGGAAGCTCCCTAAGTGTTAATAATATTATCAATAGTATGTCTAACAATTCCATAACTTATCCACAAGGTTTGATTATGAGGGAAAAACTGCAATGACCAAATAAAAGCTCCAACCGATAGAAATCAGCAAGACCAGACGGCATCATAGCAGCCGAACACCAAAAGCCTAACAACTCATTCGGTTCACTTTTAAGTAGTATCGATTACACAATTTTCAAATAACCATCCTTTATAGAGAAATCTGGAAGGATGTAGTATACCAGGAGGGTTAATAGTTTCAAACGCCGAAAAACCTTGATGTCCATTTGCTATTGGAGCATATGGAACGCTTGCACTATTCGAAATCAGCTTGCCGTAAAGTGGGATCCTGCTGAGCACTGCAAGCGGGCCTTATGTTGTAACTACAAATGGGAATCAAGGTTCTTCGGCCTTTGAAATTATTAAGTATGCTTCAAGGACATGGCATTTCTGAAAGGTTATTCAATTCGTTTTAATACGGTTTCTGGTGGATCAAAAACTAATGACGTGGTTGATGGAGGTATATACTCAGATAGACTAAATTCCGGCCTTCCTTTTCATTTTCCCGATCACTGAAGCGTGTTCCAGGCGGAACTTTTGGCGATGAAAGAAGTCCTGTCTTGGCTTAAGGAAAACGTGATATCAAATAAAAATATCCACATCTTTTTGGACAGCCCACGCTGCTTGGAGTTTATTCTAACGATTTCTGCAGAAGCTGTGTGGACGAAGAAGAGGAGTAATTGATCCTTCGTCTCCTCTCCACATGTCCCACACTATAGATTAATAATAAATAACAAATTGTTTTTTCTCAAGACTCAATATTTTGTAAACCACATGCTCGATTTAAGAACTAAGAGTTTTTTTTTGAAACTATCTTAAAAATGAAAATGAAAAAAATGTTGTGTATCTTACAAGCCATGCAAATGTTTAAAAAATTGTTTTCGAAAATCGTATTTTTCTCGAAAGTTGCTTCTAGAATTTTTATAAAATGTGCTACGAATGGTTTTATTTTTACGATCTATAATTTAATATCTTTTTTTTTAACTAAGAAATTAGAAAGAGTATTTAAAGTATTTTTTACAGAAGCTATCAAAAAACCATGTTTAGCGAAAAAATATCCCTAGATACAAATCTTAGATCGGTCGCACCTTAATATTTACTTTCTCCGTACAATTTATGGAAGTAAAGAACCTTTGGAACGTATGCCAAATAGACAAATAGTATGCTCAATTCATTCGACTTCCACTTTAGCAAAGATTCCATGAAATCTTCCCTTTTCAATGCCCCTAGTGCTCCTAGATTTTTACCGTAAATTTACGCCATCTCAAACTCTCCATTTTGTGTTAGTCTTAACAGAGCTTGAATTAAGCTAGTAAAATCAAACTTAGTTTTTGACAGGAGGGTGACCTTCCCCCATCTCTCCCTGAGATGTTTTTTGCTAAATTAAAAGTTTAAACATTGAACTTTATGTTTCTGAACGTTTATGTCTAATATCATCCATTTTTAAAATTCTGAGACTCTTACATTTTTATTTAAGCTTTGCACCTAACATTCTTAAAAGTACTTAAAAGATAAAAAAATTAAATAGTCGGCAGCCGTAGAGACACAACGACAGAACAATCAAATTGCAAAAGGACATTACACTCAAAAATTGTACTATAAGAACTTATTGACATCAAAGGAAAATAAGACAAAACGGTATCTGTTAAAACCCAGAACGATAAAACATATTTCCTTTGAAACGGTATTCTTATGTTCAAAAATACTAACTTTGGTGTATTTTTCACTTAAATTTGTTGACGGGTGTGTGGGTTCCATTAAGATATGGACCATAAGCTTAATTGTTCTGAGCGCTTCATAACAGAAATAAATGCAATAGACGACGTGCTTAAGTAATTGTACAATTGTACTTAGGAATTTATTGAATTTTCAAAAACTAAAGGTCATATTTTGAAAAATTAAAAAAAGAAAAATATTGTTTTCAAAAATTTTCGTTTACAATGCGGGGTGGGCCATTTAGTAGTTTCTTTTTAGATCAAAGGTTATGAGTTGACAATGACAGCTGCTGTGTCTCGCTTGAAATCTTAACAGAAAGTCAATATCATAACTCCCCGGAACGAAAAGAGTAACTTAATGCTTGAACAACGTTGGGAAATATTGACAACTTATTTCCAAAGTGAGTGCTGTGTAGCCCAAACAGTACGTTGTTTAAAACGCCAGTATGCTACTGGATAACACTCATGGTCTCCGTCGTCATACAATGTACATAGACGATAATGTGACTGCTCAAGCCGAGAGTGTGAGACTCAATTCACGAATATTAACTCACCAACGATCTCAAAATCTCAACATTTCACGCATTAGCCGGAAGAGAATTCTACACACAGATCTCGGATTATTCGCACACAAGGTCCAATTGACTCAGCAACTGAACAATGATTCATCTTTTTTGACGAGGCGCATGTTCATCTCGGCGATTACATTAACAAACAAAATTGCCGCATCTGGGGCTCGGAAAACCCACACGTTACAATCCAGAAGCCAATGCATCCACAGAGAGTGACAGTTTGATGCAGATTGTGGAGTGGTGGCATCATTGGACTATTTTTCTTCGAAAATGAGGCTGGGAACAATGTTGCGGCCAACGGTGGGTGTTACAGAGCTATGTTATCCGACTTTTTTTTTTACTGAAATTGAGGCATGGATATGGACGACCTTTGGATTGTGTAGGATGGCGCGCCATATCACAAAGCCCATGCCACAATCGATCTTTTGCGCACCAAATTCCAAAATCGTGTTATCAGCCATTTTGGCGATATCAATTGGCCGCCTCGAAGCGGCCTCTTTACACTTTTTTTTGAGGGGAACCGCAAAGGACCTATATTGTGCTAACAATCCGGCAACGCACTTAAGGTTAATATCATCCAAGCAATACCGGAGGTACAGCCCAAAACCATCAACAAGGTCTTGGAAAATTTGGAGCATCAGAATGCGCTACTGTGAAACCAGCTGAGGCAGCCACTTGAACGATTTTGTATGTGATAGTTAATGGGAATGTTTATTCTTACTAATAAAGCCATCATACATGGAAAAAGTTTAATTTTGTTCATTTCATTGCGTTTTCAAAAAGAAACTTGTATTTTCGCCACCCTCTCTTGTAATAAATTTAAAAAGGCTCTTGTATGAAAATTTTGACCAAAATTGTTAAAGTCGTTAATGAAAAATTGCTAAACTGGGCAAGGCGCAGGAGGTTCACCAAATTATAACTCCTAAGCATCAGTGATTTCCGAGATATAGGATTTCAAAAATCGATAACTGACTCACAGACTCACCGAAATTTGATCGAAATTATGGTTCACTTTGTTATTTCGCACATTTATAGGTCTTGTAGTTCATACAAGAGACAAATCGAAAATTGGGAATTTTCTATTCATGAGGGTGTTATCTACCCACATTCTCAAAATATTAACCATTTATATGGCGCACTTCCGATTTTTGTTAAATGATGATGAAATGATGAGTCGTTAAAGTAGTGAGATCTTAAAGTGTTATAAGATCTTAAAGTGTGAAGTTTTGTATCAAATTTCTTAAGTACAGTTATATTGGAACAACTTCTAATTAAAATTTGGAGGATTTACTTGTAAAGTTTTCCTTTATAACTCACAATTTGGCAGGTTATGAAAACTGAAACCACTTTTTTTGTTTTCCTTATCGTCGAAATGTCAAGTTTTATCAAAACCTCGAGTTCGATTTTTTTCCAAATGCACAACTTGCTCTATAGTACCAATCAATATATCCAAAACTGGAAAATCGGTTCCTTTGCAAATGTATAAAATAATTGGACTATTGTCAGTAAAACAAAAAACGATATTTTTAAAGAATTTTTGTTAAAATAAAATAAAAGAAAAATATTTGGTTTATACTAAATATTGAACGAGACAATTATCATACACACTTGCAATTGGCCAAAGGCTTTATTTTGGTTAGTCCTGCTTTTGTGCCACAAAAAGGCTCCTTTGATTAAGTTCCCCACACAAAAAACCGCATTCAGATGTGTTTTACAAAAAAATAAATAACTCGACTATATTTTTTTTATTAAAACCACATTTTTCGTGTGGAATTCAAGAGTTAAAATTTTATAAATTTTATTTACGGATATTAATCCGAGAAAAAAAATAAATAAAGTTCACAGTTCAAAGTTTAGTAGTTGGGAATTCATTCAATGGATTCAGGATTTTTATGTTTGTGGTTGTAGCAATAAATGTATATGAGTAATATAATTTCAACATAAATAAATTGGAGGGGATTTTTATTGACCCTGAGTGTCAATAAAATGAGAAAATTATCTGCTTTGCATAAACCTCATATACGGTTATGGCAGTTATGATAAAAATGTTTATTGATGAAGTGTTTTTTCTATTATTATATGAATGTTGCTTTTAAGTGGTGATGATAATGTATTTTGAAGTGAGCTTAAACGAAATAAAAAAATAAGGGAAACTAATCGCAAAGGAGAGGATTTATAATGTCAATGGTATAAATCTAAACTGGATGAATCCATGAGAATGTCCACAATTTTCCATATCAACTCCATCCAGAGGTTCACATGAGTTATGGAATCGAAATGGCGCACTTCAGAGCTGATTGGGAGATAGAGCTAGACTGCCAGTGCTTGCTATTTCTACCCACCTAACTATAAATGTTAATACACAAAAATTGATAAGAGTAATTTTTAGATTTTGTTCTATAATTTAAGCAAACTACTTTACCATAAAAACGAGAGAAATGGTTATACAAAAAGAAGGAACATTTTAGCTAGAAATTACTGTCCTCATTATAACCATGATAGAATACGAACAGTTCTTGTTCTGCATATGTATGTGTAGCTGTTATACAAGTTCAGCTAATTTTAAATTAAATAACGACTGTGAAAATGTGACAGGGTCGCAGGACATTTCTCTTATATTCGAGAGACTATATATATATTATATTAGTTCTATAAAAAACATATACATATGTTAAATAAATTCAGTTTTTTTTTTTGAACGCTAAGGAAACATCCTTACAAGTGACAAGTCTGATAAAACCTAGTTACTAATGGTAACCCCTCAAACTATTTTTTACTTGCAACATATAGGTAGGTACTATAAGGCAAGTTATGCATTCGCAAAAAAAATTGAACTCGAGATTTTGATCAAAGTTGACATTACGATGATAGCGAAGACTAAAAAAGTGGGTCTCGCAATTCTGTCTGTCTGTCTGTTTGACTACAGCTAAACGGCTCGATCGATTTTCTTCAAACTTGGTAGATATGAGTTTTAATTTTTTCTCCCCGGATGTTTTTTTAAGACCAAAAATAACGGTACCAGCCATACGATTTTTTTTGAAATTTTATAAATTTTTTTTCCTCAAAAACTGTCCCACAGATTTTTTAAAAAAATTCATAAAATTTCATTTAGTTAAAACTAGATAATAGTTGAAAAAAATTCCAAAAAATTATTATTTTTGGTACCCCCAATGGAACCATTTTTTTTGCTTTTGATTTTCTCAAAAACAGTTCCACCGATTTTGACAAGTTTTTTTATGTTAAGGCTCCCCAGCAGTTTGAATATTATTGTGTATTCAAATTTCCCAAAAATTTTGTTTTGGATTTTTAAAAAAAAATTAAAATTTTTTTTTGAAAACTCAATATTGCTCAATTTTTTTAAAACTTGATAAATAAAAGTTTCTTAAAATAATCTACAAGATATGAGAAAAAAAAATTATTTTACCTAAAAATAACGGTACCCTCCATACAAATGTTAAAAACTGGTTTTCGAAAATCGTATTTGTCTCGAAAACGGTTACGAGAATTTTGCTTAAATTTTGTTTCTTTCGATTAATTATTAAGATCCAAAATAGCATTTTTGGCCTTTAGTCCACAAGCCACAAGTCCAATAATAGTGCTAAGTCTTCTACTTGGCTGATTTATTTCAGTAGTACATAGAATTTGTATTATAAGAACCTTCATATAGAATTCTTAAGATCTATAATTAAAAAAAAAAAAATAAAATGCACGACTGGGTCGCACGAACTTGCTCCTATGTAATAGACTAGGAATTTTAAAAACGAATGTTATTAGAGAAAACTGTTCATAAGGATAAAATTAATTTTTTAAATTCCTTTAGTAGTAAGAGACAAAAACAGAATGCTATGCAATTAATTTCTTAAAAAACTTTTTAAAAGATTTTTAAGAAAAAATTTTGGTACGCCAATTTAAAGCTTTTATTATTGTTCGAATAAAAATTAAATTTAGAAAAAAAAAATATTGAGCCGTTTCTCAGATATCGAATTTTCAAAAAAAGGAAAAAATAGATTTTTTTCGAGAATTCAAAAAAATATTTATTTTAAAGTTTTGAAATGCAATGTGTTTAAGACTTCTTAGATGCTTCTCTATAAAAAATTTCATAAAGATCCGTTATATCGTTAATGAGAAATTCAAAATTCGAAAAACTGGTTCTATTGTAGGTACAAGCTGGGATATCTTAATTTCAATTTTTTTTTTAATAAATTAAAGATCATAAAAATTAATTGAAAGAAAAAAAAATGTATCAAAATTCTAGGTGCCGTTTTCGAGAAAAATACGATTTTTAAAAACCATTTTTTTTAAATTTTTACCATTTGTATAGTGGGTACCTTTATTCTAAGGTAAACTGAAATTTTTTTTCTCACATCTAGTAGATTATATTAAGAAA
Organism: Philhelius festivus; assembly: GCA_963931855.1. NCBI lineage: Eukaryota > Metazoa > Arthropoda > Insecta > Diptera > Syrphidae > Philhelius > Philhelius festivus. Next base: position 6,665,366 of record OZ007556.1, on the reverse strand, counting down.
CTTTTATTTATCAAGTTTAAAAAAAATTTAGCATGGGGTTTTCGAAATATTGAGTTTTGAAAAAAAAATTTTTTTTGAAAATTTGAATAAACAATTCTATTTAAATTTTTGGGGAGCCTTAGCAAAAAAAATGATCAAAATCGGTTGTACCGTTTTTGAGAAAATCAGAAACAAGAAAATGGTTCCTTGGGGGGTACCCTCAATAACTGTTTTTCAGAAAACTAAACTAAACGAAATTTTTTTGTTTTTATTTTTTAAATTTGTCGAACAGTTTTTGAGAAAAAAAAATATTTATAAAATTTCGAAAAAAATTCGTATGGCAGGTACCGTTATTTTTAGTCTTAAAAAAAAGAAAAAAACGTGTGGGGGGAAAAAATTAAAACCCATATCTATCAAGTTTGAAAAAACTCGGCCCAGCCGTTTAGTCTGTAGTCGAACCGACAGACAGACAGACAGACAGAATTGCCAGACCCACTTATTTAGTCTTTGCTATCATAGTAATTTCAACTTTGATCAAAATCTCGAGTTCGATTTCTTTTACGAATGCATAACTTGCCTTATAGTACCTATAAGTCGCAAGTAAAAATTAAAAACAAGATATTACTGACTGTACCTACCATATAACGATTTTTAAAATTTTGAATTTCCCATTATCGGCATAACGGATTTTAATGAAATTTTTTAGAGAGAAAATTTAATATCTCGGAAACGGCTCAATATATTTTTTGTAAATTTAATTTTTTTTTCGAACAATAATAAAAACTTTGAATTGGCGTACCAAATTTTTTTCCTAAAAATGTTTTAAAAATGTTTTATATATTTTTTTTTGTAAGAAACCACTACAAGGACTTATAATTTCTCTTCTTGCATAAACCTATATTTGCTTGAATTACATGGCATCCTATTTTTACCTCCAACTACTAAAGAAGTTGTTTTAGTCATTTAAAAAATAAATTTTATGCTTATGAATAGTTTTTCTCTAATAACATTCAATTTTGAAATTCTTAGTCTATTATATAGGAGCAAGTTCTTGCGATCCAGGCGTGCATTTTATTTAATTTTCATTTTTTGAAAAACGGATTTTGATCAATCTATGCTAAAGATTTTCAAAAGCTTGAATAGTAGGTATTGTGTATTAAAATTTTCTTTTAAATTAAAAAAAAAAACATACTTTTTTTTTGAAAACTCAATATTTCGAAAACCACCTGCTGGATTCTTTTGAATTTAGATAATAGTTTAGTTGATAACAGTTTTTGAAGACTATCTAAAATATGTGTGAAACGATAAGTTTAATTTTACCTTAAATCAACGATATAAATGTTAAAAAAAATATTTTCGAAAATCGGATATTTTGCTAGGCTTTATTAAAAGAAATACCATACACATTTAAGTCCCTCTTTTTTAGTTCTTAAGTTCGATCGATCCTTGGGTACTGCAGTGCGGTTTGGAACCTATAGAACTCATGTGAGCAAATCGAAATTGTCTAAAGGAAATTTACCAGATATGCATTTTTCAAATTAAATTTGAGAATTGACACTCCATCTTATAAACCAGGGTGTCAGTTATTTGGAATCCAAAGTGTGGCAAATCGAAATAATGTTTATCAGGGATATACTTTTATACCATATTAAATGTCCTCCAATTCCATCTTTTCTTTCCCGTTCCGAGAAGCAATTCTCCTGATTCCATTTTGTTTCATGAGCATTTTCAAAGAGCGAATTGTGGTCGTAATGAACCAATCCTCTCGTTGCATCAGAGAAGCTAATATGCTTTGCAACAGATTAAACATTTTAAAAACATTACAAAACTAAAAACAACAATTGCCTTTTTTCTGTCCGTAACCAAGTTTTTTTTTTTGTGGGTAGGTGAAGAATCTTCATAGACACTATGAGCCCGGTACTCATAGTAGTGTGAGATTTTTACTCACTAAAAAACACCTCCCTTTTGTTCTTGCAATTCAATTCAATTTTGTTTTATTGAACATACTATTTACAATTTGGCTTACAACTAATAAGATACTACATATGCATGAAAATTTACATTTGTTGGCTCATAGGGGGCCTAACTATATACAGTGACTTAAGTTTAATTATTTTTATATAAAATTTACATGACAAAAAAAAAAAAATTTAATTTAAAATGTTGGTTGACTGTATTGTCCTCAGGGTGTTCATTCCTGGTTGTCAGTGGTGATTTTTGTGGGTTGTGGGCAGGGATGGCGTTTTAGCCGCGGTGGTAGGCTGACCCAATGTCAGCGTAGAACGAGACTACATCCTCGTTGTCCATGATTACGTTGTCATCCAGAGTTTCCATTACACTGAGGTACCTCGGCTCGGGATGTCGTTGTTCTGTGGTCATCCTTCTCATAAGCTTATTCGGGTGGTCGATGATGTTCCTCATTAATTTCTTCGTTGAATGAACTAGATATTTGTCCAGTGGGATTAAATTCGCTTCTGTGTAGAGATGCTCGTTCCTGTAGTGCTTCTGTCGTTGACGGTCGAAGTAGAGTCCAGTGCAGATCCTCAGTATCTTCCTTTCGAATAGTTGAAGTTCCTTCATAGCTGTCTTCGAGATGGAAAACCAGACTGGGAAGGAATAGCTAATCACTGGTCGCAGGAGCTGTTTGTAGATTAATATCTTTGTCGGCTGGCTAAGACCTGATCTTCTTTTCAGCAATGGGTGCAAACGGCTAAAGGCCCAGCTGGCCTTTTTAAGAACATTTCTTGAGTGCAGGTTAAACCTTAGCAACTCGTTGAAGTGCACTCCCAGGTACTTGACATTTGGTTTTGCCACTATGGAGGATCCGTCAGGGAGTTTTAGGGCCAGATTTCTGCAAATTGTTGCGGTGCGAAGGCCTCTACCAGTTGAAGGTCTCCTAAAGCAGACAAGTTCCGATTTGGAAGTATTGATTCGGATGCCCCATTTCTGGTAGAATTGGAAGAGTCTGTTAATGTGGGTTTCTACTTTTTGGACAGCGATTAGAGGTGACATTGATGTGGCATAGGTGAGCGAGTCATCAGCATACAGGAGGTTCTCTCATCCAATTGGTGAAGGTTGGTCTGAAGTCATCAAGTTGTAGAGGAAGGGTCCTAGTTTTCAGCCTTGGGCGACTCCAGCTCTGATGGTCTTCATGTTTGACTTGCAGTTATCTACTTGAACAAAAAATTTCCTGCAAGATAGGAAAGAAAAGAGAATTTTTATTAATGGCGGAGGTACTTGCATAAGATGAAGTTTGTGGATTAGACCGTCTATCCACACGCTATCAAATGCTTTCTCGACATCCAGAAAGCATCCGACGGTGACACGATTACTGTTGAGGGCTGTGGTGATATCGTGTTGGAATTTAACCAGTGGATGCAGGGTTGAGTGTTTTTCTCGAAAGCCGAATTGCATGTCAGGGATGATTGAATTTTCACAGCAGAATTTCTTCAGTCTTCGTAAGATTAATTCTTCCAGTAATTTGCTGATATTGTTGAGAAGTGATATTGGTCTGTAGTTGGAAACTAAGTTGGAAGCACCTTTCTTCGGAATTGGCACAATCTTCGCTGTTTTCCACTTCTGGGGGAAGTAACAGTTGTTGATGCAGTTGTTTAAAATGATTGTGAGGAAAATCATTACCGCCTGTGGCAGCCTTTTCAGGATGTAGTAGGAGACACCATCTGGTCCAGCAGACTTTTTTGGCTTAGAATTGCCGATGATTTCTACAACCTCCTCTAGATTGCATAAATGTGGACTATCGGTGGGATCATTTGCTGGATTGATAATATTAAAATTTATTCTATCCGGATTTGGTTGCAGTGTTTGTTGAATTTTTGCCTCAACTTCTTGTAAGAAAGTTGGGTCAGTAGGTGGGCTCGGTGTGAAGTTTCCTTCGAAGTAGTCGGCGAACGCTTCCACCTTGTCTTGGGCCGAGGTAGCTTGAGTATCATTGCTGATGATGGTTTCCGGTATTTGTGGCTGTTTTCCAATGATCCTATCTGGTCCTGGCTTGATTGCTTGTAATCTTTTCTGATATTGGATATTATTGTGGTATTGAATAGAGTTCCGGAGCATGATGTTGACTTACTGTAGCTCATTCCAAAGTATCTGGTAGTTTCTGTTTGTTGTATTCAGATCACTTTGATGGATCCGCTGGAGACGTTTTCTTAAACGTTGTCTGTGAGCGTACAGATTTTGAACGTACTCGGGAAGGTGCTGGTACCTATCTTTTGACGTTTTAGACTGTTTTTGCTTGTCCAGGGCATCAGAGCTTTTGTTCTTGCGACTACAACTAAGTTACCTTATCAAGTAGTTTTAATTTCTTATATTATAATCACGATTGGCAGGAACCTTCCCACTGAGAGGACCTGCGGATACCACATTTGAAAGCGGATACTCCTTATGGCGCTAGGTCGAACAGTCTCGTTCTTTGAAGTCGGCGTACAAGGTTTGTCTCATCAATTGTTTGTCGAATAATTCTATTGCTATGGTTATTTAAGTGAGTTCGTAGCCTTCCAGCGAAAACTGCTATTTCATCTTCAACAGTTGGCAATCGTACGTCTTTGTGTAAATCACTATTCCTAATGTACCACGGAGCATTAACGATTTCTCTGAGAACTTTGCTCTGAAAAGATTGTAGTATTTGTCTATTGCTTGGTTTAGTACAACCCCAAAGTTGTATCCCGTACGTCCATACTGGTTTTATCACTTGCTTATAGATAGGCAATTTATTGTAGATGCTGAGTTTGGAATATCTTCCAATAAGCCAATTCATTTCACGTAATTTATTTTCAAGTTGATCTCGTTTCTTTTTAACGTGAGTTTGCCATTTAAGCTTAGCGTCTAGTGTCATTCCTACGAGTAGGTACTTTGCTTCATTAGCATATGGTATTTGCACCGAATTAATGTAGGTGGGCAGATTGGTAATTTTTTTGTAAGTAAAATTAATATGTGTTAATTTGGACTCATTAAGAACAATTCGCCATTTATTAGTCCATACCGAAATTTTATCTAGAGCTCGTTGGAGCTTCTCGGTTGCAGATTCGACTGAATCGGATGTTGCAAGTAGAGCCGTATCGTCTGCAAACGTACCTATTATGGTATCTTCTTCTTGAGGAATATCGCTAGTGTATAGTACGAACAGAATCGGACCGAGAACACTTCCCTGGGGAACACCAGCATTGATTTCCTTAGAATCCGAATATTCCCTTCCTTGCTTAACTCGAAATAGCCTATCGTCGAGGTACGACTCAAGGATGTAATATATTTGATACGGAAAGACCTGTCTTAGCTTAAACTTAAGACCTTGTCGAAGGCTTGAGAGTTGAGAGACGTCTAGAAATGCGCTTGAACATACATTTTTTCTCTCTAGTGATTTCTCAATTTCAATTGTTGAGTGGCTTTTTCGGAAACCAAATTGATGGTCAGGAATAAGCCGCTTTTCTTCGATAATAGGAAGCAGTCGCTTTAATAAGATTTTCTGAAATACCTTCGAGATCAGTGGTAAGAGGGAAATCGGTCTATAAGATTTCTTTTCGTTCGGAGACTTCCCGGTTTTTAACCGTAACCAAGTGATACGAAGTGTACATATGTATTAAAATAAATTCTCATTTTAAATTAAGTATTTATTTGTTAGAATTTGTATTTACAAATACTCAGATTTATGTATTTAGTAATTTTTTATTATTTTTACATTTATCTGCACTTTCATTTTTGAACTTTTTACATAAAAAACAAAACAACATTTGGGTAATTTTTTCAGCATTCCTTTATCCTAACCGAATAAATTTTCTCCTAAAACTTCACAATTCGTTTATAAATTTTTTTGTCCATGACCAAATTGGATAGAAAACAAAAGTTTTTCCAACAAACAAATTGGGAAAAAGCATAAAGAAGATTTATTAGGGTTTGTTTTATTAAGTTCAATGTAACTAAGGTTACCATTTGGCTGTAATTTTGAGTGGCCAACTTACTAGTGGTACAAATAAAAAAATTGAGTCTTGGAACAAAACAAATTTTAGGGGTTATAGCGAACAGGAAACGAGTAGGTTTCACGATTACGTCGATTTTTCTGCCTGTCTTAAGCCTGTATCTTAAGCCACGGTAATGATTTTCTTTAATCTTATGACTTTATTTGAAATTTGATATTTGATATTTATTAAATTAAACAAACATTTACAAAGATTACAATAAAGTATCTATAATGACGTAAATGTGAATGACGTAAACTCTTCGTTGAATCTTAAAAGGGTAAATTGAAAAATAAATGTTGACCGTAAAAATGATATTGCAAGTCAATAAGCCCTTATTTACATTGAAAAATGCCATATTGATTTTGATAAAAATATGACAGATATTATAATTATAACCTTAACGAAAGTTATATACCATGCCCCGATGGTATAACTTCCATTATCTTAAGACATTGAGTAAACCATTTATTGTTGCCTTTGTCAATAGCGACAATATATATAAGATATTGCTAAAAACGCAGCGAATTACTTAGGCCTCCTAAGACGATGTTAAAACATGTTTTCCCTATCTGATCTGGCAATAATTTAACTTGCGTAACTTCGGAGAAGCGCATCAGTATATATGTGGTAAATATTTGGAATGTACAGTAAGTACAGAAATTTCTTTTTTAGTTGTACAGCACGTATGTGGAATTTATTACGAAAGTCTACTTTTGGGTCCCATTTCAATATCCAGACATTTAAAGCAAAAGTACATCGATATCTCCTACTAGATCCTCCCTCTATTTCTTAAACGCTTATACTGAGTTGAAACATAAAATTTTAAGGCTAGTGATAACCCTTGAGTGTCGTCAATTAAAGAGTTCTTCAATGAGGGTGGGTACATGTTGAAAAGCAAAAGTGTGTGAGGTATATTACCAAAAGGCCCAGTATGCCCTTTTGTATAGAATATGACATCGTTAAAATCCCTGCCTTGTATTGGCACAGATCCGAGTGCACTAATTTTCAATGACTCTTTCGCATAGATCCGGCTGAATGATCGGTTCTTCTTCTTCCTTGTTTCGGCGCTGTTATGATCTCGATGTCGAGGGGATCATAACTCTCCCACGTATCTGCTTCACACTAGTGATCCGCCTGTGGGGTTCGCCGGGTTGACCTCAGAAATCGGCGGCAAGCCTCCCGGTTTTGTATTGTTCCATTTCTGAGGCCAACTGAATGCTGGTGTTTTTGCATTTGTTTGTACCAGGAGTCTTTAGGCCTACCTTTCTTTTTACTCCGAATTGGAACGTTGTATGATATTGCTCTTTTGACGGGGTTCTCAGGATCTCTCCTTTGAACATGGCAATACCAACTGAGTCGGTCGTGTTCAATTTTTTGGGAAATGGTATTCTTAACATGAAGGCTTCCTCGGATCTTCGTACTTCTAATTCGATCAAGCTTTGTAACTCCTGCTGTCATACGAAGCATCTTCATCTCAGCTGCCGTTAGCTTACTCTCATACTTTTTGTACATTGTCCAACATTGTGAACCGTATGTGAGTGCTGGACGCACAACTGAAGTGTAGAGCTTTCCTTTCAGCTTAGGGGGCATTTTTCGGTCACAGAAGATAGCAGAATTTTCCCGCCACTTCATCCACCCTACGCTTACGCGATGATTGATATCGTCATCACAAGTAGCTTCGTTATTTATCATAGACCCCAGATATTTAAACTTTTCACACTTGGGAAGCACTACTCCATTCAAATAAATGTCTGGAATAGGCCTGTGTGGATCAGAAAATGGGCAGCATAGGTATTCTGTCTTTTTCGCGCTTATGCGGTACCCACTTCCTTCTAGAACATCCACCCATACGTCAAGTGCTCGTTGTAGGGATATCGGGTCTTCACTTATGATGGCTCCATCGTCAGCAAAGAATAACTGATGCACTTTTGGATCCGTCACTTTGCCTTCAAGCAGGTAATCAAGAACTGTAATAAAGAGCAGGGGACTCAAGACACTTCCCTGGTGTACACCTACTGTGATTTCGAATTCTTCGGTGACTCCAGCTGCGCATCTTACTTTAGTAACTGGTCCATCATACATGTCCATAATTATCCGCACATAGGTTTCTGTAACTCCTCGTTGCCTGAGGGCCACCCATATTAGATCTCGTGGTTGCCGATCGAATGCTTTTTCAAAATCAACCAATACTACATGCAAATCCTCCAAAGAATCCCGATGTTTTTCCATAATTATTCTTATACTCTGGATTGCATCCGTGGTTGACTTACCCCCGACAAACCCGCACTGGTCACCAGATAGCCTAATTATTTTTCGCAGTCGGCTACCCAAGACTCGCTCAACGATCTTCATGGTGTGTGACATCAGCTTAATCGAACGGTAATTATCACAGCTTCGAGGCTGAATGATCGGCTATTCTACCAAATATGAAATCGTTAACAACTGCTTTCTTTAGAAATATGGTCACCATATTTTCATGTTTTCTTCTTTTCTGTTACTCATTTATTTTTTTGAAAGTGCAAATATGTTCCAAACAAAAAAAAAAAAAAAAAAAAAAAAACATCGTGTTATGGAAAAAACAAAAGAAAAATATTTTTATTGTTTGTTCTGCAAGTTGTTGAGAAGCAGCTGCCTAGCTAATTGAATTTCAAATGAAATCACAACATTTTCACTTCTTCCATGTTTCAGCCTCACAAAAAAAAATCTCTACATCCCCACAAAAATATAACAATCAATGGACTTGAAACATTCCTCAGAACATCCGTTTCGCTGGATTACGTTCTTTTTGAAAGGATGTTAAAAGATATTAATCCGGCAGATGGACGAGTCGAATTCCCTCAAATAAAATCAATAACATGTTTGTAATCTGTATAAATAATTGTGAGCTTCTGTACACTTAACATACAGACATGTGTATGTACATAGAAAAAAATTCAAAAATCCTTTGTTACTTTATTCCCTGAGTTAGATAATTTTCGCCAACAAAGGACGAGTAATTTTCTGGAGTGCGTATATGTACTTCATCACAAAAGCATTTCGGATTCTTATCCCCCATGTCAAACAACGACGACGCCACTTATGAATCGATAGAATCACACATGTCCATTAGGTGAATTGGGTGTCCTTGAATATCCTTAATGTCTTTTTTGCCTTCCCGATCCGAGTCAAGATGTCAACTAGATAATGATGAAGCATCTGCGGAGTAAGTATGAACGAAGAAAAAATAAATGCAAGTCAAGTTCAGTAGTTCAAGATGGAGAATTTTTTTAGTCAGCTTAATAGATGGGAAATAGATGCTTAAGCTTATTAAAACCATTGAAACTAGAAAGTCCTTCAAAAACTATTTGTTTCTGAGGTAAAATGCGAAAGAACTAAAGCAATTTGGTGGATCCCTTGGGTTTACCTTTATACTGCTGAGAGTTTTTTGTTTTGTTTTTCTCTTATCAACTAAATTGAGATTCTTTAAGAAACTTTGCATTTATCGTCTGAAAGGTATATAGCCAAAGGAGAGTAAGAAAAAAATGATTAAGTTTAAACCAGGAAATCTGCAGGAACTATTTCAGAAGAAAATAAACAGAAGCAATTTGCCAGCAGGGCTGGATTAAGTTCTGCAGATAGGTAAATCCTGTTTAAAAAAATCTTTCAAAGTGTTCATAGCTGTTTTGTAGGTAACTGCATACACAATTAATAGTTAATGAAGTTTTTGAACTCTTATGCCAAAAATAGCTTGTGAATTAAATTTGGCTGCCTTCAAGAACTCAAGCGTTCACAAACCTTTTTTTAAAATCTTACTTTCTAGGAGACTATTTTTTTCTATTTAATAGTTATTCTGGGCTGAGGGCTTGGCTACACTGATTGTAGCAGCACTTCTTCGAAGTATCAGTAGTATTTCGTCGTCAATGCAGCTTTGTTTGTCCCTTTGCGGCGTTTATACTGTCCGAAGACCGCAGTAAACCTTGAACAAGTAGACGAACAAAGGAAATAAAAAAAATGAAAGAAAGAAACAACAACAAACGAACTTTGGGTGTCTTTTCGCAGCGATTATTCTGTCTAAAGACCGCAGTTGACATTGTTAAAAAGACAACCAAAGAATGAGAAAGAAAAGAAAACCAAAAGAAAATGGCAACTGAAGAAATAAAACGCAAGTTTTATTTTTTTTTTCTTCGAGAGAAAAAAAAAATAAGTAAATTAATTTTATTAGATATTATTAAGAAAAAAAGGAAAACGAACAAATTTAATTGTTTAAGCGGTTTGTAAGACCGTAGTAAACAAGCTAAACGCTGTGATGATTGAATTTAAATTGGCTCGAAATAATCTCAAAAAACCTTTGATTTATACTCTGTCCAATAAAAATTGTCAGTACATGCCTTATGGGCAGGGCCGCCGCTACCATATGTGCGAAATGTGTGGCGCACAAGGGCGCCAACGTCTAGGGGCGAAAAATTAAGAGATAGATCTAACTCAACCTATACGGCATACTCCAAAAGTCTTCCTTAAGCTTTCGGAATTTGTTTACATTTGACCGTTCACTACGTAGTTCCCGCACACAATCTACCACAAATCTTTATTCATATTTTGTTTGTGACTGTCGCCTCTCACACCAAATAACCTCTTCGATTGCAGTCATAGTCTAAACTTCTTAACGCCATGTCGCCAGAGATTGACACTTGGGAAATAGCTTTCCACGCAACCTTCATCTCAGACTTATAAACTCGAAAAGGATTTTGATTTTTTTTAGATTTACAGCCCATGTATTTCCCATAAAATAAAACGAAAACAGTGTCTCGAAAATATTAATTTTACTTATTACTAGTATTTTTGTATGAATGGATAACAATATTCTGATTGCAATGATATAGCTAAATATCTTAAATCTAAGTTGGTTACAAGAACAAAATTATCAAAAGGTGATTTAAAACATTCCTTATTTTACCGATGCAAAATGTAAACAAACCATCTTTACAACGGAAACCAAAAAAACAAAAAAAACAACGGTAAAAAAAAAATGTTTTGTGTCTCTAAATATTTATGTTTCTTTTTAAATAAGAATTTACGAATAGTTTTTAATTAATTTTGGAACTGAATTGATAAATAACTTAAACGTCAACGGATTGAACAAAATCAGAATAACCCAGAAATTTAACGTTTCAATGGTTGTTCGAATTTAAGTTTTCAATCGACATTCAGAGTTCAGACTCTATTTATATCAAAATATAGTTCCCACACAAGCCACAAAATGTCAAATTTCATCAAAGCATACCTAAGATGTCAAGGAATTATATGTATACATTTATAATACTTCCAGATCCGGAAGTAAATGATGAAGTGTTTCAAAAAGAAAGTGAAAATAAAAACTTTTAAAAATATCAAAAACTACTTTGTCTTCTTTCTGTCAAGCTATAAACTATTGGTTTTTACCAATTGACATACATAAATTATAAACTGTGCTAGGAACTCGAATATTTGCATTTTATATGAAAATGGTTTTGTTGAAGAAAATTATTCGCAATTGCCATATAAACATATAAACATAAATATATATAAGTTATAAGTCAAATAATCTTTTATATACAAATTAAAAAAAAAAAATGTTTATTACTTTACGAATAAGAAATAAATTTCCAAAAAAAAAATATTAAGCCCTTTTTTGAGATATCGAATTTTCCAAAAAAAAAATTCATTAAAATCCGTTCAGCCGGTAATGAGAAATTCAAAAATCGTCAAAATGGTTCTATGTTCGGTACAGTTAGTAATATATTGATTTCAATTTTTTTTGTTTAATTAATAGAACGTAAAAATTTATCAAAATTCTCGGAAACGTTTTCGAGAAAAACACGATTTTCGAAAACTTTTCTGTGTCAAGTTTTAAAAAAATCAAGCATGGGGTTCTCGAAATATTGAGTTTCAAAAAAAAATTGAAATCCAAAAAAAAGTTTTGAAAATTTTAATTCACAGGAATATATTTTAAATTTTGGGGCGCTTTAGCATAAAACAAATTATCAAAATCGGTTGTACCGATTCTTTAAATTTTTTGATTTTTGTTTAAATATGTTCAACATTGTTTTAATTTTTTTTTAAATTTCGAAAAATATCTTACTTCAGATACAGTAATTGTTGGTCTTAAAAAAAAGAAGAAAAATAAAAGTGTCGGGACAAAATTTCGAGACCCAGTTTTTCGTCTTCGCTATCATCGTAATGTCAACTGTGATCAAAATCTCGAGTTCGATTTTTTTACGAATGTATGTATAACTTGCCTTATAGCACCTATGAGTCTCAAGTAAAAAGAGTAAATAATCTTAAAAGGATGCAAAAACATACATATATGTTATAATGACTACGTTCATTATATAAGAATTTGGTGTAGCTTGGAACGCGACAACAACAATGCACGTTTGCTTAAATTTTTCAACTGCGAAATGGATAGTAAATAAAACTTTCACTTATACAACGCAAATACCCCCGTGTACCTGAGACATGGGGCGGCAATTAAAGGTTCTTGCACAAGGGCGCACAAACACCCAGCGGCGGCACTGCTTATGGGAGAGATTTTTCTAAAGCAGTGGCGCCTGATGCACCCTCACTACAATGCGTTAGGAAAAATGCCACTAAAAAAAGAGCAAGCCACTGACTTTTCTTAAGGAATTGTTGTTGTAATTCTTTGCAAAAAGTTGTACACCCCAACACGACCGTCGTATCCCACTGCTGATGAGATACTGTCAAGATCAAGACAAGAGTGTCAAGTGTCACTCAATACGATCATGCGCTCTTTATCTACATCAAAACAGAGTTACCATTATCATTCTCAATTGCAAGCAAAGAGCTTTTCCAGTGGTTTTTATTAAGGAGCTTTTGGGATTTGAAGCTTTTGAGAACACATTTTAGGAAGATGAGTATGTTGAGTGTTGTCGTATTGCTTTTCAACTTAAAAAAAAACGCCCCTATTATATTATCGCTTGGCGTTGTGGGAAAAGGTAAATTGAATATTGTTTTCAGTCGTTTTGAATCGGCAGACGGTAGCCCTACGCGTTTTTTACTTTCATTTGCGGCGATTTATAATTTAAACTACGGAATCCCTGTGAGAGCTTTAAAAGGCGACACACTTATGCATGGCAATGCAACCAGAATGAGAGACAAACGTCCTATCTTCCCTGTACTGACAATTTTTGTTGGACAGAGTATAGTATTTTTTCAAGGACGGGATCGCTTTGAAGCCTTCGCTTGCTGAAATACCAAATATAAGGCTAGCCGCGCACTAGCAATTTTTAGTTGCGAAACTGTTTGGTTAATTATAGAAAACAGATGAACTGTTTGGTTGAATGTCGGTGAATTTGCAGATAATTATATGTTCAATAAAATGGCGAACTTATTTTAGGCAATCGTTTAGTTTGTGTCAAAACACAAACTTTTTAGTTGCTCGAACCAAGCAGTTTCGCAACTAAAAATTGCTAGTGCGCGGCTAGCCTAAACGATTTGGTTGGCATCGTGATCGTGTGCTGTTTTTTATATACAATTTTGAAAAAGAGCTTTCCAAAATAAAAGCTTCAACAGCTGTTTCTGTTTGAATAATACTTTTTCGCAGTTGGTGGTGCCAAATAATTATTTTACACAATTGTTACCAAAATAAAAAAAGGTTATTTATGTAATGCAATTATATATAGTGAAAGGAAATTATATTAAATTGAGTATAATGAATTAAAATTAAACACAAAGGAAAAGATTATAAGGTATTAAATTATTAAATTGATGTCTTATATAATAATTGATGTCTTAAAACTTCTGTTTATCAAATTATTAGCGATGCGACATCTGATGTACTGGGTTTCGAAAAAACTCCAAAACAAACCTGAATGAGTGTTGATTAGCGCATGTAGCTTAAAGAGAGACGTTTAATGTGGTGCTGGATAGAAATACCAAGGCTATTTGCAAGCAGAAGAAGAGAAAGAAACAGTGGATTCTTAGAAAGAAAAAAAATTGCTATTGAAGCAAGATACTAGAGGGATGTCATAGCAGGAATAATGTCAAGAAGTTGTATCCTTAAACCTATATGGCGTATACCTCCAATTCCACTATTGGCGATCAGGTGAATGGAATTGAACCTCAGCATTCTTTTTAGGTCCTCAAAAAAGAAGACCATCTGAACTGCGACACCTTCTTACATATCAATCTCCTTAACATCGTGCACAAGATATTTGGTTCCGAAGTGCTGCAATCGTGAGTCAACAACCTGATTGAGTCCATATATGTGTAGCTTTAGGCCAAAAAAGTCCACCAACGACCAAATATTCACACTGTGGTAAATTTAGAAACCAAATGCTCAGGAGCTTCATATTGACACACCGAACCTTTTAAGGCACACCTTGCGTTTGCGAAGCTGGCGTTAGAGGAAGGATAGTCAATATCGGTGGACGCTACCATCGAGAGTCATAGCTTTGCAGTAGGTATAGACTTTGTTTACTTATAGAATGATACAGCAATGTGATACGCAGCAAAAAAATTACTAATGCCAATAGCTGCCCTGTTGGGTAAAGAAGGCAAATGAGTAGGAAAGTCATCTCTAAGTTGGCTAAAGTGTGTTTTTGTAAGACAAATCATTCCATTAAAAAAAAAATCAAACAAAAATAAAAAGGAGCTTTAAAGAATTAAAAGGTTTTTTTTTTTTGTACCTAGATCCGCTCCCGTTCCCGTCCTATAGTGCGGAAAGTCATCCCTTTTATCCTCTTCCAACAGAGCGAGGAGGTTAAATTTGTGAAAGAAATTCGATAAGTTGACCTACACTTCCCCCAAAATCACCAGTTTCTGATTAGAGTTGAGGTATTTTTGTAAGCCACTAATATAGAGGGTTTTTTTGTTTCTTCTTTATGTAAGGAATGTCGGTTCATTTTTGGTTTGGATTACAGTTTAAATGAAGAAAAAAAAATATCGTACTCATCCTAAATTGTGAAATAAATGTGGAACTAAGAGAAAGGTTCAGGGTATATTTGTAAAAACTTATGAATGCAATGTATGAATGTATGAATACTGGGGATGAGCTTGCATTTGCGAATCGTTTCAAAATTAATGAACCGTTGACATGGGCACTTAAACGAACCATGTTATTTTTATAATGCTTGTAGTGTATTACCTGCTCGACTACTGTTGTCCATCATATAGTTCTATTGATGCAATAAAAGACTTTAGAATTGGCTGTGAAACTTTCTCCGATCATATGCCCCTCATAGTAAGTCTTTCTACACAGGAAGTTATAGTGATCAATGATTCTATGAAACTTTTACCAAGATTTAAGTAGCGCGATGACAGAAAAACCACATACATATGCAATCTAGAACAAAACATATGTACCACAAAAAATTGCTAGTACTCGTATTAACAGAGGTGAAGATCTCTGTCTTGCAATTAAAGAATGTGTTTACAGTGCTTATTCACTGTACCAAAGAAACCATCGTTAGATACAGCTTGTTCTTACGCTAGAAAAGATGTATTGGAAAACCTAAAAATGTACAGAAAACATAATATTGACGTTTTCAGAAGATACTACCGAGAGTCGAACAAAATATACAAAGCCTTATGCGTGCTGAAACAACGCAATTACTATTTAAATATCGCAACTCAACTGGCGTTAGTCAAGGCAACAATCGATTTTTTTTTATATTATACGCGCACTCAAGGGGTTATGACTACCCTTATAATGTTAACTACATAGTGCGAGCAATTAGGAAATTAGGATATTAGGATAGGATTAGAAAGGAGATACCGATGCACATTGGTTTTGAATGTCTGCACATTGAAATGACTGGGAAATACTGAGCCAGGTAAAGCATTCCACATTCTTGTAGTGCGACTAAAAAAAGAATCTCTGTATTTGACAGTACGTCCGAAGTTGGGCTCAAGGGTAAACTGATGGGCATTCCTAGAAGTTCGGGTATTACGGTTGAATTGTTTAAGCGGAGGAATGCATCTGGCTATTTCACTAGAGCACTGTTTATGGAAATAGCGGTAAATTAATGATAGACATGAAACATTGCGGCGGTGCTCGAGAGATACAAGTGTTTCAGTAAGACAACGGTCGCCTATCATTTTTATAGCTCTCTTTTGAATTCTGTCCAAGAGACTCAAGTGGGTTTTTGGAGCATCTGCCCATATATGGGAATTGTACTCGAGCTTCGGAAGAATAAAGGTTTTATATATAACAACCAGATCAGAAGGGGTAAAATACTTCTTGCATTGGCGGAGAAAACCTAAACAATTAGCAGCGTTTTTGGCAACGTCAAATATGTGATCACTCCACAGAAGATGGTCTGTGATGCACATACCTAGAACTGAAAGCTGATCAGTCTCCTCGATGCAAGTGACGTTCATAGAAAGTGGCATTAGGGGAGGGTTGCGCTTTAACGACAGTAAACAGCATTGAGTTTTTGAAGCATTAAATTCTACACGGTTTTTGATTCCCCATTGGACAATGCTGTCAAGATCAGAATTTAATGAGCTTATCATACGCTGCCATTGGAAGTCCACATCCGAAGGACAAGGATGTGAATCTAAAAACGAATATGAAAAGCTGAGGGTACTGTCGTCAGCGAAACAATTAAGTGGATTAGAAGTTTCAGACAAAAGATAATTTATGAATATAAGGAAGAGTGTCCGAGACAAAACGGAGCCCTGTGGCAGACCAGCGTTTATTTTGTGGATATCAGATTTGAAACCGTCCAATACTACTTGAAGAGAACGGTCCGAAAGGTAATTTCTAATCCAACGAAGAAGAGATTCGTCGATACAAAATGCACGCATTTTCGATAAGAGAGCTTGATGCCAAACTCTATCAAATGCCTTTGAAATATCAAGTGCAATAATCTTACTTTCTCCAAAACGATGTAAAGATTTGTTCCACTCTTCGGTGAGATATACCATCAGATCACCAGTGGACCTATTGCTACGAAAGCCATACTGCCGGTTATTAAGGAGCTTTCGTTCTTCAAGATATTTCTTAAGCTGAAAATTGATCAGCCTTTCCATGACCTTGGAAAGAAGGGACGTTAGTGCAATTGGACGATAGTTAGAGGGGGAGGAGAATTCGCCTTTCTTAGGGACTGGCTGGACAAATGCTGTTTTCCATCTACTCGGAAAGAGACCTGAACAGTAGGACAGATAGAAAAGCTTACACAGAGGTTTTTCCAGCGTTGAAGAACACCTCTTCAGAACAATAGCAGGGATACTATCTGGGCCAGCGGATTTATGAATGTCAAGATCTTTTAGTACTCTAGCAACTGCACGAGTGCGAAAGAAGATACGTCCCATATAATCGTTTTGCTTTCGACAGTATAAACAGAGACGCATTATTCCACAAATTGACACGTTTGGGAATGTCCACAAAAATGCTCTCAATCCTGAAGGCTCTCTATCACAACATCATTGCAACAGTATGGAATGGAACAAACATTAGTGACTTCTTTGCTATCAATCAAGGTGTAAAACAGGGATGCGTTCTTAGTGCTCTGCTAATCATTTTATTTTTGAATGACCTCGACTCTGAACTACCGGGTGGATAAACTGTTGAAGGCATATCCGTAAAAGTCTTACTTTATGCCGACGATATTTTTCTTCTCCCTGACAATCCCGCTTCCTTGCAAGGAATGATAATTAGCTTCGTAAATTATTGTTCAAGATGGAATGAGGTTGTGAATTTAAGAAAATCAAAAGTAGTCACTTTTAGAAACGGTGGACGTCGGGCAGTTGATGAAAAATGGACTTTTAACAACGATGAAATCAAAATATCCAACAAATACAAGTATCTAGGAGTAACTCTGACTTACAATATGTCGTGGACAGAGCAGAGACTTGTAATGTTTTCAAACTCAATAAATGCTACCTATGGTCAAACTTCATCAAAAACAAAAATATAAAGCACTCACATATGTAAGTACAAAATATATGAAGCTGCTTCAAAATCAGTGAAGAACTACTGTGCGCAAGTTTGGGGCTCATTCGAACATAATGAAGTCGAAAAATTTGAAAGGTTTTTTATCAGGAAATGGTTTTCCTTATCTAGTAATGTACCAAAATACGTTCTTCGAGAAACAGGGCTTACAAAAGCCTTCCTTTTAACACTCTAACTCCATTTCAAATATATCCAAAGAGTTAGAACGCTTCCCGAAAATAGATTACAGAAACACTTTTCAGATGTCATCGTGAGTGATCAGAACTCTTTAACGAAGTCAATATTGAGTTTAACTGGTCGACAAAGTCTGAGTGGAAAGCGTTGCATATAGAAACTTGCACAAAACTTGTAGAAAGACATTGGACGGAAAACACAATCAGAGCGCTTCAATCACGGTTCCACGACGAATACTGTAACTTGAACTATGCCGAGACGACAAACTACTTCGAAGACTGTAACTCACGCGAGATGATAAGCATGGTTTTAAAGTCCAGGTGCGGATTGCTCAATCTCAATTGAAGAGCATTTAGAAGAGATTCAGTAGGCATTTGTACATTTGTTACCTAGAAGCTATTGAAAATGCATACCACTTTGTTGGAGTGTGCCCTTGTTTTCGGACTTATAAAAGAAAATTCCTTGGAAGTGAAAACCTTAACCGTGACCAGTTCCTCAAAATTCTCAACGGACAAAGCTTTAGTCAGCTATACAATTTCTTAAAAAACACTCTAAGATATGGAAACCTAATTATTAATGAATATAAATCAACACTTTAACCTGACAGGCAACTTTAAAACTTATTGTCATTTAATTTAATTTTAAAATAATGAAAACCAAGCCTTTGTAAAGAACTTTCTGAAAATAAAATTTTTTATCTACATATCTACCTATTACCTGCTCAAGCAAATTGTTAGAATGGTAAGTTTAAGGATAAACATTTGACAGGGAATTCGAATTTTCAATTCAATTTTGTTTTATTGAACATACTATTTACAATTTGGCTTACAACTAATAAGATACTACATATGTATGAAAGTTTACATTTGTTGGCTCATAAGGGGCCTAACTATATACAGTGACTTAAGTTTAATTATTTTTATATAAAATTTACATGACGAAAAAAAAAATTAAATTTAAAATGTCGGTTGTATTGTCCTCAGGGTGTTCATTCCTGGTTGTCAGTGGACAGGGAATTCGAAGCTAAAGAATTAATCGTCATTGATGCTTTTCGTTCATTCTAAATTCATACTTCAGTGTTATTCTAAGAAATAAATGACGATGATGACCAAGTCGGTAAATTAATTAAAACTTCTTTTAATTTGCTGATAAATTGCAGAAACAGCACAGAAGATGTCGTTCGGGCACAAAGAAAAATTGATGAAAAATCAGAAACAGGTTTCTTTTCTGAACTTTCCAACATTATGTTAAGTTAAATGTGGTACAAATTATTACTTCCATAATGTTCGAACCTTGCTCGAAAATTGCTTAATTAAGTGAGGGCTCAAGTGATGTCTGTTTATTGTGATCGTTCAATTCATTAATTTAAGCTTGATTTTATTAATTTGACAGCAACAATATGAGATGACAATATGTCATTGAAGACTGTTCTCTACTAAGACACTACCAAATTAACGAGCATGGACCTTGTGGTTAATTCAACCGAATCTGAGGTCCCTCTGCCTTGGGAGGTTTCGCTGAATATTGGTTTTGAATGTTTCCAAATTGAAAAAGCAATGGAAAACCGTTTGGCGTAAATTATTCCTATACTTGTTGTGCGACTAAGAACGGTACGTCAAAAATCACGGCTAAACTAATCGAGGAGGGGAATGCAAGTGACTAATACGAGTGAGCATTGCTTGTAAAAAACGCGATAAAACAAGCATTCCGATTGTGCTGAAGAGATGACAGTGATTCCGTGACAGTTGTGTTTCCTTTCAGTTATACTTACCTAGTTTAGATTCTATCCAGTAAATGTAGGGTAGTTTGGCCTGCACATATCCTAAGACGTGAGTTGTACTCGAGTTTTGGGAAGGGATGCACAATTTCTTATATCGATATAGCAGCGCTTTTAGCGGTCTCGAGAATGTGGATATTCCAATGAAGATCACTGTTTACGCACATACTACATAAGTAACTGAGAATATTTCGGCTTCTTCGATGAAAGTGACGATCAAGGACAATAGCATTAGGGGTGCATTTTGCTTTTACCACTTTATCAAGCATTGCGTTTTCGAAGCATTAAGCTCCACACGATTTTATTTTCTCCATTTTTAACAATACTCTAAAGATCGGAGTTTAATAGACTTATCATACGGTACCATTGTAATTTCACTTTCGAAGAGGATGGAAGTAAGACAATGAAGCAAATTAGAAGTTCCAACCAAGTAAAAGATAACAGAGTCGGAGACAAAACAGGAGTACTTAGGAACAACAGCATTTGTTTTGGGAATTACAGACTTTAAACCATCAAATGCAACTTCTATTCAACAGTTTGAAAGATAATTTCTAATCTAACGGTGGGGTGGCTGTGGCGCGATGGATGTGTGCTCGCCTGTGAACCTCATGATCACAGGTTCGATCCCTGCCGTCGTTTATGTCGTTTTAATTCCATTAAAAACCTTCTAAAATTGTCATCACTGGGTTGCTGGTTTACTCATTACATGTTGTTCAGGCATAACACTAACAACATGTAATTGAGTTAAAGCTAGTATGCCCAACAAGGATGAACACGAATAAAATAATGTGAATTATAAGCGACATAGAAATAAGACACGGCATTCTCCGCTTTAGTTCAACCGCCATCCCTGGAGATAAAATATCTGAGACAACAACCTTCAGTCTCAGAACATCGTGCCACACATCTTTCCTATCCTTCTTTCTCTTCCTTAACTTCACGCCCGCGCTGTGTTGCTGTGTTCAAACATTTAAAGGGTAATCGGATACCCTTGGGCGCGTGTAGATTATAAAAAAAAAAAAAAAAAAAAAACGAAAAGGAGATTCGTCAGTACCAATCGGACGCATTTTTTAATTTATGCAAATTGTTCTCGAGCTTTGGACTAATATAATCCTTAAAGATCACAGCCAGATCAGAAGAGGTACAAAATTTCTTACAACGTCGAAGGAAGCAGTTAGTAGCGTTTCTAGCGACGTCGAATATGTGGTCATTACACAGAAGGTGGTCTAAGCCAAGCGCTCTGGCATACGTGGTGGCTTTGACATAAAACCGGAGGTTCTTCCTTTTATATAAGAATGCGCGTGTTGAAGAGATTATGAATACCCTTAAATTGTTTGTACACAGCGCGAGCGTTTAGGACAGTCTGTGATGCACATACCGAGAACTGTGAGAGCTGTTCGTGTTCAGTTTCTTCAATGATGGGTTGCGTTTTAACGAAACAAGACAGCTTTGAGTTTTTGAAGTATGAAATTCTATGTGGTTTATGGTTTCCTATTTAACAAATTTATCAAGATCAAAATTTAATGAGCTTATAAAAGGTTGCCGTTCTATTCCATTATGCCGGTCATTGAGAAGCTTTCATTCTTCAAGATATTTCTTGAGATGATAGCTTATCAGCGTTTCCATGACCTTAGAAAGAAGTGATTTAAGTACAATTTACCAATAGTTAGAGTGTTAAGAAGATTTTAGAAATGCTTTATTCCATCCACTTCAAAAGAGAACAATAGGGTAGGACAGATGGAAAGAAGGGCATCAATTGGGGGAATACTATCCGGGCCAACGGATTTACATATATGTAGGAAAAAAGGAACTTAAATTCATATATGGTCGGAAGAAGAAGAGGGGGAGTAAAGTTTTTTTTTTTTTTTAAATAAATGGCCTGGTAAATGATGTTTTTCACTTTTCAGTTCAATTTCGAGAATAGTAGGATCGTTGGAAAAATCTTATACAATTGTTTTTCCAGCGAGGAAAATCGCCTCTTATTTGTATGAATTGTAATAAATTAATTTCACCAAACTCAGCTTCAATTTTGATTTGTTATGAAGACATGTGACAGCACATCTGTCAATCTGAACGTTGCATATATTTTATTAAGATATGTATAGAAAAGCACCCAACTAACGAATTCTTAGGAGAATTTTCAAAAAAATATCATTTTTACCATTTACCTTTTCCTCCCAATTACAAACACGCAAAAAAAATATTATGCCAATGCGGTAGTTTATTTTAATTTATATGTATATGTATATAGATTTAATTAAATCATAATTTTAAAATAAAGTTTCTACAAAACTCATCAGTCATGACTTATATTTCTTCAGCATTACAATTTTCAATTATTTATTGACATTGGGCCTTACTAATAATCAAACGTTAATGTTGAATATTAGTTAACTGGAAGGTTAAAAAAAATTCTGAGCTTTAACAAAATGCTACCAATAAACAATTTAATTCTTTCACTAACTAGTCTCCAGACTTTCTATTAATTTTTTTTACAAAATCTACAACAAATGAGAAAAAATGTAATGAACTGTCAGAATTTTCACGAAGGTCTGCCAAAGTTCAGGAGCTGTCAATAATTGCTCTATAACTTCAAAGTTAAGAAGTATTGCCGTACTCGTTTTTAACAGTCAATTAATTTGAAGTGTCGGAGCAAAATTTCAATTGTATTTTAATTTAGAACGCCATATTTTTTAACAAGGAAACATATTTCTTTATTTATTTTTCATTCGCAATGTACATAATATGTATATATATACATATATTACCTATATTATAGGTATCAAAGTAAGCAAGTCTTAAACTTAAAATATTTTTAAACTATAAATAAGGGAACTGGCATATTTTGTGTGAGAATATTGCTTTTTTTTTAGGTTTTCTATTGATAAACAGTAGGGGTCCTTTTTTCACAGTGTGTCATCTTAAATCCATGATTATTTCAACTCGTAAAAAAACCGACCTGATAACATGTGAGTAGATTTAAGTGTTAAATACGAATTAAGGTACCATAAAACAGCACTAAGGCAACACTTTTTGACTTTAATCATGGATTTCCGTGTATTAAATTTTGACACATACTCGTAACTAACGCTAAACTGGAGATTAAATAAGTTATTGGTATGGGAATTTTCTAAAATCTGGAGATTTTCCTTTAACATTAACACTAAAATTGATTATTAGTATGGCCGATTGTGTTATTGAAATTCACCGATTATTCATTACATCACACAATTATTTCAGGATCAGTCGATTTTTCAGTAACAATTTAACCTCTTCCCCTAATCCCTTCTTCAGATCAAATCTCCACTCATACAAGACATATATTAAAAACATAAAACATAACATACATAAAAACGTACAAATAGCTGTGTGGCAGTTTTCATTAAATCAATTAAGAAGTCTTAACTTTTAATTACATTTGTATTTTCTGGCAATTTATTAAGAAAGTAGCTTTTTGCCAAACCCGCATGCTTGTAATCTCATCAGAAATCAAATAAAAATAGCTAATGACCTATCTCTTATGTGCCCACACACTTTAGATTGTTTGTAGGATCCTTGAAATAATCCAGACCAACTATGAACCAGCCATAAATAAGCATAACCCGTTTCGGGGATGACATTCGTTTTGCGTATAACAGTGCCTCGTAGATATCTCCATATATCAGCTCCGAAAACCCCTTCCTCCCGTTAAAATCATACGATAAATCTCTTGGATACATTTAAGCGCTTTACGTCCGACACGAAAAGTTCGTCTTATATTCTCATTAAATTGTTTTAATCTCGCGGCGAACTCACCAACCACACTCTCGTTTATAATCGGGACAAAACGGATTCACATTCCCGACGTAGGTCTAATTTATTCATCCTTTGTTTGTTTGACATTACAGTTTTAGTGCTTCGCCATTCTTAAAACAAGAATCCAGCAGAAACAGCTAATATCGGAAAGTGGAAATCATGAATTGAATATAAGGTTAGAGAAATTTGCCAACAAAGATCCATGTGACCCTTGCAAAATGACCATGTCATAAGTTCTCTCAAGTTTTGTGGAGTTGCACTCCACCGGGTGCTGCTTCTAGGGATATTAATTGCGTGATGAGGGAATATTTCTGTGTCCAAGTAGCCAGTGCAATATATCGTATAGCTATTACAGCAAGAGTACTCTTGCAACACTTGGAAGGACAACAAAAGGGATTATTATTGCATGATTTTGGCTATTAAATCTCCGTAATGTGACAGCGGAACAAGGAGTAATGTGGTTTATCCGCTGTGTGGGTAGTGGGTACGCTTGAGTACTTTCGGAGTACATCCGGCTCAGGATGTGTTGTTACTTTAGTGACACGTGCAGCGGTTACGTGCAAAATGTGTTCTTGACCATCGTTTGTCATCTTAAAGAAGAACCAATCTCTTAGATTTGGCACTATACAAGAACAAATATTGAAGCTTGTAATTTAGTGATTTATTCTTAAATTGTTTTTTCATATCAATTTATTATTTTGGGATGGTTGAAAATACGTGTACATATTGCGTTTCGGTTCTGACATTACAATATAAGCAAAATTGGGCCTCCGTACGTCGACCTTGGGCCAAAGCCGCAGAAGCACCTGCATACAAATTTTGATTCAAATCGTTAGAGCCGTTATTTAGAAAGTCTTCCAAAATAAAGAAAAAACGGTTCTTAAAATGTTTGCTGACCAAAATCTAGTCCATACCAATTAATAGCACACCGAATTTTTAATGTAATCCAAATTTTTGGACTCTTTTTCGAAATAAATTAGTTTTTTCCATAAGTTATGGAGCCAAAAAATAAAAATTTCAATTGAAGTTTCAGTGCAGACACATAGACATACATATACAGACGGAATTACCGGACCCATTTTTTTCGTATGCTCTATCATCGTAATGTCAACTTTGATCAAAATCTCGAGTTCGTTGTTTTTTTAAAATGCAAAACTTGTTCTACAGTAACTACCTATATCGCAAGAAAAAATAGCCGCATATCCATTTTCTCTTTTCCTAAAAAAATGCTTATCTGTTATTTGCTAAGTAAAGATGGCCCATATGCCATCTTGCCATTCTTGCGCCTTATGATTTTATTGGTTCATGGGTCTTTGCTCAGTTTTTTTAATTTTGTTCTTATGCACCCATTTTTGGTTTCATCTATATTTTTAATTTAAAAAATAAAACGTTAAAAATACATTTTTTCAGAATTAAATTTAGATTTAGGTTTTTTTATTAAGCAAAAACATGTAACGAAAATCACTTAGAATCATACTATGAAATAACCTAGTTGAAAATGACAAAAATAATTAATCTGAGAGTCCGAATATCAAAAACAGTAAAATACATTTGTCTGAAAACTACAAAAGTTAAGATATGCCCTTTCTTCTTAGGACAGCTGTATTCTATGATAGGGTCTTCATTTTAGCCAACAGTCTTAACAAAACATATGTTACCTATGATATGGAAGCGTTTTGTTTATTTTTGACTTTCTCATAAACTGGTCAACCGATTTCGATCAAAATTTCTATACAAATTTTAAAAAATATTATCAACACAATTTTTCAAAAAACAATATTTCGAATTTTTGAATTTTGAAGGGATTATTGTATGATTACACATGTGCAGTACGCCTGCAAAGCTTCATATAATAAGGTTTTGAATATAACAACAACAACTTGAGTGAACTATCACCAAGTTTGTAGTTTTGGCTGGAGTATAGCTTTTTTACGGGTACCAAGCCGATCATCAAACTCCTTTTTAGTGGTGCTCTTTATACTTTCAAGTTTAATCGAAAAAATGTTTGGCCCTGACTGGGATTTGAACCCAGGCTCAGCGTCTACAATTTCTTTAAGGATTTATAATTTTTGCTTGTGACTTATAGGTACTATAAAGCAAGTTATGCATTCGTAAAAAAAATCTAACTCGAGATTTTGATCAAAGTTGCCATTACGATGACAGCGAAGACGAAAAAAGAGGGTCTGGAAATTCTGCCTGTCTGTCTGTCTGTTCGATTACAGCTAAACGGCCCCGCCGATTTTCTTCAAACTTGGTAGATATGGGTTTTGATTTTTTACCCCCGGATGTTCTTTGATTTGATTTTGTATGACCAAAAATAACGGTACCTGCCATACGATTTTTTTCCGAAATTTTATAAATATTTTTTTTTCTCAAAAACTGTCCCTGAAAAAAAAAATTCAAAAAATTTATTTTAGTGAAGCCTAGGTAATGGTCGAACAAATTTTTCAAAAAAATTAGTAGTTTTGATACCCCCCTTGGGACCATTTTTTTTTGTTTTTGATTTGCTCAAAAACGGTACCACGGATTTTGATCATTTTTTTTATGCTAAAGCTTCCCAGTAGTTTGAATATTATTGTGTATTCAAATTTTCCAAAACAAATTTTTTGGATTTTTAAAAAAAACTTCCAAAATTTTTTTTTGAAAACTCAATATTTCGAAAACCCCATGCTCGATTTTTTCAAAACTTGATAAATAAAAGTTTGGAAAAATAATCTACAATATATGAGCAAAATAAATTAATTTTACCAAAAAATAACGGTACCCTCCATACAAATGTTAAAAAATGGTTTTTGAAAATCGTATTTTTCTCGAAAACAGTTCCGAGAATTTTGCTTAAATTTTTTTTCTTTTTATTATTTCTTAATATCTGTAATTTAATAAAAAAAATTTGAAAACAAGATATTACTGACTGTACCTACCATAGAACAATTTTTTAAAATTTTGAATTTCTCATTATTAGCACAACGGATTTTAATGAAATTTCGTAGAGGGAAGCTTCTAAAAAGTTTAAAAAACATTGCATTTCAAAACTTTAAGAAAAATATTTTTTGAATTTTGAAAAAAAAAAATCAATTTTTTGTTTTTTGAAAATTCAATGTCTCGAAAACGGCTCAATACTTTTTTTGTAAATTTTATTTTTATACATACAATAATAAAAACTTCAAATTGGCGTACCAACATTTTTTCTTAAAAATGTTTTAAAATTTTCTTATATAAAACTTTATTTTTTAAGAAACCACTACAAAGACTTATAATTTTTGTTCTTGCATAAATCTATATTTGCTTGAATCACATGGCATCCTATTCTTACCTTTAACTACTAAATAAGTTTTTTTTAGTCATGTAAAAAATGAATTTTATGCTTATGAACAGTTTCTCTAATAACATTCATTTTTGAAATTCTTAGTCTTTTACATAGGAGCAAGTTCGTGCGACCCAGTCGTGCATTTTATTATTCGAAATTTTATAGATACTTTTTTTTCTCAAAAACTGTCAAACAGATTAAAAAAAATTCAAAAAATTTCATTTAGTTAAAGCTAAGTAATTGTTGAAAAAAATTTCCAAGAAAAATGTTATTTTTGGTATCCCCCTTGGATCCATTTTTTAACTTCCCATAGGGAGTTATTGTAATCGGTCCGATTTGTCAAATTGGAATTTTTGACATTTCTCGACGTTTCAAGGTCCCTAGAGGCTAAATCAATCATTTTTAGAGAGATGTCTGTGTGTGTGTGTGTACGTACGTTCGTACGTTCGTACGTTCGTACGTCCGTACGTTCTCGTACCATTTTTCGACGTCGATATCTCAAGAACGAGTAAAGATATCGACTTCAAATAAATTTTGTTTAATAGATAATAACTTCGAAAGAGGCTGAAAGGGCGTTTATTAAAATTCAGTGAGCAGTTTTTTCACTACAACGGTTTAAAAAAAAAGTTAAAATTTTGGTTAGTTTCAAATATCTCACGAAAAAAGAATGCTATTGATTTCAAATAAAATTTAATGTACTCATTATAAGGTCATACATATTTGGTATGAATTTGGAAAAAAATGAACATACCGTTATTTTTTTAAATAAAAAAAACTGAAAAAAATAATTTCATAACCCAGATATTCTAAGAACGGAAAATAATTTGAAACTCAGAATAATTTTATTTTACGAAAAATAATGTGTTTGACAATTGGTGAAAATTTCAAAAAAAATCAGTTTACAGTTTTTTTACAAAAAATAAAAAACTATGTAAAATTCTATTGAAAATTGGTAAAAATTGTTTTTCGACTCAAATTTCTCGAGAACTAGTAGTGATATTGACTTCTAATTTAGTTTATTTTATACATAGTATAATTTTGTACAATTGGTAAAATGTTGACAAATATTGAATTAATAGTTTTTTTTTTTAATAAAAAAACTATTAAAAATTGTAGTGAAAACTAGTTAAAATTGTATTTCAAGTCGAATTTCTTGGAAATGAACACCGATATTGCCTTCTAAAGTATGTTGTTTTATACATCGATACCTTCCCGTAAGAATGTTTACTAAGCTACATTTCTAAAATTGTTCAGGAAACGAAAAAAAGAAGAAAGTTCTAGTTGAATCATAGTGTGCTAAGAGACAATTTTGGTTAAACTAAGTGACATCTAACAAAATTTTTTGTTGCTCACGACAATGAGATCGTTATTAATGTCGCTTAGCATAATTTTTTTGGCGGATAATACAAATTTCAGGGGGCAACATTATTTTAATGAGAAAACATGGCAGTTGAGAAACCCAGGCCAAAACGTGGCCCTTAACATATAGTATATTTGCTCATCAAAAAGTCATTTACGAAAAAAGTGTCGCTTAGTACATTCTTACGGGAAGGTATCGACATAATACAATTATTAACATATGGTTAAATTTTGACAAGTATCGAATTGACAGTTTTAACAAAAATATAAAAAAAATCTACTAAAAAGTGGTAATATTTGTTTTTCGACTAGAATATCTTGAGAACGAGCTATGATATTGACTTTGCCATTATTTAATTTTATACATAATACAATTTCTAACAAATGGTTTATATTTGACATATATCTAGTTTTAGAGCGGATATATTTTGTAAGTACCCTTCCATCAATAACCAAACCATATCTATTATATTTGAATATTTCGTTTTTAAAAGTTTTTTCAATTAAAATGTTTGGAACCGAAATAATAAAGTAATTTCTATAATATAATACATAATTTTATAATTTTATAACTTAGTTCTTAGAAGAATGTATGTACTGTACATACGTATATGAATAAGGTTGTTCAGTTGTACCCAAGTCCCACATATTCAAATTCCATTCAAAATTGAAGAAAACGTCACAATATGTTTTTATCTTTTTGTCCATGAAAAAGATGTAAAATTCTACTCAAGGTTTTCTTACCACAATGGGAAGTTATCAGTGTGGGTCGCACCCAGCCTCTTTTTTATTTTTGATTTTCTCAAAAATGGTTCATCCGACTTTAATCATTTTTTGTATGTTAAGGCTCCCAAGCAGTTTCAATATTATTGTGTGTTCAAATTTTCAAAAAAATTTTTTTTAGATTCTTTAAAACATTTTCTATTTTTTTTTTGAAACTCAATATTTTGAAAACCAAATGCTCGATATTTTTGAGACTTGATAAATAAAAGTTTTTTAATGTAATCTAAAAGATATGAGAAAAACGAAATTATTTTACCTATCTTATTTTTCTCGAAAACGGTTCCGAGAATTTTGCTTGATTTTTTTTTTCTTTCGATTAATTTTTAAGATCTATAATTTAACAGCAAAATTTTTGGAAACAAGATATTACTGACTGTACCTACCAACCATAGAACGATTTTTTTTAAATTTCGAGTAATTTCTCAGTATCAGCATAACGGATTTTAATAAATTTTTTTAGAGAGAAGCTTCTAAAAAGTTTAAAAAATTTAAAAAAAAAATCTATTTTTTTTTTTGAAAATTCAATATCTCGAAAACGGCTCAATATTTTTTTTTTGTAAATTTAATTTTTTTTCGAATAAATATTGAAATAATAATAAAAACTTAAAATTGGAGTACCAAAATTTCTTCTTAAAAATGTTTTAAAAATTTTTTACATAAGGAACCACTACAACGACTTATAACTGTTGTTCTTGCATAAATTCATATTTGCATAGCATTCTGTTTTCATCTCTTACTACTAAAAGCATTTTAAAAAAATCATTTTATCCTTATGAACAGTTTCTTTAATAACTTTATGATGCTTTTTCTTCGTGGCTGAGGTAAAAACTCGTCGGTGTCCAGGGTTCTTCCCAAAGAAGCAACAAACTTGGGCTTGGAGGGTCTAAAGCTCCGAATGAAATAATGTATTTTAATACTGCAAAGCTTTCAATTAATTTATTTCGTGGTTTCGTATTTCTAACATGGTATTTCATATACTTTTAATAACAATATTTCTTTTCTTAAAATAAATTAAACGGTATTTCATATAATACAATATTCAAAAGCCTAAATAACTAACACGGTATTTCATACAAAGTGTCCCTAGCACGCAATCTAGGGAAATAAACGGGGGAAACTCTAAAAGGAGAACCTGTCCAATGAGCTACCTTGAAGAGGAGATCAAAGGAAAGAAACGGGTTGGCTTAGTAAATAATAATTCTCTTAACATTAATAATAATAAATATTCCCGCACTCTAGCTAATACTCCTAATAATACTAAAGCTTGCCCTACTCTAGCTAATAATACCCTACTATTTTATAAAAAAATTTAGATCAGCTTCACCATTACGGCAATGCCTATCTGTCACCGAAACGCATATATATACACTAGATTGGTATCCACACCGGACGAGAATAAAAGACAATTTTGTCATTTTCCCACCGTCCACTTATTAAATCTACGGCTAGGAGTCAGTGTGATTTACAAGAAATAAACGACAAAATTGTACGTGTATCAAAATGAGTATTGATCACCTGACTCCAGATACACACTGGATACATGTAATATGATTATATGTAATATAAGGCGGTATGTAGGTGTCGTAGCGTTTTGCTTGGTAATGTGATTAAATTGTTCAGTAATTGTAACGTTTCGTTACAACTTTCGTTTTTAAAATTCCTAGTCTATTACATAGGAGCAAGTTCGTGCGACCCAGTCGGGCATTTTATTTTTCTTACATTTATGTTTTTTCCAGATATCAGAAATTCTGTTTTTTGACCACAATTTATTTTAGGATTTGTTGTAGCAGTTTAAATAATGAGTTTTATGCATTTGAAAGTATTTTTTTCTAATCAAATGCAAATCATCATTAAAAAGAAACTTTTAAAAATTTTAATGCTTTAACTCTGATTCACCATACACTTTAAATAACAAATTTTTAAATCATATCTAGTCCTAAAATGATTATCGCAGTTGATCTTCTAAATACTTTCATTCAAACTGATTATAATTTTTGTTTGTTTGTAATAGAAGTGACCCCAAAGTTTTCGAATTGAACCCAGCGTTACCACTTCTGGACAAAAAGTCGACCGTCGTGTCCAACTGCTGATGAGATACTGTTAACGTCAAGAGTGTCTAGTTTCACTCAGGGGCCAAATTACCGCATCAGTTATCGAGTAATACGTGACTGAATTATGTGAGTTTGGCATTACCGCTTACGTTATCGAGCAATAAATTACTCCAATTTGACATTTTCATTCGATCACTGATGGGACTCACTCACTCGTCAATGAAGCGGTAATTCGGCCCCAGATCTCAGACTCAATATACGATCGTGCGCTTTTTATCTACGAGTACATCAAAACAGAGTTACCATTATCATTCTCAATTGCAAGCAAGGAGCTTTTTCAGTGGTTTTTATTAAGGAGCGATTTGAGGAGGGATTTGAAGCTTTTGAGAACACATTTTAAGAAGATGAGTATGTTGAGTGTTGTCGTATTGCTTTTCAACTTAAAAACAACGCGCCTATTATATTACCGCTTGGTGTTGTGGGAAAAGGTAAATTGAATATTGTTTTCACAGTCGTTTTGAATCGGCAGACGGTAACCCTACGCGTTTTTTACTCTCATTTGCGGCGATTTATAATGTAAACTACGGAATTTCTGCGAGAGCTTTAAAAGGCGACACCCTTATGCATGGCAATGCAACCAGAATGAGAGACAAACGTCCTATCTTCCCTGTATTGACAATTTTTGTTGGACAGAGTATAGTAGCTAGGGACCGAGCTAGCTGGAGAAGCCTGTTAATTGAGGCCCTGATCAACCCCGAATTGTATTACTCATACCATCCATCGCTTGCTTTATCGCAAGGAGAACTGTCATATTGTTCTGGCGTAACTAAATTTAATTTAACTGAGTTTGAGTTTTGCGTGCGAAGAAAGCTTTTGCTTGGGGTTTACGTTTTTCTAACAAAATTAAAAAAAAAATCTGATTTGAAATTGTCCATAGAACTCATTTACATATATCCATTAAAATTATTCACTATACTAAAAAAGTATGCGATGAAATGCCCAGCCACAAAAATCTGACAGTTCTTCTGCTCTCTGCTTTCTGCTTTGGCTATTGCGATTGCGATGGATTTATCGCTAGTGGAGACGACGTGTTAAGATCCACAAAGTCCATCCTCGATATAGAATTTTAAGAATCAGAATGAATTTTGTTTGTTTTATCTCATTTCATTCTATAAAGGGCTAAAATTTGAAAAATAACTAGCCCTATATTGTGTAGATCTCCGAAATAAATATTACCTTTTAAGCACAATTTGTTTTTAAATTAGATTACCCTATTTCAACTTACATATTATGTGATGTATGTATGTATGTACATATACATATAAATAGACATATTTAAACCTTGAAAACTTTTCCCATAAATTATGGCCTTCACTTAAACAAACAACAACACTGTAACGAACAGAAATACTGGTATTTCAGTATTGTGACTGGATACTGAGCTATTAATAGTTGCACATGATGTAAATTAATGGAAAGTATTCACGTTAGGTATTTCGTTCGAAGCAAACAAAAATCGCAAATCAGAAATATTTTTTACTCTTGAGATTTGTAACGGATTTGCTGTTCTTATTTATCAAAACGCGGTGACCTGCTTTTCTCATGGCTATCTCAAGACCACAGATACCCTGAGATTAACCATGGGAGGATAAATAAGTTGTCCAAGCAACAAGGTACGGCTCGGCATGCTTGCTTTCATCATAGACCAGCTCGTCGGTGGGGTGGGTACTTGTACCTGCCGCTGGACTACCGTACAACTAACTTCATGCCGATCAAAAACAGAAAAACCTAACAATGAAATCTACTCGCAAAACTATATTTAATTATTCCTAAATATTGGGAACCCTAGGTGTAATTTTGGGTCCCAGAGTGTATCCCGCCCTCGGTTTCTCTATCCTAAGAAACTCCATGGTTATTGAGCCACTCTTAATATCTCCTCAATAACCCCTATTACGAATTCAAAAGTTCACTAAGAACTACTTGAAGCTATCATCTCGTCGTCGTCGTTATAGATGAACATCACTCAAATCACTTCCCTCTGCACTTAAAGAAAAACTCACTCCATCACAAATTACGAATGAAACTAAAACTTTAAATTATAAAAGGACTTCATATAAAATTATTTATTTATAATTACGTGTTTAAATAAACATATGTTATCAAAATTAAAATTCATCATCGACTTAATAAGATATGAAATGTAAAATTAATTTGAATGTAAGCTGAAGAAAATTATGTAACATAGAGCTTACATAAGAGAAAGGAAAACAAAAAAATTATGAGTTCGAGTGGAAACAACAATATACATAATCAGAGCTCAAGTTCAAATCTGCATCCAATATTGAATGAGAGAAGAGACAACAAAAAAAAAAATTCTCATTCGATCGTATTGTTGTTTTCACTCTCTCTCAATAAAAAAAATATCAATTATATGAAAATTCAAGAATTAAGAGAAATCGATCAAATTAATATAAAAAAAAAAAAGGCAACAAATTAGATAGATAATAAAGAGTAAAATTAAGATAATTTTCTCATCGTTTGTAGTTTAAGATTAAGTATCTAAAAAAAAAATTCTTTTTTTTTTTTTTTTTTTTTTTTTTTTTGTCTCTTAATGTTCAACTGTCAAGCTTCAAAAGGAAATAAACAAATATGACTCACCGGCTCTCCAAAGATGATGTGCACAGCAGCTTTGTGAATGTCCGAGCGCTATCATTAATTTTAAAGCGCAGCTGTAAATGTTGTTATTATGTGGTACTTATGTTGAAACTTGTCAAGTTGAACTTAATCGTTGATCGATTTGGTTGTATATTATTAAAATTATAATTTAAGAAATAAAATTTACTATTGATAATTATGTGGATTATGGATTAAATAAAATAAATTGATTTAAATTTTTAACTTTGTAGGTTGTAGCATGGCGATGATGTCGTGAACTTTATATTAAAGATGAAAGCTTTGTATTAACTCTGGACCAATTTGTAAGTCTTATTGATCGGGATGCTGTTGATGAAAGTTTGGTGGTTAGATATTGCGATTTGTATTTTATTCAATCAGAATCTTCTCGCAACTCATTTGGAGTAATTGAGCGTTTGAGGATTTGCTGGGGTGTAGGCACGATGTCTTCGTACAGGTGGAATTCTTTTACACGAGATCTGAATTTTACTTTTTCTGTTCGAGGCCAAGAAGAACCGTTGTTGGTGGGCAAAGCTGACGATTGGTCTTTTGAGCACCTTGGCGAGAAAAAGTTGGTAGTGTTCGCCGGAAAATTATTTTTATCCAACACTTGATCCGTCGTGTGATTGAGTGGTGTTAGCAAAGATCGCTCGGAACTAACCTAAAATGCGATCTTCACACAACCACTTCGCTGATAGAGGCTAAGACTGACAACGGGGTTTTAATATAGATTGCACGTGTCGGTCACTAAAGAGATTAAATTCGAAGAGATCTAGAATTGATATCTTGTTAATTAATGTCAAATAAAAATTGTGGATTCCAAACCTAGTTGTCTGTAGGAGTTCACGGCGACTTTGATAATAGGAGTAGCTCCGATCGTGAAAAAGTTATCGCTGCGAGCTTAGGTGCTCCAGGAGCTTAGGGTAAATTCCCTTTCAAAATAGGATTCGTCTATCGACGTGTTCTTAAACTGTACGATCTTTGAACGAAAATTGAGCATTCATAAGAAATTTCAGAACAAATTTGCTTTATCTTTATTACCTGCGATGCAGTTAGAAAGGGTTTGTATACTGTCCAAAATAAGATCAGAAAAATAATTTATCTTTTTTCTGTATAGAAAATTTAAGCAATAACTTAAATCACGTGCACTGAAACTCGGACTTGTATGATCACTTTATCGAATATGTACTTATTGGGTAAACTGATAACTTGTATCGACTGAGGTTGGCAAAGAAAAGAAAGCTGATCGGAAAAGGAAAGTTAAGATTGCCATCAGTCTGGTGTGTACGCAGTTCAGTGGGTGTTGATTGACGTGTTCGAATTTTCGAACATCGCAAAAAAAATTATAAGGCGGCGGTAACATTTCGTTTCTACGTTTCGGAGTAAATTTTTATTTTTAAGTCTGAGGTGGCCCGTACACAACATTTCGATTTCTTGTCTGTGAGGACATGAAATGGAAATGGAAAGGGACATGACTGATTTTATGTTCGCATATCTTTAGCATGTATAATCCCTAAAGGTTTCCCATTTAGGTCTTCTAACTCGTACAGATTGTTGCTAACGATTTTCTTGATCTTTGCTTGTACGAACTTTTGGCATAATTTAGCGTTTCGTTTTTTGGACTTGTCACTCAATATGAAGTTGCGTTTTAAAACAACTTGTCCAACATTGAATTTGCATGCTCTGCTGCGAGTATTATATGTCTTTTCATAAACCTTATGTGCCTGAAGCAAAGATTCCTTGATACGGCTGTGAATCATGTTCATTTTACTGGCTTTTGGGAAAATATCAAACTCTGAATTATTCAATCCATTGAGGTTTCTAAGGAGTTTATAGTCTGAACCATGTTCTAGCTTACATTGGCCAAAAAGAGCTTCGTAAGGCGACATCCCAATCGCTGAGTGTACGCTTGATCTTATTGCACTTAAGATAGAGACTAAGTGTTTATCCCAATTTGATTGGTCTGAACCAATATAAGACCTTATTGCTGCCAAGATTGAGCGATTGACACGCTCACTTGCGTTTGCTTGTGGTGCATATGAAGCTGTCTTAATGTGTTTAGTTCCATAGGAAACAAGAAACTTTGAGAACTCTTTCCCTACAAATTGTTTCCCATTATCAGACAGTAGCGACTCTGGTACTCCAAAAATTGAAAACACGTTCTCTTCTAAGAACTGGATAGCTGTTTCAGCTAGTATAAATTTGGTTAATTGGTCAAGACAGACTATGATGTAACAATTACCGTTTTTCGATCTCGGGTAAGGACCGAGAAAATCGACAAAAATATGTTGGAATGGTCTTTCAACGATGAAAGATTGTCCCATTGGTGGTCTTAAAATGGAGTTTGGGGCTTTTGCTGACTTACACACAATGCATTCTCCGACAAACGATTTCACTTCAGCCGCCATATTAGGCCAGTAAAATCTTTCTCGAAGACGATACAAAGTCTTGGTGATCCCACCATGCGAAGCTCGAGGGGGATCATGAGCCAGCCGGATTAAGTTTTGGGTCAGCGCGGGAGGTATCCACAGTTTCCATACGCAATCGTCTTCTCTGGGATCCCCTGTGCAGTGTCTAACCTTCTTGTATACAAAATTGTCTGAAACTTGAAGGTCAGGTAGCTGGGTTTTATTGTTCTCTACAGTTTCGATCAATCTTATGTACTCATCCGACTTAAAAGCCGGATCATCAAGATCGACCTGTAGAACATCAGAAGAGCTCAAGGCACTGATGGATGTAATTTCATCTGCGGCATACACTCGAGAAAGTGCATCTGGTGCCACATTTTGAGAGCCCTTTCGATGTTTTATAACAAAAGAGTATTTTTGGAGTCTCAAACTCCACCGCGCTAATCTTCCACTTAAATCCTTTTGACTCATGAGCCACCTGAGACTCGAATGGTCGGTCACTATGGTAAACTCATGACCTTCAACGTAAGGACGGAACTTTTCAACGCCTAGCACAGCAGCTAAGCATTCTAGCTCTGTAACACTGTAGTTACGTTGAGCTTTGTTTAATTTATAAGAGTAGTAGTAGATGGGTTTTTCTGCACCTTCATCATTAAGTTGACTCAGGACGCATCCAACACCTGTCGCCGAAGCATCACACAAGATAATAAAAGGTTTTTGAAAATCGGGGTTGACTAATACTGGAGCTGTTGTCAAAGCCAGTTTTAATTCTTCAAAAGCTTTTAGAGCTTCAGGAGTGAAGACAAACATCTTGCTTTTCTTAAGAGTATCCGTTATTGGGGTAGCGAGAGATGAATAGTTTGGCACAAAACGCCTGTACCAGCCAGATAAACCCAAAAACCTTCGAACTTGTCGAGCTGTTTTTGGTATCGGAAAATCTTTTATGGCCACAACTTTGTCCGGATCTGCCTTAATGCAGCCTCCTCCTACAATGTAACCTAAATATCGGAGCTCTTTGAAGCAAAACCTTGATTTTTCAAGGTTAATAGTCAATCCTGCGTTACGCAAAAGAGAAGCTAAAGTTCGTAATATCTTAATATGTTCCTCAAACGTCCCTGAAACAATCAGCAGATCATCCAGATAAACAAATACGTTTTGTTTCAGTTCATTAGGTACCACTTTGTCCATCAGTCTGCATAAGCGTTGAGCCGCGTTGCAGAGGCCAAAGGGCATGACCTTGAAGTGATACAAGGGTCTACCGGGCACACTAAAAGCTGTCTTTTCCCTTGCCGACTCAGCTAGAGGAATCTGCCAGAATGCATCTTTCAAATCAACACTGCTTATGAAGTGCGTTTCTGATTGACGGCTTAGCAGACTCTCTACATGAGGAAATGGATAGGCGTCATTCTTTGTTACTTTATTTAGTTTTCTAGAGTCCAGACACAAGCGGTTTTTTCCAGGCTTGCGCACTAGAACCACAGGCGAACTCCAGGCGCTTTCACTTTCTTCAATGACATCCATTGATAACATCCTATCCAACTCCTCATACATCATTTTCTGAATGGCTGGCGACACAGGATAGCTTCGCTGTTTAATGGGCTCAGTATCACCTGTGTTTATTGTGTGTTCTTCTAATGTTGTCCGCCCAAGCCCTTCTTTGGCATAGGATGGAAACAAACGTATAACACTTTCGATTTCAAATGACTGATCAGCTGATAGTTCATGAGCGTTTGAGTCACATTTTCTGAGTGGTAAAGGACAAATTTCAGAAACAATTTGAGGAGCTATTTCAAATAGTTTCCAAAAATTGACACCGAGATATAAAGATTGTTCCAGAGATGGTACTAAATATAACTTCATCTCTTTTGAAACATTTTTGTATGTCAATTTGGTAGATATTTCACCGACAATCTGCTGTGACTGACCACTAGCAGTCCGTACATTGGAATTGAATTTTTTGTAAGTTAATCCTAAGTTTTGCAACATTTGCATACACCCAGATCCTAGGCAACTGATGCTCGCACCACTATCTAATAGACCAAGCATTGGTTTTCCAAATATGGAAATGCTTGCATAGGGTCTAGGATCTTCTGTGTTGCAAAGAGTGGTTGCACAAATTTCTCTATAAACCTGTTTCTTGTTCTTAAAACGATCTCTGAGCTTACGAATATGTTGTGGTACATGACCTAAAATTTGTTTACGAACTTCATAATACTTTTTCAAGCGATCATGAAGAGAAACTGGTTTATCTAAGGACAGAGCTGGTTTTTTTACTGTGAGGTCATCTCGTTGAAGAATTTTAATTTGATTTGTTTTGTCTAGTGTCTTAGCCGTGTTTGAAAGTTCTGGAATTTTTGTTGTTATGAATAAGTTTGTAAGTTCAGGTATTTTTGAAAAATCCTGTGAACGAGTACAGTCTTGTTGAAAAGAATTAAAAGTATTTGTATTTATTTCTGTTCCGGGTTCTCTTTCTGATGACAAAACTCCCCGGTCATCGGATTGCCACGCTTTCGGTTTCCCGAGCATTTAGAACAATTCGGTGTTGTTGTATTGTCCATACCGCACTTGTAACAAAATAAATTTCGCTGCGGACTCGGACATTGAACAAACGAATGTCCTTTTATCTTGCAATTCCAGCAAATATAATTTGACTGGTTTTGCGAAACGTTTAATGCATTCACATCAAAAAGATCGTCATCTTGACCTGAATTCTCTATCTCACTCACATGTTTCTTGGGAAAAGTTTGTTGGAATGGCTTTGATCGGAAACCTTCATTCTGTTGGGCATGTTTCTCAATCGACCGACAAACATAAACCATTTCGGCTAAGCTTTGCGTGTTAAAAGTTATGAGAAGCTCGCCTGTTCTTCTCTTAACGTTTTGTTTAATCAGGTCAATGAGTTCTCTTCGTGATTTTGGATTACGCAAACGAGCATTCATTACCAGAATTGCATTGTAAAAGTCATCGAAACTTTCTGTTACGCCCTGACGACGGTCGAACATCTTACGAGAGAGTTCTGAGTCGGTTTCAATGCTTCGATACTGTTCAATAAGGGCAAACTCTAAATTTTGCCAATTTGCGTTTGGATTTGTCTTAAGGAACGTCCAAAACCAACTTTCGACTGCTCCTGTAACAAATAGATGAAAATGAAGAAATAAATCTTCCCATGAAGCTTTATAGCTTTCTCTCAATCTTTTCAATCGAATGAGAAAGTCATCA
Source organism: Philhelius festivus (assembly GCA_963931855.1). NCBI lineage: Eukaryota > Metazoa > Arthropoda > Insecta > Diptera > Syrphidae > Philhelius > Philhelius festivus. The sequence goes on along the minus strand of OZ007556.1, from coordinate 6,625,937 downwards.
ACCGTCATTCGTATGTTATCAAACTTCAGGCTCCACTTGTGAAATTCAGGTGCTCGACTAGAGCTAGCTTGAGATACATTACGACTTGAGTTGGGACTTGGATCATTCAAATCAAGCGCATTCATTTGACTCAAAAAGTTTTGAGCATTTTCGCTAATGTGGTATGGTGTAGGATTGTCAACAGGCCTTGCAATTGGGTTGACAGTACTATTCTCTTCAGGATGAATTATACCATGTAAAGAGCCTACCTCAGCTGGTGGGGTTGTTACTCTTAATGTATCCCGAATAGTATTAATTATTTCTTGCCTAATTTTTGTTCTCTCTTCTTCATACTCAGCCCTCCTAGCACGTAGGTCTTCTGCCCTACTTACACCGATTGATGCATTAACGATATTTGTTATGTATCGTTGCAAACTCTCGTTAAATGAAACATTTGTGGGAACTTCATTTTGACGGTCTTTATCTTGACCATCTAAAAGTAATTCTTGCTCTTGATGATTTTGAATATCATCCTCGACTTCATTGTTAGATGAAGAAGCCATATTAGAAGTACCTGCGTCTGTAGGTCGCAGACGTGAGTTACGAGAAAGAACTTTTGTGGATTTCTCCTTGGTCGTATCCTTTGACTTGTCTTTCGACTTATCTCTAATTGGTGCCATTTGTTGAATATACTAAGACTTTTATTATTTCAAGAAAAATGTACGAAAAGTAGGTAATTTAAAGCTAAATTATTAAGAGTTTATACCTTTCACCTTTAAATGATCTTTATGTAAAGAGAAAAGTCTAATTTGTATAGGGTATTATACAAAAAAAAAAATAAAATCAAAACGCTTTCAATAAAAAAAATTGGTAAATAAATAAAATCATATGTGCTTGGGAAGGTAATCAGTGATGTTCATAATGACGATTTAATAATATTAGGAAATATAAATGTTTAAACGATTAGCTATTCAGGTTTTGTACGCAACTAATTTAATGATAAACTTGTATCTTCAAAAATTAGGTCGTTTTGTTTCTCTGATTAACAGATTTTGCGAATAGTGTGCTTGTCAAAAAAGTTTTGTGTGTGGGATTCGTTTTTTTTTTTTTTTTTCGTTACTTTATGATGTTGATAATATTAAACATGGGCGCTTCAGAAGGAGAAAAGTTTCTTGGAACCAATATCTCCTGGTCGTCCATGAAATTAACTAACATCACATAAGCCAAAACTGAAACTATTTTCCATTGGTCAACGCAACAGGCGGAGAGGTGGTACCTTGTACAAATATCTCCCGGTCATTGATCCAAGTGGATAATAGAATGATGTAATGATAAAATAAAATAAACACAAAAGTCATTGCTTCACGAAGTATGATTCACAACAATATCAAAACTTGGGACAATAACTAAATTGTTTATATCTGCAAGAAAAACTAAAAAAAATAAATTGTTGAGGCTAAAACAAACTTTGAAAAAAAAAATGTTTAGTTGCTTATAGTTGGAATAAAAGCATATTTTAAAAAGATTATTCGAGCCCCACGTTGGGCGCCATCTGTGTAACGGATTTGCTGTTCTTATTTATCAAAACGCGGTGACCTGCTTTTCTCATGGCTATCTCAAGACCACAGATACCCTGAGATTAACCATGGGAGGATAAATAAGTTGTCCAAGCAACAAGGTACGGCTCGGCATGCTTGCTTTCATCATAGACCAGCTCGTCGGTGGGGTGGGTACTTGTACCTGCCGCTGGACTACCGTACAACTAACTTCATGCCGATCAAAAACAGAAAAACCTAACAATGAAATCTACTCGCAAAACTATATTTAATTATTCCTAAATATTGGGAACCCTAGGTGTAATTTTGGGTCCCAGAGTGTATCCCGCCCTCGGTTTCTCTATCCTAAGAAACTCCATGGTTATTGAGCCACTCTTAATATCTCCTCAATAACCCCTATTACGAATTCAAAAGTTCACTAAGAACTACTTGAAGCTATCATCTCGTCGTCGTCGTTATAGATGAACATCACTCAAATCACTTCCCTCTGCACTTAAAGAAAAACTCACTCCATCACAAATTACGAATGAAACTAAAACTTTAAATTATAAAAGGACTTCATATAAAATTATTTATTTATAATTACGTGTTTAAATAAACATATGTTATCAAAATTAAAATTCATCATCGACTTAATAAGATATGAAATGTAAAATTAATTTGAATGTAAGCTGAAGAAAATTATGTAACATAGAGCTTACATAAGAGAAAGGAAAACAAAAAAATTATGAGTTCGAGTGGAAACAACAATATACATAATCAGAGCTCAAGTTCAAATCTGCATCCAATATTGAATGAGAGAAGAGACAACAAAAAAAAAAATTCTCATTCGATCGTATTGTTGTTTTCACTCTCTCTCAATAAAAAAAATATCAATTATATGAAAATTCAAGAATTAAGAGAAATCGATCAAATTAATATAAAAAAAAAAAGGCAACAAATTAGATAGATAATAAAGAGTAAAATTAAGATAATTTTCTCATCGTTTGTAGTTTAAGATTAAGTATCTAAAAAAAAAATTCTTTTTTTTTTTCTTTTTTTTTTTTTTTTGTCTCTTAATGTTCAACTGTCAAGCTTCAAAAGGAAATAAACAAATATGACTCACCGGCTCTCCAAAGATGATGTGCACAGCAGCTTTGTGAATGTCCGAGCGCTATCATTAATTTTAAAGCGCAGCTGTAAATGTTGTTATTATGTGGTACTTATGTTGAAACTTGTCAAGTTGAACTTAATCGTTGATCGATTTGGTTGTATATTATTAAAATTATAATTTAAGAAATAAAATTTACTATTGATAATTATGTGGATTATGGATTAAATAAAATAAATTGATTTAAATTTTTAACTTTGTAGGTTGTAGCATGGCGATGATGTCGTGAACTTTATATTAAAGATGAAAGCTTTGTATTAACTCTGGACCAATTTGTAAGTCTTATTGATCGGGATGCTGTTGATGAAAGTTTGGTGGTTAGATATTGCGATTTGTATTTTATTCAATCAGAATCTTCTCGCAACTCATTTGGAGTAATTGAGCGTTTGAGGATTTGCTGGGGTGTAGGCACGATGTCTTCGTACAGGTGGAATTCTTTTACACGAGATCTGAATTTTACTTTTTCTGTTCGAGGCCAAGAAGAACCGTTGTTGGTGGGCAAAGCTGACGATTGGTCTTTTGAGCACCTTGGCGAGAAAAAGTTGGTAGTGTTCGCCGGAAAATTATTTTTATCCAACACTTGATCCGTCGTGTGATTGAGTGGTGTTAGCAAAGATCGCTCGGAACTAACCTAAAATGCGATCTTCACACAACCACTTCGCTGATAGAGGCTAAGACTGACAACGGGGTTTTAATATAGATTGCACGTGTCGGTCACTAAAGAGATTAAATTCGAAGAGATCTAGAATTGATATCTTGTTAATTAATGTCAAATAAAAATTGTGGATTCCAAACCTAGTTGTCTGTAGGAGTTCACGGCGACTTTGATAATAGGAGTAGCTCCGATCGTGAAAAAGTTATCGCTGCGAGCTTAGGTGCTCCAGGAGCTTAGGGTAAATTCCCTTTCAAAATAGGATTCGTCTATCGACGTGTTCTTAAACTGTACGATCTTTGAACGAAAATTGAGCATTCATAAGAAATTTCAGAACAAATTTGCTTTATCTTTATTACCTGCGATGCAGTTAGAAAGGGTTTGTATACTGTCCAAAATAAGATCAGAAAAATAATTTATCTTTTTTCTGTATAGAAAATTTAAGCAATAACTTAAATCACGTGCACTGAAACTCGGACTTGTATGATCACTTTATCGAATATGTACTTATTGGGTAAACTGATAACTTGTATCGACTGAGGTTGGCAAAGAAAAGAAAGCTGATCGGAAAAGGAAAGTTAAGATTGCCATCAGTCTGGTGTGTACGCAGTTCAGTGGGTGTTGATTGACGTGTTCGAATTTTCGAACATCGCAAAAAAAATTATAAGGCGGCGGTAACATTTCGTTTCTACGTTTCGGAGTAAATTTTTATTTTTAAGTCTGAGGTGGCCCGTACAGATTTGACATTTGAATTTGAGTTTTGATAAATATGAAACTTTTATGAATAGAAACAAAGACAACGTTCACTCTTGTTCAGATAGTTCTGACAAAAAAATCAATTCCTAGACAAAATTGTTAAAAAAATTACATGGAAATGGAACAATCACTAAATTGATTGGAGGTTTATCAAATTGTTCATTCAAATTCCTGGGATTTTGGAGTTATGAACTACAAGCCCATTGAACATGGTAAAAATATTGTGTCTGACGAGCATGGGGCGGGATGGACATTGCAGCGAAGGCAGGCTGACCCAATTTCAACGTAGAACGACACTACTTCCTCGTTGTCCATGATTATTTTGTCATCCCGAGTTTGCATCACACTGATGTACCTCGGCTCGGGATGTCGTCGTTCAGTGGCCATTCTTCTGATTAACTGCTTCGAATAGTCAATGATGTTCCGTACTATGTAGTTTCTTTGTTGAAAGTACTCTTGCTTGTCCAGCAAGATTGAATTTGCTTCTGTGTAGAGATGCTCGTTCCTATAGTGTTTCTGTCGTTGCCGGTTAAAGTAGAGTTCAGGGACATCAAGATCATCAGTAGCTTTCTTTCGAATATACGAGTAGTTTCTGTTTGTTCAAATAGCTGTCTTCAAGATTGAAAACCAGACTGGGAAGAGATAACTGATGACTTGTCGTAGCAGCTACTTGTAGATTAGTATCCTTATTGGTTGGATTAGACTTGATCTTCTTTTCAGCAATAGGTGCAAACGCTTTAAGGCCTAGCTGACTTTTTTCAGCACATTTCTTGAATGCAGGTTGAACCTTAGCAACTCTTTGAAGTGGATTGATCGGTGCATGATGGTTTGTTTAGCAGCTAAAATGGATTTATCAGTTAGTTTCAGGACCAGGTTTCTGCAAATGGGTGCGGTTTAAATACCTCTACCAGTTGACGGCCTCCTGAAGTAGACAGTCTCCGATTAGGAAGTAGTGTTGATCCGAATGCCCCATTCCTATCCACATGCTGTCGAATGTTTTTTCGACATCCAAAAAGCATCCGATGGTGAGACGGTGACTTTTGAGGGCAGTGGTGATATCGGGTGGGGATTTTAGCAGTGGATGGAAGGTTGAGTGTTTTTCTCGAAACCAAATTGCATATCAGGGATGAAGGAACTTTCCCTGCAGAATTTCTTCAGTCTTCGGAGGATTACTTCCAGTAATTTGCTGATTTTGTTTAGAAGCAATATCGGCTTGTAGTTGGGAGCTAGGTTGGAACCATTTTCCTCCGCAATTAGAAAAATCATTGATGTTTTACACTTCTGGGCTTCTGGGGGAAGTAAAAGTTGTTGATGCAGTTTCTTGAAATGATGGTGAAGGAAATCACTGCTCCATGTGGCAGCGTGTTCAGGATGTAGTTGAAGACACTATCTGCTGCAGCAGACTTGGAATTCCCGATGATTTCTGTAAAGAGACGAAGGCAACCACAAATCTACGTTTTATACTCTTGATTGAAACACTCAGATGCACGATAGGAGACATATTAATGTCACCGAAATAACACCTTCTCTTATTATATTCACGGAAATCAATAAGTGTAAATTTAGAAGTGCAAGCAAATTTCGTTTAATGATTCATCGTGGTGTATGCAAAGGTATAGGATAATCAATTAGTCATAATACCTTTATTGTGTTGGCGGATGTCGATATTTCAATTACAACTGCAATTTGAGTTTAAGCGGTGATATGCTGGAAGTTGAGCTCGCAGTAATTCTCTAGGGATCAAAATATCACATCTTTACAACGTGAAATAAGCGTTTTTTGTTAATTTAAGTTGATTATGTTTCTTGTTAAATTTTATTCAAAGCATCATTTTGGCCACAATTCCTTATCAAATCTTCGAAGAGCTACGGCCGACTGAAAGTCCATTACACAATAACGTTCCAATAAGGCTTATTTAAGACCAAAAAGTCCATTATTTAGATCCCATCATGTTGTAAGTTTAAAGACCATAAGTATCAAGTTATCGTGCTCAATTAATTAATAATTGAAATGTCTTTGTTGCTCTGCAACCTTCTCTTTAAATACATTTCAGAAAATTTGCACTCCCAATTGCACTTTGATAATATCATCTCATGGTCTGTCACCTACGCTATGCTTTGGGTTTTCCGACTGCACCAAGAAACATGATTCTCTTATCGATTCAATTAAATGGAAACACCCCGGTTTAACATCTGCTTCATTTGATATGTGTTGAATGTGCATCCTTCTATAAAGTCCTTGTGTGCCCATTATACCAAGGACCAATTCATTTGCATCATAATGTTCATCGTTTGCATCAGCTTGCAGCAGTAATAGTAAGAGTATTTAATCCAGCGCCAGGACCTGTTTGAATATAAGGCAACTCGAGAACTCTTCTTTTTTCAAAGAATATCTGCATAAAGTCTACTATAAGTTCTTTCCATAGCTACACCACAAATTAAAACTTTTAGCCACTTAAGAGGACTCAGTCGTAGCCAGTTTGTTGAAGCTGAAGCAGTCTCTTCACTGCTGCGGAACTTTTGTGGCTTTATTTTCAAGATTTTAATTAAAAGAATGTACTACGCTTCTTCTGCATGCAATTTGGGACGTGATGCAGTTCTGCTTTTGAGTCCTTGAGGACTCTTCCCAATTAACGCTAATTAAAACGTGAACCCAATTCAAGTCCGCAATTAAGTCTTTTCATTGAACCTGTAGCCTCAAAGCCTTCCAAGTTCTACTCCCTCTTTCAAACATATTAAAGCATCATTTATGGCTCATGAAATGGCACTTTGGCTTTGTACCGTTTTAAGGGTATTATTGTCGCCACCATTACTAACAATACACAGCGCCTGTGGGGAGGAAATGCATTTTTATTTATTTCATAAATTTTCTTCTGCTCACCACGCCATCGAGGCCCCAGGGGTGGTGGTGCCGTCGACGACGTTCTTCCGAGATACCTTCCGTTCTCCGGAAGATTGTCGTTTCCGGTTTTGTGTGTGATTCATGTTCTATTTATGGGTTGCCGTTAAGTCTAGCTGCCAGTCAAGTCGACATTCAGTTCTTGTTTTCTTCATTTTGATTTGTCTTGTCGGGAATTCTGGATTGTGCCAATGGCAACGACCGAGAACCGACCGAAATGACGGCGGCGTCATGGGGTGTCGTGTGGCGACACGTGGTAGCAAGAACTTTATGATTGGATTTCATATTAACGCAAAAGGTCTGCAGTCATCCAGCAGATATGACATTCATTTAGCCGGTATATTTGAAGTTGTCGGTAACGCATATTTGTGGATTAAAGAAGAGATGTTTTATTATTTATATGTAGACCACATCTGCTCAAAGCTCTAACGTTCGCAGGTATATCTATACATAGATATGAACAAGTTCCTTTTGGCGGTTTGGTACACATTTGAACATAATTCTTGGAAATAAATTTGAGGATTTCCCACAACAGTCGGCGATATTTTAGAAAAATTTTCTTGGCATTGAACCCGGGAAAAGGATGTTTATTTTGTGTTGTTTCTATACTCGTAATATGATTTAATTTATCATTTGGCAGGAATTTTGAATTCGTGAATCATTCAACATGTTTATGTTAGTATCTACGTGTGTGGTGCTGGAGGTTGAATTTGATATTTTTATCCAGGTTTAAATCGTAAAAATATATAAAACATTTGTACATATATAGAAATTCCAGAATGAAATCCAGAGGTACGTTCAAGCTTCAATAACACAACATTAAAAACAACAGTTTGCTGACCATCACAAAAGAAATTTAAGGGCACGATGGCTTAAAGAAGAACTAAGAGTAGTGACTTAAAATTATCAACTATCGTATGTTTCGTGTTGTCGGCACGAACAGAGGGGACACACAAGAGACGGCTAAGACTAGAAGAACTTCTTGCGAAAAGAGATATGTACCTACTATTTGAGGATTTGCTACTTCCTCTGAAGAGGGAGTACCCCTGAATGGAACCCAGTTCAACACAGTGACTATCAAACGCACTAACTATTACGTCACGGGGTGGTATACGATAACTGGACTATAATAAGTCCCTTAACATCTTGTAGGAAACCTGTC